>CM030177.1:1735000-1775000 GCA_017639675.1 Aplochiton taeniatus
GGGGGCTAGGTGGGAGACGGAGACAGGAAAGACAAGAACGGACAGATGAGGAAAGAAAAAGGGAAAGAAACGAGGGAACAGTGTGTTCTCCATGGCAACACATTGCCTTCTGATGAAAGAATACGGGAGGCCAGTTTGCTAGGGTTAGGGTTAGGGTTAGGGTGACGCCAGGAGGACAGGAGAACGCTGCCCTGCAAAGATGGCATGCCAACCAACTGGGTCCTTTTCAATGGCGTAGGGCTACAGTCCTCTGCAATCACTGCAAAGAGATGGCCAACGCCATCACTGTCCCGTTTGGACAGCGAAATAAAAGCCACTGTCAAATTTGTCCCACTTATGTTGGCTGTTTGTATTCCATTCTGGGTTAAGAGTATTTACTGGATCATTTTAAAGTTGTTGTTGTTGTTGTTGTTGTTATTTGGCTTTAAATTGAAAGACTAAATCCGATTAAAAATGAGTGTACCAACTTTCCCTGCGACTGCGGAGTGAAAAATGTTTCTTTGACGGTTGACTTTTCAAAATGACGGTACGGGTCTTGGAACGTTTGAAATGTCCAGTGTCCATAGAGGTGTTCCGCCCACACCAGGGGTGGACCACGTTGCATGCCGCCAAACTTTACTAACAACCACCGGAGGAGTGCTTTGAACTGGAGGAACAACCCCCTCTCTCTCTCACACTCTCTCTCACACACACACACACACACACACACACACACACACACACACACACACACACACACACACACACACACACACACACACACACACAAGACAGGCTAAGGTGAGAGGCAACCAACCAGGCGAGTGGCACAGGTGGCAAAGTAGGAAACCATCGATGGGCGTGCGTTTCACGGTGCCCCCACGGTCACAACACTTCATGCCGTAGGAACACCAGTCTCTGCTCGTCTGATTGGCCGTGTTTCTTCACAGCAAAACGGCATGCTTGGGCTAACCTGGTCTCCGTTCTGGCTGCTACTATCCCCTCCCAGAAGCTGCCTTGATGTTCCCCGTGCCTGGGGGCTAGCTAGACCTGTCCGCACGTGACGTCGCTCTTTGGTTGAGTTTGATTTTATTCCTGTGTTTATTGAGTTAAGAGTTTCTGCACCGTGGCCAGTGCTTTTTCCCTCTGGAGGCTAAAAAGGACTGCTTCAATGTGCTTTCACAGCGAATGAGTAAAAAAAAAACAGCACACACGCCAAACTAATATTTTGAATGATATGCTTTGTCGAATACGATGTATTTTACTTTTTATTTTTGATTAAAGTCTGATTGTTTAGAAACCCCCTGTGAGAGTGGACAACTGTAAAAAAAAATATATATATATTAATGTTGAAAATGACGGGTTTAAATCCAGCATGATGCATGTGCATTATCAATTCAAGGCAAATATTGGAGTGGGATGGTGCTGCTGTATGCAAACTGTGACGTGTGTAACATGGCAATGTATGTTCTTTTTCAAAATGTGAATGTTTTACACAAAATAAAAGTCATCCATACTGGCATTCTTGTTGTATATTTTCTCAGATTATGTCACTCTTTTCATAAAACAGATCGGTAGTAAACTGTGATGGGTGCTTAATAAACAATGAGGCCACATCTCAAGCTTATCGTACACATAAATTCCATTACATTGTGCGTGGAAAAGAAAAACGTTTTTCTTATTCTGTGGTAATTTATTTGCCTACAGGACTAGAATCTGTCTGGCTGTCAGTAAAACATGATCTTGTTTGACAGTCTATCTGGATCTATGTAGAATATTCTAGTGCTTCGTATAACGGCTTTGAGTCGTGGTGAGACTGTGGCGCTCTCAGGTGATTGACAGCTTGGCTTGCGAGTCATGGGCGTCATCATCACAGCATGACGGCTCTACAACCCCATGGGACAGGTCTCTCTCTCTCTCTCTCTCTCTCTCTCTCTCTCTCTCTCTCTCTCTCTCTCTCTCTCTCTCTCTCTCTCTCTCTCTCTCTCTCTCTCTCTCTCTCTCTCTCTCTCTCTCTCTCTCTCTCTCTCTCTCTCTCTCTCTCTCTCTCTCTCTCTCTCTCTCTCTCTCTCTCTCTCTCTCTCTCTCTCTCTCTCTCTCTCTCTCTCTCTCTCTCTCTCTCTCTCTCTCTCTCGACACGGTTCCAGGCCTCGTCTCTCTCTTCCCCCCCCCCCCCCCCCTCCCCCATTTCATTATCTCTCCTCTCCACCTCTGACTGTCTCTATAAAGTCCTCCACCATTCTCCCTCCCTCCCTGTTTCCCTGATATTTTAAGAAGTGGGCCAACCCGTTCACTCCACACGCCTCTCTTCCCTCAAGGTGGACTTCCTTTTTATATCGCTGTAATGTGCGTCATCGAACCCCCCCACCCCCCCTTCCTCCCATGTCAACAACACCACTATTAAGTTCACATAAAACAAAAAGATAATATGCTAACATAATTAGCTGCTTTCATATCATAGAGCAATGGTGGGCATGGTCCGATGACAGCTCGGCGCTGAACTGGTTCTTCAGCACTCGACAGAGGAACAGGCACTAGGTTTTAGAGCAGGCTGGAAAACGGGGTGCGGGGCGACAGAGCCCTCACGGCCGCCAGCTTGGGGTGGGATATAAAGACAGTGGCATGGTAGTTACAGAGTGGAAGGAGGCACTGCCACAAACACAGTTTGTTAACTTTCCAGGACCGTGTCTGTCTCAACAGGCACGCGTAGGCAGTCGTGTGTGTTTTGTACCTCAGTCAAACAAGGCCCAGAGCTAGGCTCTGCAACCACCAAGTGCAATATGGGTCTCACAAACACGTCAAACTACAGGCCAAGAACAGAGATAGAGAGAGAGAGAGAGAGAGTGGGGGAGAGAGAGAGACAGAGAGAGATAGCGAGAAACAGAAACAGAGAGAGAGAGAGAGAAACAGATAGAGAGATAGAGATAAGAACAGACCAGAAAGTGAACTGTGGAGGTGAGGGACTAAGAGTGAAAGCAGAAACTACTACTAACAACAAAATGCATCCGCCAGGTCCAAGCCATAAGGAGACGAGGGTTTTCTTCACGGGCAGACTGGCACTGTGGAGCTTGAGGGCTGGAATAAGTCTCCCTCTTCCCTCTTCCCTCTTCCCTCTGTCGGCTAATTGCTTGGCAGCTGCAGTGGCAGCCTGGAAAGGTTACTGTTTATCAAGTCCACAGTGGCAAGCCATAAATCAACCAGACGGTAGCAGCAATACGTACTGCAGTCCAAGTCTAAATAACTCAAGTGTGTGTGGGTGTTTATATATGTGTGTGTGTATGTGTGTGTGTGTGTGTCTGTCGGTGTGTGTTACCACCTATAGGGTAAGTAGTCTGGGCGTAAGTAGTCTGAGTATTGTCTGTATTTCCTTCTCTTAGCTCCTGAAACCATCTGCTGGAGTGAACACTGTCGTCAGACCCTGCTCTGCCCCCTCCTAATGACTCACTCACAAAGTACACACACACACACACACACACACGCACGCACGCACGCACGCACACACGCACGCACACGCACGCACGCACGCACACACGCACACACGCACACACGCACACACGCACACCTTACACTGGGGGGTGGGGAAGGCAGACTCCTTGCATCCCCTTTATCTGGACTCAAACACTCTCACAAAGTGGTGCACGCAAACACACACCCACACACACACACGGTGAGACCAACACACACACACACACACACACACACACACACACACACACACTCCAGAGTTGGCACAGGTGCAAACAGGCAACTCCCTGTGCCAATAGCATGCTGTGGGTGACATCAAACCAGAGAGGCTTTTTAATTGCTGATCCCATCCATGTATTTTTGATGAGAGGCCGCGGGGCTTATTAGTTCCCAGCTCTGACTGATGCTCAGCTCACCCACAGGTGGCACAGACAGATAGAAGAGGAGGAGGAAGGGGAGGAGGAGAAGAGGAATGGAGACAGAGGGAGGAATAAAGAGAGGAGGAAAGAGTAAATGAAGGGAGAGAATACTAACTTTTTTTAGACGAAGGGGAGGTGAGGAGAGAGAGAGACAGGTGGAGAGGAGATTGGGTGAGTATGGAGCAGGGAGGTGAGGAGAGAGAGAGACAGGTGGAGAGGAGATTGGGTGAGTATGGAGCAGGGAGGTGAGGAGAGAGAGAGACAGGTGGAGAGGAGATTGGGTGAGTATGGAGCAGGGAGGTGTGGAGAGAGAGAGACAGGTGGAGAGGAGATTGGGTTAGTATGGAGCAGGGAGGTGAGGAGAGAGAGAGACAGGTGGAGAGGAGATTGGGTGAGTATGGAGCAGGGAGGTGTGGAGAGAGAGAGAGACAGGTGGAGAGGAGATTGGGTTAGTATGGAGCAGGGAGGTGAGGAGAGAGAGAAACTCCTTTAGAGGGAAGTTAATGAATGGCGGGAAGAAAAGACTGGACGGATAAGAAAAAGATAGGAGGAAGAAAAAACGGGTAAGAGGTTAAACAGGGAAGATATCAAAGAAGTAAGAGGGAGGGAGGGAAGACAAGATAGGAGAAAGAAAGAAAGAAAGAAAGAAAGAAAGAAAGAAAGAAAGAAAGAAAGAAAGAAAGGGAGGAAATAGAGTAGGAGGATGAATAGAGGATGGAAGGAGGGCGTGAGGAGGAGGAGAAGGAGAAAAGATCCACAGGGGAAAGAAAGCAGGGTGGGTGAGGGATAAACGGCATGGGGGAGGGTGGCTGATGCTCTCCAGACATCAAATAAGAATGCTTTTCAAACGCCTTTTCACTGGTTAGATATTCAAAGATTAGTCTCACTCTCTTCACCTGTTGCTAGGCCAATTATCTCCTACTTTGCAGTAGGTGGGCTGCTACCAGAGTAGCATGGACACACAGAGAGAGAGAGAGAGAGAGAGAGACGGGAGCGCGAGAGACAGTGAGAGAGCGAGAGAGCGAGAGAAACACACACACAAACATAAAAACAGTCTCTCTTGTAGGTTTCCATGGCTATTTGCCGGAGCGGCACAAGCCCAAAGAATGACTAACATTCTTCAGATCTATCTGCTCTCCCACGACTCTTCAGCGGACAGAGGAGAGGAGGAGAGAGGGGAAAGGCCGTGGGGAGGTATAGAAAGAGATAGAAGATCGCAGGCCAGACGGAGGTAAAGAGGAGAGGAGGGACAGCGATGGATATCTGATGTTAGGGAGATCGATAGAGGAGTGACGAGGGTGTGTGTGTGTGTGTGTGTGGGGGGGGGGGGGGGGGATGAGATGGCAGAAAGTAGAAAAAGAGACGAGGAGCCGATAGTGACGCTGTAGACTGACACACGGAAATGAAACTAAGAGCAGGAGGAAGAGGCGGGGGAGAAGAGAGGACACAGGGGCACAGAAAAAGAAGGAGAAACAAAACAATGGAGGGGGACAGAGAAAACCAAAGACAGGACGTAGAGAGAGAAAGAGAGACAGAGAAAGAAAAAGAAAGCCAGAGAGATAGAGAGAGAGAGAGAGAGAGAGAGCTGCAAATAGAGAAACACATCGACAGAGAGAGAGAGTTAGCGAAACAGAGTGAGAGTGAAAGAGAGAAGGACAGGCCCTCTCCTGCTGGAACAGGCTGTCTGTCTGAGAGCACCAGGACCAAGTGGCTCTCCTCTCAATGAGCCTCCAGCCTGGGTGTAGCACAGTGCTCAGGCATCTCCCTCTGGGTGTGTGTGACCCTGCGGCCCCGCATGCACACTTCATATGAGAGGAGTGTGTGTCTATGTACAAGTGAAGCCTTGTTTGGGGGGGGGGGGGGGGGGGGGGTTGCATGGCTATCAATCATGTTTCGGTTTTTATTCTTTGTCAAGTAAAGCACTTGGAGCTGCACTTTTTGTATGACATGTGCTATACAAATAAAGTTTATTATTATTATTATGAAAGTGTGTGTGTTTCTATATTGAGAAGGTAGTCAGGCCTGGTAGCTCGACGGGAAGCCACAGTCAATAAGCCGGCACGCACAGGGACTCTCTGCTTGGACTTCACGTAGAACATGGGTACACAGCATCACAAGACTTCCAACGCCCTCCAGGATGGATGGCATGACGACGGTTGCCGACTGACGCCAGTCGCCGGGACACGGGTGCTGAATGGCGGCGCGCGGAGAGACCGGTTGCGCGATGGAACTTCCGCGCGCTCACAACCCCTTTCATTGGTGACGACTCCACCGCCCGGCGGACCTAGCTGCTGTGGATTCTGCGGGGGGCCTTTGTACAGCCAGAGACCCCCAGCCTCTCCGCGCACGCAGACACAATGGGGGGCCATGACGTCAGGGCGCTCCGCTGCTCTCGTTACCAGGCTCCCTACTCTGTCATTAAGCGCCACTTTCCTGCCACTGCTTTGTCCGTTAGAGAAGCCCCAAACATCACAAAGAAATGGCACAGAGAGAAATCGATCCATCTCTCCCCCTGGTAGCACGCGAAGTCCTGGGGCGTGATTTTGCTTTTGCATGAAATGAGTTTGAAATGAATGGACACGGTCACGTTTGGTCACATACAAACCTTGCACAACAAAGCCTCAGGAAAAAACGTGCCGTCGGGATGGAGTGCACTGCATCTCTAAACCCGGGAGATTCGGTTTGGGGTTCTAAACCCGGGAGATTCGGTTTGGGTTCTAAACCCGGGAGATTCGGTCTAGGGTTCTAAACCCAGGAGATTTGGTTTGGGTTCTAAACCCAGGAGATTCGGTTTGGGTTCTAAACCCAGGAGATTCGGGTTGGGGTTCTAAACCCAGGAGATTCGGTTTGGGGTTCTAAACCCAGGAGATTCGGTTTGGGTTCTAAACCCAGGAGATTCGGTTTGGGTTCTAGACCCAGGAGATTCTGTTTGGGGTTCTAAACCCAGGAGATTCTGTTTGGGTTCTAAACCCAGGGGATTCGGTTTGGGGTTCTAAACCCAGGAGATTCGGTTTGGGTTCCTAAACCCGGGAGATTCTGTTTGGGGTTCTAAACCCAGGAGATTCTGTTTGGGTTCTAAACCCAGGAGATTCGGGTTGGGGTTCTAAACCCAGGAGATTCGGGTTGGGGTTCTAAACCCAGGAGATTCTGTTTGGGTTCCTAAACCCAGGAGATTCTGTTTGGGGTTCTAAACCCAGGAGATTCTGTTTGGGTTCTAAACCCAGGAGATTCGGGTTGGGGTTCTAAACCCAGGAGATTCTGTTTGGGTTGCTAAACCCAGGAGATTCTGTTTGGGGTTCTAAACCCAGGAGATTCTGTTTGGGGTTCTAAACCCAGGAGATTCTGTTTGGGGTTCTAAACCCAGGAGATTCTGTTTGGGGTTCTAAACCCAGGAGATTCTGTTTAGGATTCTAAACCCAGGAGATTCTGTTCAGGATTCTAAACCCAGGAGATTCTGTTTAGGATTCTAAACCCAGGAGATTCTGTTTAGGGTTCTTGTCAGCTCTAAGTCTTGTCTCCACCCTGGTTCTGCTCTGCTCCCTGCTCCCCCTGATTTCACGGTCTCCTGCTATGCATGTGTGTCTGTGTGTGTGTGATTGTCTGTGTCTGTGTGTGTGTGTGTGCGTGAGTGTGATTGTCTGTGTTTGTATGCGTGTGTGTGTGTGTGTGTGTGTGTATGTGTGTGTGAGAGAGTGATTGTCTGTGTATGTATGCGTGTGTGTGTGTGTGTGTGTGTGTGTGTGTGTGTGTGTGTGTGTGTGTGTGTGTGAGAGAGAGTGATGGTCTGTGTATGTATGCGTGTGTGTGTGTGTGTGTGTGTGCAGACTCGGAGGGTAACGTAAACATTAGACAGGGTCTCTAATTGAGGCCAGAGACAGAGAAGGGCCTGTGTCTGACAGGAGGAGATGGGCTGGCTAATGGCAGGTACAGCAGACATCCAGCAGCCTGCTAGCAGCCCTCTGTCTCCCCCTCAGCTCCTTCAGGGTCTAGGCCGCTGCAGCCTCTCATTACAGGGCTGGATGACACATGGAACAAGGGAGGACACAGAAAGAGAGGGGTGGGGGGGGGGGGGGGGGCTGCTAGCGCAATAGAGATGTCACCACCAGAAAACTCACATGAACTACACAAAGATATTCCTCTAGGTTTTCACAAACACCTCTAACACAGTTCATGTAATGACATCACTTTTGATAACTGAGAAGGTCGCTTCCAATAGGCTGGTAAAGTTAATGTGACTAGCATTCATACAGAACAAAAGGACCCAGTTGGACACACACTGAAATGGGATGCTATCAAGCAAAAGTAAAGCACTCGGGAGATGATTCTTTTTCATGCAGGTCAATTTCAATGTGAAGAAATGATGGCAGTTTAAGGCAAGGCCATGACTCTGTTGACTTGTGTGATTTGGCTGAGGACTAATCGTCCCCCTAGATCACACCAACGCTCGTGGACACACAGAAAGGTCCGAGGCCACCCTGAGTCGGCAGTTTAAGTTACGTTGGCATCAAAAGGTAAGAATTGTTCCATCGCTAACTGTGTGCACAACATGTACGACTTAGGTCACATTCTTTTCAGTCCACAATAGGGTAGGGTAGTCTCAAAGAGTCCCCCCCCCCCCCCCCCCCCCCCCCCCCCCCCCCCCCTCTACACTTCCAGAGACAAATAGCAAACACTGTAAATGATGCTGCTCCGTCGTCACTGGACCCTGTGGTGGGCTGGGACGCGTGCTTGTTTCCAGTTACTAGCTGACATGATTCCCAGGCAGAGACAATACAAAGAGATGGCAGACAAGCTTCTGGCCAGACGCACGCCTGCAGAAATAACAGGGTAGAGACATTTTACTCCAGAACACTTCTCACTTAGTCTCCTGCAAGTCAGTCAGTCTTTTTTTTTCTCTCTCTCTCTCTCTCTCTCTCTCTCTCTCTCTCTCTCTCTCTCTCTCTCTCTCTCTCTCTCTCTCTCTCTCTCTCTCTCTCTCTCTCTCTCTCTCTCTCTCTCTCTCTCTCTCTCTCTCTCTCTCTCTCTCTCTCTCTCTCTCTCTCTCTCTCTCTCTCTCTCTCTCTCTCTCTCTCTCTCTCTCTCTCTCTCTCTCTCTCTCTCTCTCTCTCTCTCTCTCTCTCTCTCTCTAGTGTTTACATTTGGACGAGGCAGAAGCATAATGGAGAGCAACAAGAGCTTTTAAGCCCAAAGCAATATCAATTCATAACTTGGTGTGAAAAACTACCCACCCACCTGACGAGAGAGAGAGAGAATAGGGCAAGGAGGTAAGGAAAGAAAGGAATGTTCTACTGTAAGAAAAAAAAAATGAATGATGGAGAGAGAGAGAGACAGAAGCAGAGAAAGAGAGGGGGGAAAAGAGAGAGAGCAACAAAGGGACAGAGACAGAGCGAGCGAGCGCGAGAGAGTGAGAGAGCGAGAGAGAGAGAGCGAGATTGAGAGAGGAATGGGCTTTTAACAGTACAGTACATTACAGCTGGGCCTCTATTCTCCGTCTGCCAGTTTCTGTGGCACACAGCTTGTTGCCAGGCAACCGCTTAATCAATACCTGCAACTTGCCAGAGCAGGGCTGAATGACGAGGAAAGCGGAAGGGTATTAAAAAAAATAAAAACACTTAGCCGTTTAGCAAACGGCATCAAATTACAAGGGCTGACAGCAATTTACAAGGCCTGCATGTTTTAGGACGTATCGAACGAGCAAAGGAGACAATTAAGCGTTGTGCGCACGGAGGGGATAATCTCGTTTAGACGTTCCCGTCGCCTCACAACAGGCATCCAACAAAACGTCCTTCATTAGCTCAACGAGTGCGCAGCAAGCCGGACCAAATACGTTCGGTATGAAGAGGCGTCATTAATGCATGAATGTGGGTGGATCTGAGAAGGCGGCAGCGCCTGTAAACACAATGGCGCGAAACTCGCCAAGGTCAAGTGAGCGAGATAAAAACCCGGCGTCCAACTGGCAACCGGGCTGAACGCTGCGTGGTGATAGAGGCCAGAGGGGTTCAACTGGGAAGAGAAAAAAAACTAAATGGCGAAAGGATTTCTAGGAAAGCAATGTGACCCTTTCTATGCGAGTTTTGCCAAGCCCACGTAATATTGGCAACTATATTCTGGATTCAGTCAAATTAGTAAAAAATTGCATCTACTAGGATTCAGAGTCAAATAATAGGAGTAAAAAAAATTTGCTGTGAATGACTGATTAATTATGACAGATCTTAAAAAGAAACTATTTACCATGTAATTAAAAATAATTAAAGATGGCTGATGAATCTGGACAGCAGACATGACAACAACAAAAATCAGACTTCGACAAAACATGTTTTGTTTTTAGCAATACTAGATTCTGCTTTTGGAATCAGATGTGTGTGGGTTAAAAATGTTCTTCCACGGTTGTTAATTTTCTGCCGTTGGTGCTTATGCCAAACCAACTCATGCAGGATTTGATGAGCACAACAAAACCAATACTTCTACTGGGGTAGGGGGCCGAATCACATCTGGTTCGAGGCCAGTTTTTCTTTCTCTGTGGGACTGATTGACAGGGCATGTTTTGGGGCTACGACCTCATCAGTCATTGGTTCATCAGCGTCCACAGCAAACACCCAAGTCAAACTCGCCGTGAGAATATGTGCCAAAATCAACGTTCGAGAACAATGAAGAGAGTCAGACAGGAGGAGGAAACAAAAACGAAGAACTCCTTCTCTGTTCAACGGGGAAACCCAAACCATTTACAAACCTCCTAGGTGGAGAAGCTAAACCATTTCATCACATAGTCAACTAAGTTTGATCCGACTAGGAGTGAAGAAATATCAGGGCATATCCCCCCCACACACACACAATTTCAAATCGAAATTATTGAATAAAGTGAATTAATTCATGCATTCATTAAGTCACTCCATGGAGGGGGTCTAACCGTGGGAGCTCTGACTGAGCACTGCCTGGGTCTGGCCCTCCACCGTCAGCATGGTGAAGGGGTGCACTCTGGGGACGCTCAGCGAGGCTGCCTTGTCCCCCTGACCCGTGAAGGTGGTTAGGTTGGCGTTCAGTGTGAACGACACCTGCAGAACACAGCAGAGCGGAGCCGACCAAGAATCAACTTTTGGAAGACTAAAATGATTTACGTTAATAATAGTACAAGACAAACATGCCTGCTTTTCTGACTCTTACAATGTCTCCTGGAGTTTAAAATACTAAGGATTTTTTACCTGCCTTACTGCTAACACTGTACACTCCCATTTAAAAGCTGACATGGATCATTTGATGGAGAAACTTATTTTTGAATGGCAATTCCAAACCTACTCTACCATTATAAAAAAAAAAGGTGAAAGGTCTCAGAAACTAAATAAACTTGTTGGTATTACAGCACAACCAAATGCTATCAATTAATCAGGCTTGATACGAGCACACTGCAAAAGCCACTGCTCCAGGTTCTACTATGTGATAGCCAAATATGCTGAGATAAAACTGATAAACAAATCAAGTTTGCACCGTCAAAAGTAATTGTAAAGCATTAGGCACCTTTCACCCAACTGTACACAGCGTGTAGCATTACAGCGACACCAAGTGGTAAAGTTAAAGCAATAATACGAGCACAGGACACTCACCTCTGCTTTTCCTGTTTTCCTGTAGGGCAAAAATAAAACAAACATGTTTTTATTAGTTCATTCAGGGGGAACATTGATTAATCAATTCAAGAAGACAGTCAACCAGTCTGCGATAAAAATCAGATACTCAATGACATCAACGAAAGTTCAAATTATATTTGTAATTTATACTGGTGATGTCGTTGTTAGAGCAATTAAAAAAATACCTACTTTTCGATCCTTAAGGTTCCAACTTCTCCTTTTCCTGAAGCTTTGTCCCATTGTTGAGCTAAATATTTAGGAACCTTCGTAGGACCGAGAAAATAAAATGTTTCAATATACATATGTAGTTATGTGACGTTCAATGATTCATATTATGGCTTTTTGGTTACTACAAATGCCCCTCGCGCCACACGTAGATATATATTTAAAGGTAGGCCAATTTGGGCAGGGCTTTACGACTATTATTCCTCAAATCTAGCTGGTTAGCAGCAAACTAAACTACAACAAACAAACCTTTACAAGCCATAGGCCGGTGTTTTGTTTAACTCCTTTAAGGTCAACCTCTGCCTTTTCAGACATTGCAGAGGGATCTATTTTGCAAATAAACACCTATTTTTTACAACGTGCAGAGCAGTAGCCAGGATGACCTTTAACTTCAGCTGCTTGTATTTGGTTTGAGGCAGGTGATGAAAAAGGTGTCTTGATTCGCCTTTAAATTGAAGAGCAATGGGTGCGATGGATTTAGAGACTAAAGTAGAACCAATGACTGCATTTGCCCAAGTATGATCAAATGTTCAAGCAAAATGCGACTTACACCACCTTTTTAAGGTACGGTATCAATCAAATCCAGCTGGACTCTTATCCTAGGTTTTTCAGCGAGTGCCTGAGCACCACCTTGTGGTCATAGATGTAGCACGTCAATTGCTTGGATGAATGGATATATTTTTTAAACTCATTCTGTAATAAATTAAGGTAACATGTTTTCAAGATTCTAGTAGCCTTAGAGATTGCACACTGACACTAACACTCACTGCCATACACATGGAGATTCTGTTCAGCAATTTTTAGAAAAGGTACAATTAATGTAATCTGGGACCTATACATGGCAAGGAGACGTGCTTCTTTCTTCCTCTATTCATCCACCATAAGTTCCTTTGTGTATCACCTCTCACTCAACACTGCGACCTTGCAGTCATGGTGTCCTGATGCTTTCTCTCTCTCTCTCTCTCTCTCTCTCTCTCTCTCTCTCTCTCTCTCTCTCTCTCCCTCTCTCTCTCTCTCTCCCTCTCTCTCTCTCTCTCTCTCTCGCTCTCCCTCTCTCTCTCTCCCTCTCTCTCCCTCTCTCTCTCCCTCTCCCTCTCTCTCTCCCTCTCTCTCTCTCTCTCTCTCTCTCTCTCTCTCTCTCTCTCTGTAGCTAGCTGTCTCTCGCTCTATTTCTCTGTTCAGCACGTTAGACTCCCATCAAGAGTTTTCCCAGAGCTAGCCTGTACCGGCTGCCAGACAGCCAGGGACTTACATGTCATCACAGTCACATCAAACAGAGGAATCTTTGCAAAGACAGAAACCCCTTTTCTGTTTCTCTCCCACTGGCTGCATCAGCTTACCAGCCTCATTGGAATGTGTTGAAGTTCCTGGAGCGTGATGGACTTTATCTAAGAAACACAGTCGGCCTCTCTTTCAGCGTATGGACCAGGACAAAGGTGACTCAGAAGAGGTTGTGGGTATCTCCCAGCACAAATACAATTACAGTCGCATTGCAAAGATGTATCTGTGTGTGTGTGTGTGTGTGTGTGTGTGTGTGTGTGTGTGTGTGTGTGTGTTTGCGGTGTGCATGTGTGCGTGCGTGCCTGCGTGCATGTGTGTGTGTGCGTGTGTGTGTGTGTGTGTCGTATCCCTCAGAGGTCATTTTAATCCTTCAGATTCTCTTCCCAGGGATGTTTCTGGTCTCCTCGGCCTCCCAAACCTGTCGACAGTCCCCCAAAACAAATATCATCGTCACATGAAAGGCACTGCAATGAATCAAGGTTTCAGATTTACTTGTCAAGGTTATTCTCACAATGAGGCTTTTGTTTGTCCATGGTTTGTTCTATGGAAACCACCATGATAGCAATGGGGCTCCATCTGTATAACTGTGATTATTTTGTTGAATTGTAACGAGTTTGACAGGATACAGCATGAATAGGCAAAAGGGAGGCCTGTAAACCTTTGCTTGTGTTGAATGAGAATGCCATAGCAATGAAAACACATTGAGAGGAGGGGAAGCAAAACCGGTTTGAAGACTTTGAGATCATTAATAATTATAATAATAATAAACTTTATTTGCCAGGTACATAACATACAGTAACCCGACATGTGAACACGCAGCATTGAGAAAGGACACACATATAGCTGGTTCCCACCATGGGTAAAAGTTACTGTGCACATGCAGGACCATCAACACACACACACACACACATACAGGAACATCAACACTCACTCACTCACACACACACACACACACACACACACACACACACAGGAACATCAGTGGACACACACATGCAGGAACATCAATGGACAGATAGCACGGTTGCCAGGCTACGGACCATGAGCTAACCACGTAGTGGAAGATGATTGGTTTGTCGTGAGGATATTTTCCAGTGGTGGAGGAAGGGAGGATGTGATCGAGACCAAATGTCTCGCTGCTGTCTGGTATGCAACCTCTCTGTGCCGCCCCGAGTGTGTTTGAAATCAGCGGGGCCGCCCAGTTTGAGAGCATAATGTGCCAGGGGCCACATCATAAGACTTATCATGCACCAAATACAGTGGCCCTAATGGAAAACGCTACAGGTCACAGCCTGTGTGTCCTAAACAATGTTTTCTCGTTGGCATTCCAGAGAAAGGTTCAAACAGAGTGTCTCATCACACACCCCTAAGAGGCCCCAAAAGTAAATATGAAATATGAAAGTAAATTGTATTTGACAGGTGGAGGGAGGACAGAAATACATCCATACATGTACCATCGGTATACCTGGGAAGGCTAGTTGACATCATTGATCTGCATGTAGGTAGTTCCAAACACAATGGCACCAAATTGGCAACTTTGCTGGAATGCTGACCTGATCTTGACATGAGAAGCGGTAAAAAGAAAAATGCTTGCATTGCAACAGTTTAAGAATTGTTAATCACCCTTTACGTAACACAATGTTAAGTAAATGAGAGTATTATTAAAGGTGATAATACCATTTCTAAATGAAACACACTCCCAATCATTATACATGATTTTTTAGGGTTAGGGTTATTGTACATGATATTAAATGCGGTGTAGGCCATGGGTTAGGGTTAGGGTTAGGGTTATTGTACATGATTTTAAATGCAACGTAGGGCATGGGTTAGGGTTAGGGTTAGGGTAATTGTACATGATGTTAAATGTGGCATAGGGCATGGGTTATGGTTAGGGTTAGGGTTAGGGTTATTGTACATGATGTTAAATGTGGCATAGGGCATGGGTTATGGTTAGGGTTAGGGTTAGGGTTAGGGTTAGGGTTATTGTACATGATGTTAAATGTGGCATAGGGCATGGGTTATGGTTATGGTTAGGGTTAGGGTTAGGGTTAGGGTTATTGTACATGATGTTAAATGTGGCATAGGGCATGGGTTAGGGTTAGGGTTAGGGTTAGGGTTAGGGTTATTGTACATGATGTTAAATGTGGCATAGGGCATGGGTTATGGTTAGGGTTAGGGTTAGGGTTATTGTACATGATGTTAAATGTGGCATAGGGCATGGGTTATGGTTATGGTTAGGGTTAGGGTTAGGGTTAGGGTTATTGTACATGATGTTAAATGTGGCATAGGGCATGGGTTAGGGTTAGGGTTAGGGTTAGGGTTAGGGTTATTGTACATGATGTTAAATGTGGCATAGGGCATGGGTTAGGGTTAGGGTTAGGGTTAGGGTTAGGGTTATTGTACATGATGTTAAATGTGGCATAGGGCATGGGTTAGGGTTAGGGTTAGGGTTAGGGTTAGGGTTAGGGTTATTGTACATGATGTTAAATGTGGCATAGGGCATGGGTTAGGGTTAGGGTTAGGGTTAGGGTTAGGGTTAGGGTTAGGGTTATTGTACATGATGTTAAATGTGCCATAGGGCATGGGTTAGGGTTAGGGTTAGGGTTAGGGTTAGGGTTATTGTACATGATGTTAAATGTGGCATAGGGCATGGGTTAGGGTTAGGGTTAGGGTTAGGGTTAGGGTTAGGGTTATCGTACATGATGTTAAATGTGCCATAGTGTGTCAACGGGTTGTATTGAGACATGCTCTGAACATCAGAATATTCTGAACGTGCATTTGGAACATCTGGACTGGTCGGAGAGGGGTTATTTTGTCATGAAAGGGAGCAGGATGTTGACCTTTGACCCTTCCTGCCTTTGCTGTCTTGGATTCATTATTGACGGCAGTGTGTCCGACGGCTGCTCTCATGTTTCCTTTTCCCTCGTCAGCCAGACACAGAATCTAAGGTTACGGTTTTTGATTAATTTATCAGGGTGACTTTCTGCTAAGCTAAGTCACTGGTTATATTATAAGACATTATAAGATTATGACGTTGTAAAGGAAATGGCCACAGTCTATTTCAAGGTATCACATTTTTCCAACAGGAAATTGTGTCTCACATGACTGTATGTTTTGGAGTGTGTGTGTGTGTGTTTGTGTGTGAAAGAGTGTTTGTGTGTGTGTGAGAGAGAGAGAGAGAGAGGAGAGAGTGTTTGTGTGCGTGTGTGTGTGTGTGTGTGCGTGTGTCTGTGTGTGTGTGTGTGTGTGTGTGTGTAGGCCTACTGTATTCCCTCAGTTAAAGTTATGTTGACAGCGATTCCTTTTTGTTTTGCTGTACTCCAGAAATCATTGAATCAGTGCACTGATTACCCATATTGACATAATTGTCCTCAGATTGAAGGTGAAAGGGTCTTTTAATTTCGTGACTTTTGTTTTATTGAAAATCAAATAAACTGGTGTATAGAGCCACACAAAAACCTCTGGTCGAGTTTGGAGGGTTGGAGCTGTTAAAGTCAAATATAATGTCGGAATGTAGTTAAAAATTCCACATGACGTCAATCTTTAATCATTTTTGGCAGATGACAGCTACCGCAATACCGTTAATAAGTTGACTTATTAACTGCCATTTTTTGTACAAACAAATGTGCCAAGTTCAAGATAAGACTTGACGAGTCCTCACACACCCTTTGACATGTGATTGACATTTTCACAGACAGGATCACCTGGCAACCTTTCTCAATAAAAGGGTCAAAGCTTGGGATCTTTCCCAAACTCCTCTGCTCTGCGCTTCACTGCCGATCTTCCCTTTGACACTCCATTTCCCTTTTGTTCGTGGCAGTGGAAGCGCGCTGCAGTGCTGGGCGTCCCGCAGTGAGTCTACTGCGTGTGGGAAGAACAACTCATGAATGAACGCACTGGGCCTGGGTATTTAAAGAGCTAGCACAACAGACACAGATTTGATGCTAGAAGGGGCGTCCTGCAAAAATAACCAGCGTCCAGCGGGCGGCCTGGAGCTGCCCTTGGCTTCCGTTCAGCACCCGAGAGCCTGGGTGGACACAAGCTCCAGACGGGGAACTTGGGACCGGCATAGAATTAGAAGAAGTAGATTCCACACAGACACGTGTCCTTCACAGCGGGTAGGAGAGGGCAACTTTGAAGTAGCCCCCGTACTCCCGGATATCCTGTCCCCACAGGAAGTGACCAAGATTCCCGTTTGGAACGTGACTTGCGGTGACTGTAAATTAAAGAGGCTTGGGAACAGGTGGATGGGTAGGATGTGGTGTCCTCTCTAGTCGGTTTATTTCTATGGCTGGGAGCCGCCCAGACATGCTGCCCCGCATCACTGGGCATGAGGCTGCAGCTCTCCCTGCCCTAAGCCTCTGTTGTTTCAGGAATTTCACCTCAGTTCACCACCCACCACCCAGGACTGTGTAGGACCACAATAGCAGCTAATCATCACTAAACTATAAAAAAAAAAAAAAACACAACCAACAGATTATGACCAAAACGGAAGTGGGGTGAAGTTAAAAGTTCATAGGCTCCCTACCGTGATCGCTCCTTTGGAATTGTGGCCTGTTAGCGGTGCGCAAAACCCAGATAAAGTTGGTGGGGAACAGTGAGTTAGGTGACAAAACAACATTGTTAAGTTCTGGCCATTTAATCAAAGGAAGACCAACACAAAGTAGTCCCTTTGCTCAAGAACCCTCGAACTTGATTTTGTCCCATCCATCCAATGGAATCAGTGTTTAGTAAATGAAAGCACACCTCAGACCAGCTGTATCAATTCACCAGTTTAGTGAAGGCTGGCATCACAATAGTGCTCAATGTGTTTTTTTGTTGTCGGAGTGCCACTGTGAGTTAAAGCTGCTGACAGCACCAGACGCTTACATTGCATTCGGGCTCCGGCTGGCTCTCCCTGTCTGTCACCCTCTCCCCCCCCCCTCTCTCTCCCCTCTCTCCCTCTCAATCTCTCTCTCTCTCTCTCACTCTGTCTGTCTCTCTCCCCCTCCCCTCTCTCTCTTTATCTCTCCCTCTCACCCTCTCCCTGTCTAACTCTCTCTCCCTCTCTTTATCTCTCTCTCCCTCTCTCTCTTTATCTCTCCCTCTCACCCTCTCCCTGTCTAACTCTCTCTCCCTCTCTCTCTCTCTCTTTATCTCTCTCTTTATCTCTCCCTCTCTCTCTCTGTCTGTCACCCTCTCCCTGTCTAGCCCCCCCCCCCTCCCTTTCTCTCGCTCAATTGTCTCTGTCTGTCTCTTCCTGAGTTATTTTTCTTTCTCTCGAGCTGTCTCTCTATCTCCCCATCTAACCCTAACCCTAACCCTAACCCTAACCCTAACCCTAACCCTAACCCTAACCCTAACCCTAACCCTAACCCTAACCCCTTCTGCTTTTCTCTTTTTATCTTCATTATTTGTATGATTTGCCTGTGTATGTGCTGACTTCAGCCAGCCATTTTCTTCACAATAGGCCCATCATGCCACTCTGGAAGAGACTCTCTCTCTCTCTCTCTCTCTCTCTCTCTCTCTCTCTTTCTCTCTCTCCTGCTCGCGCACACAAACATGCACTCTTCCCCTGTCCTTTGTTATTGTGCGACAGATTCAACCTCCTTACTTTTTCTTACATCTGCCCTCTCTTGCTTCGTATTTTTTAAAATCTTTTTTCTTCCAGTCTCCCTGGTCTCAAAGTGTTATTCCTTTCCTGGTGTCATCTTCCAACTTCTCTCTTCCGTACGTTTTTCTGTTCACTCTTTTTCTCCGGATCCAAAATGCAGACATTCACATTGTGTCACTCACAGTCAAAACGTCCCTCCCTCCCCCCGTTCCACCTCCCCTCATTCCCTCTATCTGTTCTTATCTGCTCCACCGAGGGGTAGACGTGCTGTGAGGCCTTTGCTATCGAAATGAAATGGCTGGTGAGTCGAGGCAGCCTGGACAAGAAGAGAAGAGGAGAGGAGAGGACGTTGACGGATTTAGGAAGCAGACAATAATTGACATCCCATTAACCTGCATTTACTGCCAATAGCCTCTGGACACACGCACGCACACACACGCACACACACACACACACACACACACACACACACACACACACACACACACACACACACACTGACAAAATCATAGATTTGGTACCACCCGGGAAACGAAGGGTTCATATTTAACTCTGTTTCTCAACTTTTGAAGCAGTGGTCAAGCCTGTCAAACCTTGAGGATTTACTGTGTGTTAGTTAATGGAAATCAATTGGACAGGCATCATTTAAATTCAATATATTTAGCAAATACAGTTATATTTGAGAGGATTTTTAAAATAATGTTGCTTTTCAGTATAATGTCAAAACACAACCATTTTCATTGGGCATTAGCCTAAAAGACAAAGCAGACCAAATAGTTTCGAGATGCACCAAGAAGCCCTCCAGATTTCTTCCCTGAGGAGATGATTTATTTGTGGTTTGGTAGGACATTGACTAAACAACCTCTGGTTACCATAGCAGCCCTGGTGATGATCAGAAAGCACCGGAACACGTGCAGGAGGTACAGTACATACACACACACACACACACACACACACACACACACACACACACACACACACAGGTCCCCTGTTGACATCGGGGGTCGTTGACCTGGAGTACTCATTATTCATTTGGGATCACAAACTCGTGTACACAATCACACACAGGACCTCTCTGAAACACACAACATCACATGCAAAGCACAGACAACACAGTCACAATGCACATGCCTCCCTTGCCTTATGGTCTCTTTCTGTAGCAATATTTTAACATTTAATACTCCAATTCTGACTTTTTAGATTTAGACTTAACACATGAGTAAACCGAATGTCACTATAGTAGTTCAATAAAACTGTGGATGTCTCCCTTAGTTGCCTTTTTGCTGAATAGGAGAGAGAGAGAAAGCAAGAGAGAGAGAGAGAGAGAGAGAGAGAGAGAGAGAGAGAGAGAGAGAGAGAGAGAGAGAGAGAGAGAGAGAGAGAGAGAGGACAATATATGTATGTAGAACAATCCTGCGGGAGAGAATGCGTCTGGTGGTCCCTCTCCATTCTGTCTGCAGAGAGAGATCTAGCAGGGCTCGACATGCCCTTGTCTCAGTGAAGTAAACAAACAACTACAAAATAATAAAACACGTGGTTATTGGTACTCATTCCTTAACCATTAGCCTACTATTGGCATCCATGTGACAAGTAAATATTACGATCAATAATTTCCCCTGATTATTGATCATGACAACATTGTTTTGTTCTATATTTTCAAATCATCCGGATCAAAACATGTAACATGGGTCATTATTCAGATGTTTTAGTTCTGCGTATCTTCCTGGTTGGCGGAATTTGGTGTTTGGATAGGTACTGATATTTGTAATGAAACCCCTGATCATGTGGGTTTAAAAAAAAGACCAGAACTAATACGTACTCGGTCTTTTCCGGAACAGGCATCGTGCTCGTTTTGTTCCCTGACTCACCCACTCTCCCCCGCCCCGTGTCTGCCTAGACTGCTTTATGTCTGGTTGCTCAGGGCAGCAATGGCCATGCGCGGTCGCCATATTACCCAGCAAACTCTCCTCCCACAACAGACTCGTCACAGACCGAAAGCCAGCCACCGTGCAAGTAGGCGGACTGACTTGACTCAGTGAAGCTAGTGTGGGGAGGAGTGATACAGCAAAGATTGGACTAAAACAAGGAATCGACTTAATGGATTAAACCTCTTGGCCAACAATATAGTGGATATATTATTCTTGGATCAACCTTGCACCGAAAAAATTGATCTTACTTTCACGCTTTTGGCAGTTCAATGCGACTGGTCTCAACAGTCTGTGTTCAGCAAGGGATGGAGACTGCCAGATAGCTGACGTTACTTTTCAGTACATGCATCGGATATATTCTACTTGGCTGCTCTGTTTTCAGGTCAGCTGTTCATATTTTTTTCTGTTTACTAGACTTATTTAAATCAAAATGCTAGCTTGAAGGTAAATAAGTGAATACGGACATACGCGTCTCTGCGGTTGGCTTGCAAACACGTCGGCTGACGTTAGCTCGTGTTGTTAGCTTACCAAGGGAGGCACTAGCATTCTGCTCCCCTTGCTTGCTGAGTGGCAGACGGAGGTATCAGTCTTTTAAGGGAGTATTTCAACATCGGCCTAGTTAGCTTTGCATTCAAGTGGATATATTAAATACGTATTGAATTTTATTTTGAGTAGTGCAATCTGTTGACTTCAGATCTTTCAAAACGGCGTCGTTAACGAACTGCAACGTTACCCGAGACTGTCATACTAGACAATCCGCTACCCCCCGGATTCTTTCAAAATGCATCATCCGGATTCTGCAGGAGATGCTGGCAGTGTCAGAAAGATGGCGCACCCGGCGAATTTTACCAGCAGGGGTAGTAATACCAGTAGCGGGAGTGGCTCCACGTTGGCAACGCCGGCTCATTCGGCCGTTATTAATAGCCACATCCCTGTCGATGATTTTCAATCCTGCCTGTTGATGCAGTCTCAACCCCCGGTTGGCTCTTCCTCCCCTGGGCTACAGCATCCCCCCCATAGCCTTAGTCTAAACTCCCAGCCACAGCCCGCCCAGCCGACCGGGGCGCAGATAAAAAAGAAAAGCGGCTTCCAGATCACCAGCGTGACTCCCGCTCAGATCTCCGTGAGCTCAAACAACAGCATCGCGGAAGATACGGAGAGTTACGACGATCTGGATGAATCTCACACCGAGGACCTCTCCTCCTCCGAGATCCTCGACGTGTCGCTCTCCCGCCCCAACGACATCCCCGGGGGAGAGCGAAGTTCCTCTGAGGAGACCCTGAACAACTTCCACGAAGCAGACACCCCGGGAGCCGTCTCTCCCAACCAGCCCCAACACGGAGGAGCCATTGTAAACGGGAATGTGCACCATCATCACCATGCACTTCGCTCGAATCATCATCCTCACCCCCACCAGGCCCAGACCCATTCATCTAACTCCAGCTCTGGGGCTGTTCCCTCTGCCCAGACCGCTGGTGCTTTACCCAACTCTGTGGCCCATAAATTGCCTTCTAACATAGGGATGACCCCGGAGAACGGCTCACGTCTGGGGCCTGCGTCAGCTGCCGCTCAGCCTAACACCCAGGGCGTGATGCCTGGGATGCACAGTGCGGCCGCGGGCCCTGCCGTCAGCTTAGCGCACCCCCTGACCAGCAACGTTACCAACGCGAATATGTTGAGCTCCACCAATGTGCCTGCTAGGGCTGGCATCAACGGCACTGCCAGTGCCAGCCGACCTGCTGGGGTCAGCACCTTTGGAATGGTGAATGCCCACGGGGCAGGCCAGGGGGGTAGAGGAGGGCTTGCGATGGGCGTCATCAACAACAACAACAGCAGCGGCAGCCACTGCGACAACAACAACCCAAACATCAACTTGACCTACCAACAGCAACAGCAACAACAACAACAGCAACAACAACAACAACAACAACAACAGCAGCAGCAGCAACAGCTACAACAACGACGGCACCAGTCCGTCAACTCCGTTGCCGCCGGTGCGTCGATGACCGTGCCCAGTGGGGGGGGCAACCCCAGAGGGACGGGCCCGACCGGGGTCACCAGCCCCCCAGCCTCAGTACCGGCCCCTTCCTCCTCCAACGTCCAGCCCGCCCCGGTCACCACCAGCTCTCGTTTCAGGGTGGTCAAGCTGGACTCCAGCTCGGAGCCCTTCAAAAAGGGCCGATGGATATGCACCGAGTTCTACGACAAGGACAACCCCGCGCCCTCCTCCTCCTCCTCCTCCTCCTCCTCCTCCACCGCGCTCGGCGCCGTCTCCTCCTCTTCGTCGGAGGCGGCGGCGAGCGCTCCCGTCGGAGGCGCGGGCCGGGTCGGGCAGTTTGCCCCGGAGGCCGTGGCAGCCACGGGGGTGGTGGGGGGGCCGGATCGGGGCGGCGCCAGCGGGGGTTCGGCGGGCAGCACCCTGGGCCACTACAACGAGAGCGTGGGCAGCACAGAGGCTGCGGCTCAACAGGTGAGGAAGGCTTTCCGTACTTGGTCGCTACTCTTCATGGCCTCCGTTGTTAAATGTTACCTACTTTCTTACCGATAAGCTTAACGATAAACGTTGCCGGTCAAGTAGAGTTATGTTGAATGGTGCCACTTTTATACTTAATATACTTTTTAGGAGTGTGGCTAGCCCCATTTATTGATGTTCCCCACCTGTGTGTCCGAACTTTACAGGTCTGTTAAATGTTGAGACTAAATTCATGACTTATATTTCTGTTGTGTTATCCTGTTGGATTCTAATGTTTATTTCCCACCCCTAGCTCCAGGACTTCACCTCCCCCCCTCATGGCTTCCAAGCACCCCTGCCAGGAGGCCTTCCCATGGGGGTACCCAAGACCGCCATGGCCCCCTCCATTCCTGCCAGCGTCCATCAGTCAGTCCCCATCAACACGACCGGGCTCCCGACCACTGTGGGTCACCCCGGCCCGGGCGTGCCCCAGCATCAGCTCACCTACGCCCAGGCCGCCGCTACTCAAGTCCCAGGCTCCGCTCAGGGCCTACCTGGTGGCGTCAAACACAACCAGCACCACCAGATGGGCTACGGAGCAGCTGCGGCTGCTCCCCAGGCAACCCCTACCCACGTCAGGCCTCTGAGCCAGGGAGGGAGCCTACATCCAGAGTACGCCCAGCAAACCCACCCTGGTGCTGCAGCCCCCCAGACCCACTTGGCTGGGGCCGGTGGCCCAGGGCAAGGCAACGCAGCTGGGCCAGGCCAGATGATGGGAGGGCCACCACAGCAGCAGCTCCAGAGCTCCATGGCTACCCCCACACTCCAGCAGCAGCAGCCCCAGGTTCAGGCTCTGTCCCAGGGCCTTCTTCAGCCCCAACACCCGCAGGTCATTAGTGCTTTAACAATTGCACTCTGATAATTAGATACATTCATAAATATATATATATATATATATATATATATATATATATATATATATATATATATATATATATATATATATATATATATATGTATGTATATATAGCTTTTTTTGAGGCTGTGATGAATTTAACAGGAATATATGTAAAGTCCTTCAAATGCCCTCAAACATAAACTAAATGATTTATCCATACGACGACACATTTACATAAGGTTGTATAGATTTGTTCATAATTCCTCTTTCCCTGCGCTCCTTCATCCTCCAGGGGCCCGGGGCAGCATGCATGTTGCCTCACATGGCCGGTGTGGGCCAGCAGCCCCAGAGCCACCCTGGACCCCTGCCGGACCAGAGGCAGCAGCCGCCACTCCATGCCCCAGCCCCAGCTCACGTCCCCCAGCCCAACCCCTCTGCAGTGTACCCCCCCTCCACGGGGCTGGGGGCTCCATCCAACGTACCCCGGCCGCTGACCACCCAGAGCGACCCCCAGCCACCCCAAGCCCCCGGGAGCGGCAGCAGCAGCAGTGGGACCAGCATGGCCCCCCCAGCCCAGGCCCAACCTCCGCGAGTCAGCCTTAGCCAAGCCCAGGCCCACGCCCAGACCCAGGCCCACGCCCAGGCCCAGACCCAGGCCCAGGCCCTGTACGCCAGCCTGCCCTCCTTCACCGCCACCCAGCTGGAGGACGCCCAGAGGCTGCTGCTCCAGCACCAGTCGGCCCTGCTGGGGCTCCAGCCCAAGCTGGCCGCGGGGGAGATGGCCGCGGGGGTCGCCCCGGGCCAGGGAGCGGAGGCCAACGCCGCCGTCAGTGCCTTAACCGCCTCCGAGGGTCTCCTCAAGGCCGTGGAGGGCGAGGAGGATGGGTAAGACCTGCGGCCCTTTTTCCTCTTTTTGCATTGTGCATCTTCACGCTGCCGTTAGTGGACGGATCATCTGATTGATTGATTGATTGGTTTGATTGATTGGTCTGATTGATCGATTCATTGCGGTGACCTCCAGAGTGTGCTGGCTGGAATAGTCGACAGGTTTAGTCGTTGCTGTAGCTTCGGGAGCGGCGGCGGACACAGACGGTCTCAGAACCCCCAGCCGTGGTCTGTTTTGAGGGGGACGTTGCTGTTTGGAACGGGCGCTAGTGCCTGGTGGATCGGGGGGTGGTGTTGAAAGCGGTCCAGAGGAGGTGGCTCTTCAAAGGCCACAGGGCGGCGGCGTCACACTTGGGGAGTGAGCGACCGTGTGCTGGTCCATTGCTGGTGGTAGTCAAGCGTAGACCTCCAGGCACTGGGTGCAAAGCGGCCTAGGGGCGCTGGACAATCAACTGGTGTGTGTGTGTGCGTGTGCGTGCGCGTGCGCGTGTGCGTGTGCGCGTGCGTGTGCGTGTGCATGTGCGAGAGTGACACCCAGAGAGATGCCCCCTCCCCTCTTCTCTATTCTAAACTACAGCTGCAGTGACTCTGCATTTAGCCAGTTTCATAGAAGCACGCCGCACACACTACACACACACACACACACACACACACACACACACACAGGCTGCCTAGCTGTGCCCCTCTCTCTGTTCTCCTCTGTTCTGTCTGCCCTGCGGGGCCATGGTTTCTGTCGGGCACGCCGCTCACAGCGATCCCCCCTCCCTCAGCACATTCAGTTGTTTTAAAGCAGGAAGTAGGGTTTAGTTCGTCTAAACATTGAATGTCCCCGTTGGTGTAGTTGGGGGTGGCAGGTGGGTGGGAGGATGCAGCAACCACATGAAGGGGAAATATCTTTGTTGCAGGCCGATTGGCCGGCCAGTCCTACACTGTAGGAGTTTATTTAGAGATTAGGCTGAGGTCCGAAGCTAATTTTGGACTGGCCTATCGCTATAATTCTTCTCATCACCCAGTTCTAGCATTGGAAACCGATACAGTATATTTCACTACAATGTGGTATCGGTCTTTGTAAATTTAAAAGTGTTTGTTGAAGTTTAATGTGGAGCCCCTGTGATGGGTTCTGCACTTCAGGATCAGAGAGCACCTTGAACCAGACTAGACAGGGCATGGAAACAAAATAACTGAACTTGTGTTGGCCTTAAGTAGGCTGATGCCTGACACAGTGTCCACTTAGACCTTATCTGGGACCAGAATAAATCCCATACTTCAGACCCTACAGTATCTATCCAGATCAAGAAACACTTGATGCTGACGTTGAACCACGGCACTCCAGCAGAAACTGTCCCTCCTCTCGCCTCACCAGAGCCCATTGATTTATAAAGTGGGCGAGCTGCACTGTAACATTCCAAGTGGGTCACTGATTATGACCCCGGGAAGAAGCTAAGGACTTGGGATTCCAGCTCCTGTTAATGGGGTTGGGTGTTTGGGGCCACTTGGTGGAACGCCTTGAAAACAGTGTAGTTCAATAAAAACTTTACAAGCTTCTATAAACCGAAACCTATTTGTTGGACGTTGTCTTGTCTGTTTATCATATTATGCCCCCTGAGGAAGTCATGTTGAGTAATTCATCTTTCCAATTCCAAAAGGACCAGAGATTAGGGCTGTTTTTGTTGACTTGACTATTGTCATTATAATAATTGTGATTAACGATATAATTGTGTTTGTGTTAATTGCATTGTTGGGACATTTCTAACATTGGCTTTAAATTCACATTATTATGGCGATGAAAAATGAGTCAGTCACCTAAAATAACTGTGATTGGGCGATCATGTTACAATGGCGACAGCCCTACCAGAGATACTGGTATGGCCCGTAAACAAACTGTTCTCCTAGGTGTTTGCGGCAACCCTACCAGAAACAAACTGTTCTCCTAGGGGTTTGGAGCAGTCCTACCAGAAACAAACTGTTCTCCTAGGTGTTTGGAGCAGTCCTACCAGAAACAAACTGTTCTCCTAGGGGTTTGGAGCAGTCCTACCAGAAACAAACTGTTCTCCTAGGTGTTTGGGTCTGCCCTTCCAGAAACAAACTGTTCTCTTAAGTGTTTGTGGCTAGCATGAGAACTGGCCTATTCTCCTAGGTGTTTGGGGCCAGCATAAGAACTGGCCTATTCTCCTTGGTGTTTGGGGCTAGCATGAGAACTGGCCTATTATCCTAGGTGTTTGGGGCTAGCATGAGAACTGGCCTATTCTCCTCGGTGTTTGGGGCTAGCATTAGAACTGGCCTATTCTCCTAGGTGTTTGGGGCTAGCATGAGAACTGGCCTATTCTCCTCGGTGTTTGGGGCTAGCATGAGAACTGGCCTATTCTCCTAGGTGTTTGGGGCCAGCATGAGAACTGGCCTCGGCCTTCCTCCTCTTGGCAGGCTGCTAGATTAGATCCTGCCCTCATGTTTATAGTTTCCGTTAGCATTCCGCTAGCATTCCGGCGTCCGGCTGCGAGCCGACAGGCGGCGGCTACTGTCGTCACATGACCCTGGACTCCGAGGAATGCCTGTCATCTCCGGGGATGATGTGGATTACTGTCCTCTTCCATGAACGCCGCTGCGTCTGAGCCCCGGGCAAAGAGGAGAACGTTGTCGCGGCATGTTAGGCCTCACCTCGGGTATTATACGTGCGGTGACCGGGGCGAAGGGGAGAAGGGGGAATTCCCCGACTCGCAGCCTGTTGGAGCAGATGTTCCCTCGGTGACGAATGGCCTTGGGCCATCACTTACACACGCTTCCTTGCTCAGACCAGGATGGTGGTTAGGGGGGGGGGGGTCTGCTCGAACGATTTTGCCTCTGGGGGTTGGGAGATGCAGGCGTTGCCTAGCCGATGTCGTCGACCGCTCGCCCCTTTCTCTCTGGTGACAGTTTGACTTCCTGCCCTCTGGCCTTGGGTACTTCACCACCACAAAGTCTTTTTAGGAGCGGCAGGTTAGGAAAGTGAGACAGGCTGACATACCAATCAGCGCGACCAAAAACATGATTTGTTTTGAACTGTTACTCACCGGCAGGCTCGGAGAGGAGCTGCAGATGTGCCCGCCTGGAGTTGGAAGTAGTCCCCTCTGACACATGCAGTGTCTCAGTAATCTGTGAGGTAACCTGAAGCAAGCCAAGCCTGCAGCCATGTTATTACGGCGGACTGTGGTTAGCCTTGCTTCCTGAAACCCTGCCTGTTGCCGGGCAACGATAGCTGTGTTTTCTTCCATTGTTAGATCTGTCAGGGCTGTCTGGTTTTAAGAGGGGGGAGGGGGAGAGAGAGTAATTGGGGCTTCTGCTTGGCTGTGGTCAGGGGGGGCAGGGAGGGCAGGGGGGGGAGGGGGGGCAGGGAGGGAGAACTGAACAACTGCTCTGTCGTTCTGTCTGACACTCTCCATCCATCACTTGCGAGCTCTGTCTCTGTCACACACACACACACAGACACACACACACACACACACACACAGTCTCTCTCTCTCACACACACACACACACGCACGCTGTGTTGCTGTGCCCGTGGTTCGACTAGCGATTGTGTCCCTGACACCGCACACACTCCACGACAACACCGACCTGCTCCTCAGAGAACACCGCTCCGTTGTCAAGGAGGATCAAGATCGTCAAACCTGTCGAGGGAGAATTCTACGAGGGTACGGAATCGTCTAAAACTCCCCAGTCAGGGTCTCGGTGACCAAACTCAGTGGGCTGAGGGGATAATGGCACACGTAACTGTCTAAAATATAATAAAAAAATGTAATATGTAAATGCCATTGGTATCTAAAATGGCTGACTGGTTCTTTTCCCCAGGGGCTATTGCAACATTCCAGCCCGCTCCCTTGATGTGCGGATGCTTCCCTCGGGGTTTCCAATAACTTTGAACTCCCCCCCGGTGCATTGTGGGGGATTTTGACGTGTTCTTGCTGACTCATGACAAGGGTTCTTCTCATTCAAACACTACTGTTTGCACACCCTGCCGCCCCCTTCACCCCACCGCACACACACACACACAACGTAACACACACACACACACACACACACACATACACACACACACACACACACAGATTGTTCTGGGCTCGGGTTCGGGCTGGTTTGGCACTTTTATTTTCAGATTTTCAACTTACGATCCCCAGCTAATTAGGACTAAGGCAAGGCCATGGAATTTTACAGCGTCGCTGGCTGCCAAAAGAACAGTGGTTTTATAGTTTGCCGACGGCCACTGCTCTGCTGAGGTCTGTTTTATTACAAAGCTAAAACTATTTGATTACAACGCAGCCACCAAACATATTAGCTTATAAAGACAATTTATAGCACTAATTACCTTCCCCTTTGGCATAACCTCCATATCTATCATTCCTTGGCTACAGAGTGAGAAAACGTGAGCCTCCTAGCCCACCTGAGGTAAAAGGTGTTTGAAGAAGACACATCCGTTTCCCACTCACTGCAGCTGAAGCCTTTAGGAGACCAGCCCCAGATTGAAATGGATGCTGTGCGTTTGGATTTGAATTCGACTGTTTTGAATGTACTTTAGACTGTTTTGAATGTACTTCCCCAGCCAGTAGGGAGTGACGTGTGCTTGTCTCAGACGTATGGCCTCCTGGGTCACCCAGCCTACCTCTCCTGCCGGTGCGGGGGCGAGCAATCAAGGCAGGCGCACAAAAAAGGTGGACTTGCCGTCGGCCCTTACAAAGCGGTGCTTTGTTTTGGTCCTGGTGAGCCCCAGCTATACGTTCCTGTTTGGTGCCAGGCCGTCCTGATTAGGGCTGTGTTTCCTCCATCCTTAACGAGCGCTGAGAGTTGATCTTCTCATCATGGCTCATCTTGTTCTTTGTCCTGTTGAGAGTGAATTTAGGGCCGCGTTTGGTGGGCTAGCAGGCAGTGGGAAGGAGTGTCCCCCGAGAGAGGGGTGTGTGTGTGTGTGTGTGTGTGTGTGTGTGTGTGTGAG
The DNA here is from genome assembly GCA_017639675.1 of Aplochiton taeniatus. Taxonomy (NCBI): domain Eukaryota; kingdom Metazoa; phylum Chordata; class Actinopteri; order Galaxiiformes; family Galaxiidae; genus Aplochiton; species Aplochiton taeniatus. Next base: position 1,764,708 of record CM030177.1, read on the forward strand.
TGTGAGAGATGGCGGGTCTCTTTGATCCACCATGCAGCTTAAAGATCTTTAATGCAGAGGCATGGTATTTATCCCAGCGACTAAGGGCCTGTTCAGTCTGTCATGTTAACCTGGACCAGGGTTGGGTTGGTTGTTTGGTGAGAAGGCGTGCTTAGGTGTGTGGCTGTACTTGGAAAGGGTCCGACTGAGTGGATGTGTGGGCTGGCCTGACAGGTTGCTATACTAGGTTATTTATCTGTGTGTGTGTGTGTGTGTGTGTGTGTGTGTGTGTGTGTGTGTGTGTGAGTGAGAGAGAGAGAGATACATATTTTTGAATGCGCAGTGCCTCAGGGCTTCTGTGGCTTCTCTGTCTATCTGTCCCATTCTCTGTCTCTGTCAACACCATTTTGCTTTTATTACGTCTGCCCATCGGGGTTTACTTTGCACCGCATTGTTTGGACTGAGTGCACCGTGTAGCTTTTGAGTAATACCTGAAATACTAAACCCTGCTTTGTCGTGCGGTCCATTGGGTATACACAGAGCGATGTGGGACTTGGGTGAAACAGGTTTGTATGAGCTCATTCCATGCTTGTGTGAGTGGGAGAGAGAGTGAGAGAGAGAGTGAGAGAGAGAGTGAGAGAGAGAGTGAGAGAGAGAGAGAGAGAGATTCTAAAGGTTGAGGTCAGCCTCATCTCCTGGTGAGCCCTTTATTTTTTTTCTTCCTCCGCGAGGTGGCCATGACATCATGGCTGGTGGCCTGCCATTCCCAGGCTTCTCCTTTTATGTCGGCCGCGGCTGAAAGGAATCGCTCTCCTCCTCCTCCTTCTCCCCCTCTCCCCCACCCCACCCCACCCCCCCTCTGCTCTTCCTCTCTAGAGTGGGGCTCATGTCATCAGTATTTTAGCCCTCCCCTCTCTGTTGGTGTTGGCCCGGGCAGTGTCTCATTCCAAAAAGGCTTGCTGTTCCCTTTCACGTGTCCTTGTTCAGCCCTCATCTTAGCCCACTGATTTATGGGGCCCGCATCGTTTAGCCAGGCCTGTTAGCAGAGCACAGAGCAAGGATGGGAAGGGAGCAAGAGCACCTTTTTGAGACAGGAACTCATCCACGGAGTCCAAAGGCACAAACCAAGCAAAGAAACCCCTCACCGCTTCAGCATCCATGAAACATGAGAGCCAAAACACCATCAGCTGAGCTGGGCACATCCAGCCTGTCGGCCAGCCTCTGTCTTGCGTCCCCACATGAACCTGGCTGTGTGTGTGTGTGTGTGTGTGTGTGTGTGTGTGTGTGTGTGTGTGTGTGTGTGTGTGTGTGTGTGTGTGTGTGTGTGTGTGTGTGTGTGTGTGTGTGTGTGGATGGATAGTGGTTAGGCTCGCAGGCTGACCTAACCTTTGTCGTTTGAGCCTCTTCACAGCAGTAGGCCTTACCTCGGGTTATAGGATGAGGCACTCCCCTCATTGTCTAAGAGAAAATAATACGACACACCTTATGACATTGTCGTGAGTGTGAGTGAGAGAGAAACAGAAAGACAGAGAGGTGTGCGTAGAGAGAGAGAGAGAGAGAGAGAGAGAGAGAGAGAGAGAGAGAGAGAGAGAGAGAGAGAGAGAGAGAGAGAGAGAGAGAGAGAGAGAGAGAGAGAGAGAGAGAGAGAGAGAGAGAGAGAGAGAGAGAGAGAGAGAGAGAGAGAGAGAGAGAGAGAGAGAGAGAGAGAGAGAGAGAGAGAGAGAGAGAGAGAGAGAGGGTTTTTAATGTTTCTTGTCAAACCTTGGGTTGAGAGGGAGAGGATTGCACAAGTCATTACAATTAAGATCAGAGGTCATCACGAATCATTCTTTCTCTGTGTATGTGTGTGCGAGCATGAGACGATGATGTATTAGCCCTACCTTGTTGCTGTGCTTTTATCCAGATGTGGCTCCCTGTCCGACTCCCACGGCAGCCCTGTAATTCTCCCTGCTTGCCTGCCTGTCTGTCTGTCTGCCTGCCTGCCTGTCTGTCTGTCTACCTGCCAGTCTTCCAGGCCTGTCTGCCTGTGTTGTCTCCCTGCCTGTCTTTCTGCCTGTCTTGTATTCCTGCCTGTCTGTCTGCCTGCCTGCCTGCCTGCACGGTTATCTGTTGGACGTCTTCCCTGTCTCTGGCGATTTAGGACTCAATAAAGTGGGAGTGATTCACTTAGGGCTGTGGAAGCTAATGGTTTGTAATGGAGGATAATGGCCTGGGTTGGTAGTTTGCCTTTCATCTATGGAGGGGGAGTCGGAGGGGTGAGGGAGAGTGGATGAAGGGAAGAAAAGAGAGGGACGAAGACAAAGAGAGGATGAGAAGAGGAGTGGGCAAAAAAACAACAAGAATGAAGATCCAACAAAATAACAAAGTGTACTTCCTCGCCTGGTGTGAGATGGAAGAATTATGATTTCTTCATCACTTTTCCTTTTTATGTTTCGATAACAAAGACTGGTTTGGTTTGATGGGTGGCCGATTTGATTGATGGTTTTTCATTGATCGTCCCAGTGAAGGTTCTGAATGGAGGGGTTTGGATTGTGTGGGAGGCATGGCGAGAGAGAAGAGTTTGACCTTATTATGAAACACACTTAACTCTATTAGCAACAGATCAAAGACTGTGAATTATTAGCAGATAAAAGTAATCTCACCTAGGCCTACCTCCGATAAATATAATAATAATAATAATAATAATAATAATTCATTTTATTTATATAGCGCTTTTCTTACACCAAAAGACGCTTCACAACAAGAGAACAGGCAAATAAAACAGAAATACAAGACAAACGGATAACAGGAGAACAGGTCGAGACAAGACAGCAATACAAACTACAGTCAAATTTGACAGAAATGTTGTAGAGGTAAGGGGCGTTTGAGTTAATTTGAGTAGGCTAGGGTGAAAAGGTAGGTTTTAAGATGGCTTTTGAAGATAGGAAGTGAGTTTGAATCCCGAATGAAAGGAGGAAGAGAGTTCCAGAGTTTAGGTGCTGCCCTAGAAAAGGCACACTCCCCAAAGTTTTTTAGTTTTGCTTGTGGGGTGACCAATTTCATTTCAGAGGAGGAACGGAGTGTCCGGGAGGGAAGATAGAGCTGTATTTATATATAAATATAAATACATCTTCTTCACTGGGGGATGTACCCAGTATATATTCTTATTTAGTTGTATATGTGTTAGTATTCATTTAAAAACAAATTGTCCCTTTGAGGTGACGTTTTGATACGTGTTCTGCCTACATTGGTTTGGATTTGCAGATAGGATATTCTTAGTAATGGGAGGCCGTTACAAATCCCAAACTTGGACAATCATGCTGACTAATTGTAGAAACTCTACTTGTATGTGGAGAACTTCTTAATGACTGGTAGAGCATGGACTGCTCAGCTGGATCAGCAAGTTTGTGACTGCATGCGAGAGCTAAGGAGTTTCAACACCAACGTTAGAAGCCAGCTCCGGGACCAAACCCTTTGGATGAAAATGGCCAAAGTGAGAGATGGAGAAGGAATCATGTTGAGGGAGGGAGGGAGGGAGGGAGGGAGGGAGGGAGGGAGGGAGGGAGGGAGGGAGGGAGGGAGGGAGAGAGAGAGAGAGAGAGAGAGAGAGAGAGAGAGAGAGAGAGAGAGAGAGAGAGAGAGAGAGAGAGAGAGAGAGAGAGAGAGAGAGAGAGAGAGAGAGAGAGAGAGAGAGAGAGAGAGAGAGAGAGAGAGAGAGAGAGAGAGAGAGAGAGAGAGAGAGAGAGAGAGAGAGAGAGAGAGAGAGAGAGAGAGAGAGAGAGAGAGAGAGAGAGAGAGAGAGAGAGAGAGAGAGAGAGAGAGGGGTGTCCAGCCTCTGGGTGTTGCTCTCAGACTGGTCCCCACGAGGCTATTCCCCCTCCTTGTCAGCCCCAGCAGGAACCAGGGCCGGCTCAAGCCCTCTGTGTGTGAATCCAGGTCAGGGCCCAGAGACAATGGAGGCCCCCGCCGCAACAAAAGGACCCCCCCCCCCCCCCCCCCCCCAGACTGTGGGCCTTGTATGAATGAACCAAAATGGCACTCACTGGAAGATGGAGGATGGAGGATGGTGTTCTACTGTCGCTGGAAGCACTGTTAATGCAACATGGCTCAATGTGAAACTACTTCCTGGGTGACTCGCGGGATCTTATCCGGCCCCCAGTCAGATAAAGACAATGTGTTAAGGACTTCCGAGTCCGACAACTTATAGTTTTAGCGTCTGCTCGTTTTACGTTTGTTTGAATGTTTTAATTGCTTGTTTCTTTGTTTTGTGTTTGTTTTAGTGTTTTATGCTGGTGTTTTCCTGTTGGCCAGCGCTCCCTTGTAATAGAGATATTTATCTCAACGGGACTCTCCTGGTTCGTTTTAGCTAACGGACTCAGCACAGAGCCTGTTAGCGCTCTTGCGGTGCATTGTGGGACGTTAGTCGTCAATGGCGTGGATGCCAGGGCGGTAGTCTATCTTTCTGGTCCCTCGATGATCGCTGAAAGCTTTTCTTTCTCACTTTGTCCCAAACTAATCCCCTTTTTCCACGGTGCGGGGTTTTTGAATGAGACAGGTCGAAGAGGAAGAGAGAGGATGCTTTGTTCCTCAGAACTTCCCTGTTTCGTGCTAACATTATTAGCATGCAGCGGAGCCCACTTGGCACAGATTAGCATGTGATTATTCCACAATTAACATTATTACCCTTTGGTACTTGAAGCGCGTTTTGCTAGCTTAGCATAAATGAAAACGAACTTTTTCTGCTTGGGGATACCTCTCTCTGTTAGCATATTTCATTGATAGCGCTCACTTCCTTATTTTCCCCCTCAAAATCTAGCACCGAGTCATTGTTTTTAGCCGGCAGTGCTAAAGCTAACCTCCGCCTGTCTGACAGTATTCTGCTCCACTCCTCATCGCTGCTCCCCCTCTGTAACTAACACTACTAAGCCCCTGCTCCCTGCCAAGCTGTGGCCACACACCCCCGCTCTCACTCTCTCCCCTTCAATGGTTGAGAACAATAAGGCTACAGTTTCTGTCTCGATGATGGCTAATCTGTAGCTTTGAGGTTAGCAGCTCCCTGAAGCATACTTTTTATTTTTTATTCGTTTTCGTTTTGAAGATGGAGAGGTTTGATTGTGCCCTTAATACACTGACCTCGCGACCTGCTGTTGTTGACTCCATCTTGTCCCCATAGCCGACCCGAGTCCTCTACCCAGTCTCTCTCTCTCTCTCTCTCTCTCTCTCTCTCTCTCTCTCTCTCTCTCTCTCTCTCTCTCTCCCCCTCCCTCCCATTGGCTGATGACACGGCTCTCCTGAGCAGGTCCTGACAGCCAGTGTTTACTGCTGCTGACCCCAGGGCCCCAGCTACCTGGGCTCCCTGCCTGAACTTCTACCCTGTCATTACGGCCCGTATCTGTTTATGGTTTCCGTCTTCCTAGATAGCAACCTGTGTGTGTGTGTGTGTGTGTGTGTGTGTGTGTGTGTGTGTGGTGTGTGGTGTGTGGTGTGTGGTGTGTGGTGTGTGGTGTGTGTGGTGTGGTGTGTGTGTGTGTGTATTCCTTAAACAGGTTATTTCACTGTATTGTATGACTTAATAGCCATGTAAATGCCTTAGGTGGCAGCTGCCTTTGACCAGCCTTTATCACTTAGGGGGGTGAGTGAGTGAGTGAGTGAGTGAGTGTGAGTGAGAGTGAGAGAGAGAGAGAGAGAGAGAGAGAGAGAGAGAGAGAGAGAGAGAGAGAGAGAGAGAGAGAGAGAGAGAGAGAGAGAGAGAGAGAGAGAGAGAGAGAGAGAGAGAGAGAGAGAGAGAGAGAGAGAGAGAGAGAGAGACGAGAGAGAGAGAGAGAGAGAGAGAGAGAGAGAGAGAGAGAGAGAGAGAGAGAGAGAGAGAGAGAGAGAGACTCTGACTGGCAGTAGCTTTGAACGCTTGTTGCTCTGTGCCAACTCCAGACTTACAGGTACAGCTGCACACAAGAGTTCAGAAGGTGCAAGCTCCTCTCAGGCGGAATTCCAAATTGGATGAGTTGGGTGCCATGGCAACACAAAGAAAAGTAATCAACTGCTGACTAAATTAGACATCAATGACACATGAAAAGGATGTCGGTGCCGGTGATTAGTTGATTGAAGGCAGTCTCAAATTATGCACACGCCAACGTCTGCCCGGGTGGCAGGCACACACACACACACACACACACACACACACACACACACACACACACACACACACACTGTGGTTTCCATGTCGAAAGAAGAAAACCCTTAACAGATGGAGTGTGATGGCAGGTTAGTTGGAGAGCCCTCAGGTCAGTGGAAGTAAACTCTGTCTATCACTATCAAGGGCTCAGGAAATTGCCCTGTCATCCTCCTCCTCCTGCTCTCCTTCATCATGAAACTACACTGTCCTCCTCCTCTTCATCATGAAACCACCCTCTCCTTCCTCCTCCTCCTCATCATGAAACCACCCTCTCCTTCCTCCTCCTCCTCATCATAAAACCACCCTCTCCTTCCTCCTCCTCCTCCTCTTCATCATGAGGGATGCACAGCCTCTCTGGCCTCCGAGTAACACACACAGAGATCCAGTGCTTTTGGGCCTTTTCTACTTTACTGTATCCAGGTCAGAGTCTGACACACAGCTATGAATCACTTCATACCCGGCTGACATAGGTCAGTGTGTGTGTGTGGGTGGGTGGGTGGGTGGGTGGGTGTGGTATGATCTAAAAAAGAATGTCCTAAATTTCCTCTCTCCCTCAAAACAGAGAAGCTCGTTCTTTTTCTGGGTCGTCAGAGTTCCATGACAAAAATCCCGACGGCAAAATGAGCCGTCTGATGGACAGCGTCTGTGGAACGTCAATGCTGCCGCTCAAAACAATCGTTGCACGAGTTCTACAGCCATCTTGAGATAGGGGCCGTTTGATTCGGGCACCTGTTCGTCCCCTTTTAGCGGCTTTCCTCTCAAGGAGGTTTTCACTAAAGGACAGTGAGAGGCTAACATAAGCGTGTTGTTGGTTGGTTTTCTGTTACAAAAGATCGATGACCAGTCGGTCGCCTTTGCTCCGGTGAGCTCCTCCAGACCGGACAGGCAGGACGGGGGCCCCAGGGGGGTCCCCGGCCTCGTAGCTGCTCTGGGCACACACCTCGAAGCCATGCATGCGTCCTTAGTCACGGTGGCGAGTCGTCGCCATGACTCAGGGCGTTGCTCAGCGTCTGATGTCAACAGGATGGAGAGCACGGCGTGGCCTAAAACAGATCGATGTAACGCTTTCACAAATACAGATTTGATTGACAGCCATTCCACAGGTTAGGTATAAGGGTCTCCTCTCCTCTCCTCCCCTCCCCTCCCCTCCCCTCCCCTCTCCTCTCCTCTCCTCTCCTCTCCTCTCCTCTCCTCTCCTCTCCTCTCCTCTCCTCTCCTCTCCTCTCCTCTCCTCTCCTCTCCTCTCCTCTCCTCTCCTCTCCTCTCCTCTCCCCTCCCCTCCGTCTGTCTATGGAGACAGGATGAGGAGGGTGAGAGGAATGTGCTGAGCTCCCAGAGAACATGAGTGTTGTCTTGCTGGGTGGTGTGTGTGTGCATGGAGGTAGGGGAACGAGGGTGTGAGGTGTGTGTGTCTGCGTGGCTTCCAGTACACAATGTCCACCCAGCAGGCAAGGAGGGCACATAGCTCTCTTGACACACATTGGCATGGATTCACACACACACACACACACACACACACACACACACACACACACACACACACACACACACCCACGCCTGCAGCTGAGCCTCGGTCATGTGTACTCAATAGATTATGCGCAGCCTTCTCTCCGTCATGTGAGTGATGGATGTTTTGCGGAGTGCTGAGTCACACAGGCCCTCCGTCTCCCTGCTGTTGGTTTTCGGGGGGCCCTGCCTGTCGCCGCCGGCGACGGCCGCTCTAAATCAGTGCGTGTGCACGCCCCTCCTTCTATTCCTCCGTGGTTAGCCAGCATGTTGGCCTTTGAGTGAGGGCTGCCCATACCTCAAATAGACCTCAAATGGGGCTTTCGCACCCGGATGAGCGTTCGTTCCAAGTGCTTCAGTAAAGATTTAATTTTTGGGGCAAAAATATATATATTTGTTTGGGTGAAAATGTTATGCTGTCATTACATTTTCATCTTCTTTGAAAAATGCAAAGACTAGCTCAGGTGTGTCAGTGGAAGCATCCAAAATGCTTGCCTGAAGTGCTCAGGATGAGGCAGGTAAAACTCTTTAAGTATTAAAGTGATGTGGAGCAACTCAACCTGTTTGGACAGCTCACGGGGGGGAATTATTACTCCCTGGAGGAAAGCTATGAAGGCTGAATATTTAACCAAGCTAACCTTAACCTAGCTAACCTTAATCTAGCTATCCCTAACCCAAACCCTGGAGGAAAGCTAGAGAAGGAAGCTCCTCTGTGGCAAAATATTTAACCTAGCTAACCCTAACCTAGCTAGACCTAACTCGAACCTAGCAAACCGTAACCGAGCTAACCCTAACCTAGTTAACCCTAACCTAGCTAACCCTAAGCTAGCTAGCCCTAACCCTGGAGGCTAGGGCCTGGAGCCTGGAGCCTGGAGCTCCCATGGGGTTCATGTAGGACCTGCATCAGATGCATGCCTTAGCTGACAGACTTCTCAAACTGTCAGAGGCAAATTTAAAGAATCAGTCTGCCGATATATTGTGTAGCTCAGCTCAAAGTTCTTGTCAACAATGAGGGAGGCAGTATTGACCGAGTTTTGCTGACACCCAGAATGAAGTGTGTGTGTGTGTGTGTGTGTGTGTGTGTGTGTGTGTGTGTGTGTGTGTGTGTGTGTGTGTGTGTGTGTGTGTGTGTGTGTGTGTGTGTGTGTGTGTGTGTGTGTGTGTGTGTGTGTGTGTGTAGCACTACCTAGGTGGGCGATGGGAAGACTGCTCGATTCCATCTGGAAGGGTAATAGATCTATCGACCCATGCTTGTCACTCTCTCCATCACGAGTTCGTCTATGGATGGAGATGTCTTAGGCGCCCTCTGGTGGCGAGTGGCTGCAACAACATAGTTTAAAAGATTTACAGCAACTCAATGCAACCGTTCTAGATGTTGTAGTGCCATCTTGTGGCAACAAAGAGCAACTGTGAACTCAACTAGTTCCTAGAGTTTGGAATCTGTTTGAAAGTCAGGATTACATTTCAATTTCCCAGTTTGTTTTTGCTCCGTAAGTGATTCATATTGAGACATGGTCGGACAGGAGTGTCATCAGACATAGGAGAAAAAAATGTGGTTTTAGATTAAAGTCTTGTAAAGTGGGTTATTTTGTAAAAATAAGATTGTGGAATATTAAGTCAATATCTTTGTTTCCTGAGAAGGTTCCCTGTGCAAGTATTGCCATTTTTTAAGTAAAAATATGTATTCACATTTTGTATGATATACGGTATTCCACCCTAAAACATCATTATGATGTATAAAATGAATCTTGAAAACTTGATAACTACAATGAATTTTAAATAAGTAATTTTTTACCCCCACTAATTATTAACTGAATATTGAGTTAGGGTATATAATCACACTCTAATAGTAATGGGACCACAATATCAGGCCAATATGCAAATAATTTCAAATTGTGTGGTAACTCTACCTGACCAGAGGAGGTTGCATTTGACTGTGCAATGTCAGGGAAATAATCAGGTAAACTCCAAGAAAGAAAAGCCTGCATTATTTTCAATGACATTTAAATGTTTTTAAGATTGTAATTTATCTTTCAGGACCGCACAATTTGACACTTCTTTTCCTGTAAGTCCTAAAAGCGTTTACTTACATTTACAGAAATGATGACCATTTGTGCATAAATAATTTAATTTCATTAAGTAGGCCTATAACAACCCTTGAAAAAAAGTAAATTTCATTTTAAATGATTATTAAGCGAACATGTTTATTTTGTTAAAATGAAAAACATTTCAGGTACTCGTTATAATAATTTATAGAAACATACACAAATATAAGGAATATGCCACATTTTCTTTTCTTTAAAGAGGAACCAGACAACCTCAGTAAAGCCACTCCTCACCCCCTCCAGACTTTTGAGAGATGTTCAAATCTGAGTTGCAACAGAGATGCAAACCAAATGAACAAATGAAATCCCAACAGCACAGCTGAAGAGTTTTAAAGCAATGCTAACAGTTGTCCGTCTTCTTAAAATTACACTTATTTGTTTTATGGAACGTTGCATTATGCTGCAAATAAGGATTCAGAAATGTTGAAAAAAGTTTTCGGTCTACTGTCGTGGTTGGTTTGGGGTGGAATCTAATGCATGTTATTGATTTATAAATATGAATAGAAAGTATTTATAGCAGGAGAGAGCAGTACACTATGTCATTCTAGGAAT
>CM030177.1:1780000-1802500 GCA_017639675.1 Aplochiton taeniatus
AGAGAGAGAGAGAGAGAGAGAGAGAGAGAGAGAGATGAAGAGATGTCAACCAGCTGTCAAGGCTAGACATATCTTAATATTAATGTTGTACTTTAATCAGACAATGGCGCCTTGGATTAGCAGTGTGTGTGTGGGAGAATGATAACAACAGGGATTATGACCTGGCTTGGCTCCTAGATTAAAAATATTGGATTACCGGACTACACAACATGGAACCGCAGTGTGGGAACAAAAACTACAGGTCCCACAGAGCTATTTTTAGCCATTTTAGTTGGGTTGAATCGGTGAAGTCCAAACATTTTCGGCGAATGACAAGGACTCCAGAGCTGGTCCCTTTGTGTTTATACTTTGTGTTTCCGTACATTGACTGAAATAGGTTAGAAACGGTCATCGTTGGATAGTGTGTGTGTGTGTGTGTGTGTGTGTGTGTGTGTGTGTCCAGATCTCACCCTCATTTCTGTCCATCTGTCATCTGACTGCCAAAGGGGTTGATTGTATAGTGTGAGTGTGAGTGTGAGTGTGAGTGTGAGTGTGAGTGTGAGTGTGAGTGTGAGTGTGAGTGTGAGTGTGAGTGTGAGTGTGAGTGTGAGTGTGAGTGTGAGTGTGAGTGTGAGTGTGAGTGTGAGTGTGAGTGTGAGTGTGAGTGTGAGTGTGAGTGTGAGTGTGAGAAATCAACAGAAGGAGAAATGAGTCATTGGTTTCAGTTCTGGTAACTTGGTTAAACACTCTTTCACACGCACACCCCCCCCCACACACACACAAACACACCCCCCCCCCCCCACACACACACACACACACACACAACCCCCCCCCCCCACACTCACCCCCCCTTGCCTGGCCCCAGACAGTCCCGTAGCGCTCCAGTGGTCTGGGGGTGAGGAGGAGGGAGTGGGGGGAGAACAATGGGCTTCTGGGTGAACTGCTGACACCAGCTCTGCTCGGAGAAAGAAGACCTGTTCCTAAAGGTGCGTGCGTGCGTGCGTGCGTCTTATGGAGATAACATTGTCTAAGGGTCTAGTTAGGTCAGATTAGATAGCGCTGTACATATTCCTCTACCCCCTCCTTGGATACCCACACACACACACACACACACACACACACACTGTGGGGGATCTATAAAAGAAGTGTCTGCCCCCTGCTGATGTTGTGTTCATACTCCCCCCCCCCCCATCGCCCCTTATCAGCCATTGGAGTGGAAGGAGACCCTCTCGCTTGAGCAGCCTTCTGGGGGCTGGTACATCCTGTCCTATCCTGGGCGCCCTAACCCCCCCCCCCCCCCCCCCCGGCGCCCCATTGTCTTTGAGGATAAGCCCTGGGTCTGGCACGCTCTGCTAACGTCAGCTCATGTCAGGGGCACGACGCCCTTCACCCTGGCCTTTCTTTTGGAACGCCATCTTGGCTTCCCGTTCGGTATGGCTGGGGTTTGGAAAGAAGACTCTCTCTCTCTCTCTCTCTCTCTCTCTCTCTCTCTCTCTCTCTCTCTCTCTCTCTCTCTCTCTCTCTCTCTCTCTCTCTCTCTCTCGATTCCATTCCCCTCTTCTTTCGGCCCGTGGGCTGTGGGCTTTGCCTTGGGTTTGTGTTTCGCTAACTCTTCCTCCCGCTCCTCTACCGCTGTTTCTCCTCCTCTTTTACCACCTGTCCTCCCCCCCTCCCTCCCTCCCCCCCTCCCTCCCTCCCTCCGTCTTTCTGTGGAAATGCTGTAGGTTCCGTCTCTGCCTGAGGTCTCACCTCGCCATGAAGCGTGCTCTGTGTGTACTTTGGCAGTTAATCCTTTCACACACACACACACACACCATGCATAAGGGTGTGTGTGTTACTTTCTTTCATTGAGGGGTGAATTTCAGGTTTAAGTTTGTAATACTATAAGAGGCAAAAATCTTCTTATTCTCCATCTTCATGATGTGTCTGTCTCTACATATCTGTTATATTTTACTGTCTCTACATATCACCCTTCTATTAATTATCTCACTACATATCACCCCTCTATTCATTATCTGTCTACATATCACCCTTCTATTAATTATCTGTCTCTACATATCACTCTTCTATTAATTATCTGTCTCTACATATCACCCTTCTATTAATTATCTCACTACATATCACCCCTCTATTCATTATCTGTCTACATATCACCCTTCTATTAATTATCTGTCTCTACATATCACTCTTCTATTAATTATCTGTCTCTACATATCACCCTTCTATTAATTATCTCACTACATATCACTATTCTATTAATTATCTGTCTACATATCACCCTTCTATTAATTATCTGTCTCTACATATCACTCTTCTATTAATTATCTGTCTCTACATATCACCCTTCTATTAATTATCTCACTACATATCACTCTTCTATTAATTATCTGTCTACATATCACTATTCTATTAATTATCTGTCTACATATCACTATTCTATTAATTATCTGTCTACATATCACTCTTCTATTAATTATCTGTCTCTACATATCACCCTTCTATTAATTATCTGTCTCTACATATCACTCTTCTATTAATTATCTGTCTCTACATATCACTCTTCTATTAATTATCTGTCTACATATCACTATTCTATTAATTTTCTGTCTACATATCACTCTTCCCAGAGACACGGGGTGCTGAGGCGGTTTCTCTCGAGCATTCTAGCCTAGTGTGTCAGCGTATGTGAGTGAGTGAGTGAGTGAGTGTGTGTGTGTGTGTGAGAGTTAGTGTGGGTCAGCGTATGTGAGTGTGTGTGTGTGTGTGAGAGTGAGTGTGAGTGTGTGTGTGTGAGAGTTAGTGTGGGTCAGCGTATGTGAGAGTGAGTGTGTGTGTGTGTGTGTGTGCGAGAGAGTGTGTGTGTGTGTGTGTGTGTGTGTGTGTGTGTGTGTGTGTGTGTGTGTGTGTGTGAGAGGATGTGGGCTGTGGCGCCTCTCCCCAGCAGTGACATTGAGTCCAGCACAGAGCAGAATTGAAGCGAGGACTTGCCTCAGTCAGCCCAAACGCTTCAATCCCCCCCCCCCATCCCTACCCGCCCCCCCCCCTCCATACCCAACCCTCTCCCATGTCAGGCCTTTCAAAATGGCCACTCATCCTGGTGCTGAATGTGTGTGTCCATTCTTCCCTATGAGCCCCCCAGTGGCCTGCTCGGCACCTGAACTTGCTAGTAAACTCTGTGTGGTTCTGCCCCCCCCCCCCTCCAACCACCAAACCCCCCCCCCCCCCCCCACCCCAACGCTATCAAACCACAAAGCCCTCCGTTATAATGCCTTTCTGCTTTTTACCCCAGCACGGGTTTGGCCCCCCACTTCAGCTGCCCCCCCCCCCCCTTGTCCAAGAGCACCGGGATCAAAGTGTCTAAACCTGACCCTGGTGAAAGCAAGCCTCCAGCAGACCCTAGGCATCACCAATATTTATCTTTCTTTTCTAATTTGTATCGTGAACAAAGGTATTCTGTATCAAAGAAGAGCAAAAAAATAAATAAAAATAAGACTGTTTGAGACCCTGCCTGATGTAACGTCACGCCAGGCGCCATGGTTACGTGCCTCTGGGTTGGCCCGTTCTTGGAAGTGGTGTGTTTGCTACTGGTAAAGCCGCTGCAGTTGACCCAGATGACTTTGTCAGGAGGTTCGAGTTTGAGATGCTGCAGCTTGCAGGTTTGCGGTGCAGCGGTAGAGAGTCCGTTTATTCAGCAGAACTCAGGTGCAACACACCTACTAACACGAATCTCACACACACACACACACACGCCTAGCCAAGGCACTGTATTTCCCCTTAAATGCCCCATGGGTGTTCGTTGCTCATCCCCCGTGTGTGTGTGTGTGTGTGTGTGTGTGTGTGTGTGTGTGTGTGTGTGTGTGTGTGTGTGTGTGTGTGTGCAGGTCCACGCAGGCCTCTGTTGTCCTTTGTGTCTTTGCCGGGCGTTAAGCTGTTGGTGGGAGGGTTGATGTGAAGTGACAGGGTTAAGACCAAGCTCAAGCTCAGGGCACCTGACTCTGGGCCTCGCCCCATGCCACAAGGGGACACACACACACACACACACACACACACACACATCCATCCCATCACTCTGTCCTTAGCACCCCGCCACTCACAGTATACACACACACACACATACACACAGCGATACGCTGAGAGACTATTTTAAACACACACACACACACACACACACACACACACACACACACACTCACACATAGAGGGAGAGAACGAGAAACTCTGAAACAGGGAAACACACACACACACACACACACACAGAGCTAGAGACCTAGTATTTGTAGCAGCTGGTATCATTGGACTGGAGAGGAACAGAATAGCGTAGTAGAAATACAGAAAGGCAGAAAGACAATGGAGGAGAGAGAAAGAGAGAAACGGTTTGAGATTGGGGGAGGGAGATTGATAGAGAGAGTGAGCGATGGAGGAGGAGGAGGAGGAGGGGGCAGGTATTAATAGCAGTCGTCGTAGTAGCAGTCGTCATAGTAGCAGTCGTCGTAGTAGTAGTATTGGCTCAGATCAGCGGGCGGCCGGCTAATCGCCTTCCATGGTTTATGTAACGCCAGCGGGTCATGTGACCGGGACGTCATAGCCTGCCCTGCTCTCCCTCTCCTCGTTCAGCTTGGTAGCCTCTGACACAAAGACACACACACTCACAACACACACACACACACACACACACACACACACACACACTCTCACAACCGGACGCGCGCGCACACACTCCGAGAGATTCTCCCCATCGTCACAGACACTGTCCTCGGAAGAGAAAGACAGCGCGAGAACGAGGGATCAAAAAAAAATAAACGGAAGAGAGAAAGAGAGATTGTTTATTGGGAGGAGAGGGGTGGGGGTGGGGGGGGGGCTGGCGGATAGCTCAATGCAAGCGGGGGTCAACATGGCCGTCAAGTTGCTCCTCTGGGACCTGGAGCAGCATCTGAAGAGGTAACGGATCCAACCTATTTAACTAGACAATAGCCACTCTCTAGCTACTAAGACTGCATGTTAGCTGTGTTCCAGAAGCTACTGGAGAGCTTGGGGTAGCTTTTAAGGAATAAAGAAATACGTTGAATAGATAACCAAGAAAAGAGAAACTTTTTGCTCATTTGGGGGCTTGCTTGTGCTGAAGCTCAATGTGCAAAAAGATTATGTCTGTTGTGCTAGCCAGCTAGTTAGTTAGTAGCCAGAGATGGCAGGGATCCAAGTGGGTCACACGCAGAAGCTAGCTACCATAGCACTATGTAGCTGGAGGGAGGGAGGGAGGGAGGGAGGGAGGTGAGGTGAGGTGAGGGGGGTGGGGGGAGGGGGGGGGTCTCCAGGTCTCTTTTCACACTTTAGCCTCAGGCTTCAACTCGCTGTTTAGGGGCTTGGTGTCCAAGTGGAGCTTCTTCGACAACACCTGCACTATGTAGGAGGTATTGTGCTGCTGTAGGGAGATAGTCCTTCTCCGGGGCTAACGTTCACTGCTTAACCCACGCGTCGGACCCTTCAAGAGGGATTTGTGAACGGTGGGATGGCGTTTGTTCCACGCCTGTGCCACGACCATGTTTAACTGGCTCTGTGTCGGGGAAGCTGAGGTGGAACAGCTGCTGGCTAGAGCTGCTCTGGGCTCGGCCCGGTCACTGAGTCACTCTGAACGGAAGCTGAAACGCTCCTTTGTCCTGACGGTTGGACCACAGTTAGGGAGCGTGTGTTCGGCGGTAAACCCGCCCTCGACGTGAAGCCGGCGCCGTAGACCCTCTGAAGCAGCCATTAGGGGCGGGCTGTGTTTCTCCATAATGGATCGATGTTCCTCTCTGAGCCGGGAGGTTGGCCGCCCTTAATGGGTTTCCTATTGCGCTCCTTCAGCGGCTCTCTAGAACACACACGCTCACCCTCGTCGACTGTTGCCATGGATGCAGTCAGAGGTCGGCGTCGCTGCCGGGCCGCATTGAAACGGAGAGCAAGGCAAGGGCGGCCTCAAGGGTCAGAGCATCGATTCCTGCCGAGCCTGGCGGCCCTCAGAGGGCAGACGGACGTCCGGCAGCCTCGTAACCACGGCGTCCGATGAGAGTCTGCCATTTCGCTCCCCCTTCTACTGTTCCTCTCGCAACGTAACGCTTCTGAACCGGTTAGAAGAAGAAAAAAAAATGTATTTTCATATTTTATTCAACCCTGCTTGAAACACATTATAATTACGTTTGGCACTGTTACACTGATAGTTGTGATGACACACCCACGGACAATCAATCACCTTATAAATATTGATATTGTTATCAATTTGAACGTGCCATATGTCACTTCAAAGTAATACTTTAAAATTACATTTTAACTTGAGATGACATATCGCTTTAAAAAAGAACTGGGAAGGTTCTAGTAATTAGATTCAACAAAGCCTAACCTTCAAACAGAACACAGAACCTTAGTCGTTATTCGTTACTTTCAGTTTGGATAATTACAACAAAGGACGTTCATGTTCAAATGCGCCCAAGAACGTGGCCACAGTGCTCTGAGTAATTGTGGGCCATTGCCACATTGCATTTACAAAATGTTGCACATTTCACCATTGGAACCTAAACAAATTCACATTCTGAAATACTTTAGGGAACCAAAAACTGTTTTTTGTTGCTATTACCGGTTTTTGTTTCTGTTCCTTGAACCAGTTTCACCCCTGCTTATTCTCATTCCGCAACACTTTATTTTGAATTCAAAGGGAAAGTGTGTTACAACAACAGTCTCCAAAGCCGACATGAAACTCTTGAGCGTCTTGTACAAAGGGACCACAAAGTCCAACCTTTTCAAAGTAGCCTCTCTGGACCTCATGTTTGTCAAATGGAAGAATGGAAACCATCTTAAATGCCAGAATGTTTTTACGCTGGGGAATGGCGCCCACCGTCCCATGTCCTGGCCCTCTTTGTTGACGTTGAGACGTTGGGGGCTGCCCTTTGACCCCGACCAGTCAGTGACAGGGACACTCCCTGATAGGATTAGTGAAGGAAGAAGCCGTCAGAACAGAACAGAACATCCGTTCTTTTAACTTCTAGATACCTCCCCTCCTCCCCACTTCCCCCAGTACAGACGTGTTTAGCCCAGGACAGCCCAGTACAGCCACGTGTAGCCCAGTTCAGCTCGATTTAGCCTGCAGATAAACAGCTTTGCTGCTGTGACGAGTACATCGTGTGTGTGTGTGTGTGTGTGTGTGTGTGTGTGTGTGTGTGTGTGTGTGTGTGTGTGTGTGTGTGTGTGTGTGTGTGTGTGTGTGTGTGTGTGTGTGTGTGTGTGCGCCGAGCCTCCGTCCGCGGCACAAGTCTTTCCTCTGGGTTATATCGGGCGGCCAGGCTAATCGGTTAAACCCTCTAACAGTCAGAGGAGAGTGGAAGAGATCTGGTGACCCCAAGCTCCGAGCCGAGCGCCTTCAGGTCCCCGCCAGACGCCGTCTCCACGGGAACAGAGGTGGGCCGTGTTTAGCAGCCAGGAAACACCTGGTCAGGTGACAGAACCCAATAGCAGCACACAGAGAGCCACAGAAGGCCGTACATCGATGGTGGAGGCCTGCGTCTGCCTGGGACAGACTTTTACCTCGTGTAATCCACACCTTGTATTTCTAAGCTTCTTTGATCCAGGGGGTTGTTTGTGGGGGGGGGGGGGGGGGGGGTGCAAGATTATTGCCATGGTAATGGTGTAAGCAGAAATCTGTGGCAGCAGAACACATCTTTGTTGCTCTGGGTAGCAACCTGTCGTCTCCTGTGCGTCGGAAAGGCGAGAGGTAGCCGTGTCCTGTGGGGTGTGTCCATCTCTGGGCTTGTGTTAAGATGGGTTGGTTGGCTGACACCTGCTATCACACTGGCCATGGCAGTGGAACCCCTTGAACATTTAGGTTTCCTCAGGGTCACTTATTAGGGGAGCACTGCAGGATATGACAATGCGTATAAAATGAGCAGAATATTTGTGTCTTTTTTTTTTTTTTTATAGCTGTATGCTCTAGGATTATGTGCAAAGCTGGGTCTCTATGAATGGTTTATAAATGACTTATTTGCACAGTGAATGTGAATGATTGTCTCTTTCTCTGTCTCTCTAGTCTAAATGTTCACATCAGACTGGCTGCATCCAAAACGTTCACCCACTCACACCAGTGCATTATATTCAATTCCACCACAGGTGTAAAAAGGCTTTTGCCTCGATTAAGTTAAGTGGTTATTTATCCAATCAATGTCTCAGAAACCTAGACACACATTCTCCCCTGGATATGCTGTGTAGGCGGACAAAAAAACATTTGAAATGGGCTGCTTCTTTGTGGTGTGTGATATGTTACTAAGGAATGCCGGGTGTGTATTTGGTGTGTGTGTGTGTGTGTGTGTGTGTGTGTGTGTGTGTGTGTGTGTGTGTGTGTGTGTGTGTGTGTGTGTGTGTGTGTGTTTACACTTGAAGGTTTCTGTGTGGGGGCTGTTTTTAGGTGTGTCTGAGACTCTCAGCTGTGTAGATGACTGTTCAACATACTCTCCCCTCAAAGTGCTGACCGTCTGGCTTTTCTCCCACTATTGGAGGGCACTACCCTCACACTCATGTCTGATGAATTCTTCTTAGGCTTTTTCAAAGACATCAGCTTCCGTCTCAATACATCTTAACAGCTTTGAGGTGTCCTCACCTGCTGTTGTCAGATTGTCAGTGTGTTTCCCTCCTAGGGTTGTGTTTGGCAGCAGCTCTCTCTCCCCTCCCCTGTGCAGAGGCAAGCCCACTCTTGTCTGGAGCTGAGGAGTCTATCGAGCCCTCATAAATCCTATTTTATTTGATCAATCTAATTCGCCACCTTCTGTTCTTTCGTTGGAAAGCTTTTGCTTTCTTCCATTCTTAGTTTTTTTTTGTCCTTTTATAATCCGTGGCGGAAGGGCACACCATGCGAAAAGTAGCCTGGACCTCTAGTTTGTGTGAAATTAACCCAATGTCCTTTGTAATGGATTGATATACATACCTTTCCCTTTGTAATGGATTAATATACATACCTTTCCCTTTGTAATGGATTAATATACATACCTTTCCCCTTTGTAATGGATTCATATACATACCTTTCCCTTTGTAATGGATTAATATACATACCTTTCCCTTTGTAATGGATTAATATACATTCCTTTCCCTTTGTAATGGATTAATATACATACCTTTCCCTTTGTAATGGATTAATATACATACCTTTCCCTTTGTGATGGATTAATATACATTCCTTTCCCTTTGTAATGGATTAATATACATACCTTTCCCTTTGTAATGGATTAATATACATACCTTTCCCCTTTGCATCCTCTACCAATTGCTTCAAATGAAGTTATTCTAATTGAGTTACTGGTAAACGTACGTCAGCACGTACTCTCCTCCAAATATTGTCATGCCATGCCTGCATCACACTCAATAAGTCCACTGTTCAGTCTTCATTTGATTTATATTGATGAGGTGCATGTGACAGTGTAACACTAGTGCCTAGATTAGAGTTGTCTTAATTTCTTTAGCCTGATTTGACTTTGGTTGGACTTGTAGATGTGCAGGATCTTCAAATCTAGGACCTGTACACTCACGTCATACGATTGGTTGCTCCATGAAAGGGAGAAAGAATGTACATGTTTGTACCAGCGGGGTCTTGGTTTGTTGTTTAACACGTTTTTAGAGGCAGTACTCAGTGTGGCCACATGGGGGTGCTATGCAGTCACCTCAAGTCTGGAGGCATTACACCTGCAGCGCGTCCTCAGTGCTTTGTGCATGTAATTGTCCAAAGAATCGTGTTATGTTTAGCCGTTCTGGATAGTTTAATGAGCCTTGTATTTGTTATATTCATAACTAGATTTAAAAAAAAATATGTTATAATTATAATAATAATAATACATTTTGTTTATTTAGCGCTTTTCCAAATACAATGCGCACATTGTGTGGTTAAGATAGTGGAGAGGAAGAGAGCCTTTTAGAAGGAATGTTCCTCCGTGCATCCACATGACCCAAATATGATTTTCTTTTTGTTAACTTGAAAGTCTCTCATCCTTTCCTTCCATCCGGTTTTTCCCAGTTCTGCCCAGTTCCACCACCACCCCCGCCCTCGTCCTTGAATAGTTTATGTTAATTATATCGGCCGAGCCGCAGGTAGGGGCGTTCCCACATAAATTAATCAAATCAGCCTAACATTCAGCCAATGGCGTGCAGCCTCCCACTATTTTCCTTGGATATATTATTCATTTGTCTCGAGCTGTAGGTTTTCAGCAGAGCGCAGATGAGCTGACCTTGTATTTTGTTTGTGCAGTGACGGTAGATGGCTGCAGTCCCCGGATAGCTGGCTTCTTTCTGACGGGACACAAAAGTACAGGCTACCGTTGCTTTTTATAATCTAACCGACATAGTATGTTTTAATGACGGTTCTGACGATCGTCGAGAGGATATTTATTTCGGAGACGTTTGTACTTTCACGGGCGTTATAGCATGACTTCTCCGTGCTATTCAGTGGCCATGGATCTAAGTGTTTGCCATTTGAGAAATTTCTCTATATCATTTTTGTCGTCTTTGTTGGGGGCGGAGAGTTCCCATTTGCGGCTCGACAATAGGTAAATATCTGCAGCTTCAGATATTAGGTTATTTGCGTCTTTTTTGAGGGGTGTCATTTCAATGTGAGATTAAGGCCTGCGATCTAAAAGTGTTATAAAACGGGGTCTAAAATGGTTGTTTAGAACATTAGTAGGCAACATTATCAACATTGTTTAGGTCAGACTGTAGAAATTGTCATTACGGTTTCGGAAAATTTGTGACGGTGCCAGCTTTGCTCAGCATTGGCTTCGGTTCAGCATCTTGCAGATGGAGGCTTTGATAGCGCGGCATTCTCTCTGTACCACACACACTCACACGCGTGCACACACGCACACCTTGGTTTGATCACGGCCTTTGGATGTGCCGAGTGTGGTCATCCATGTTACGCCATTTCACTTTTTAGTGTCTAGAATTTTCATCTGCATAGTTGACAGCATAGTCCCTTTATTCTAGGCCCTGCATTTCATTGACCCATCCCGTTCCTTTCAATGCATTGTAGAGCAGCGATATATGTCTGCAAAATTGACAGGTGCTCCAGTTTCCCGTCTATTGAGTATTCACGATTCTGTCTGTTCTTTTTTCAGTTCGTCAGGAGCCAGTGTTGTGGCCATTGACAACAAAATCGAGCAAGCAATGGTAAGTTATTACACCTGATAATTACCACTTTCTATTCAGTGTTTCATTTTTATTCATACTAGAAATATTATAGAGGCGGATACATATGAGAGGACTTGAATGGGGGAAGTTGAATGAATGGGTTACGTAACAGCAGGCATAGAATTTGTTGGAAGTCATGTCATACTGTTGCTTAGGCTCTACAGTGACTCTACATCTCTTTTTCTCACAACGCGGTTGTTGAATGTTTTTGTTTCTAAAGGGAAGTTACCCCTGAATACAGTAATTTATTTATGGCTATTGAGTTAGTCATGCAATGTGTATCAACATGCGGCATTGTTGTGTGCGTGTTGTTGTTCGACTCTCAGCTGACGTCATTGAAATATACTTGCGTTTGATCGTACAATTATTATTATCTCAACAAATACAATTATATTATTAGATTATTTATATACAAAAATATAGTATTCAGGTGGTAGTAAGACACTGTTGCTATTTAACAGCAACCATCTTTGTGTACTGTATTCCAACATAAGTTTCCTTTTCCCAGTACTGTTATCATTTCTGTGTAATGAAGGAAAGCCCCGGATGAGACCGGTTTTATTTTCTCTCTCACCGTGCCGGTGCGTGACTGGACTTTTTCCTGGCTCTGCAAGGGCAATCCCTGTGCCTCAGATCTGTTGCTAGGCAGACACCTGTATATACATATCGTAGACTCTGATTGGCTGCTGCAAATGTGTGGGGTGATTATTTATTTCAAGGTGACGCGGCTAGAAGGCGAATGGGGAAGGCAAGGAGTCAAATTGTTCATGACCTTTGGCCCAAGAAATAGCATCTTTTTTATTTTAAACAAATCATCTTGAAAAAAATGTTCAGGCTTGCAGCTCCTACCAATAGGGTCAGCTGTGTATCACTGTTCTAACAACCGTGCTATCAGCTTGTTGCATCATCTCTGTGTCTCTTTTCTCTCTGCCCGCCTCCAGGACCTGGTGAAGAGTCACCTGATGTACGCAGTGCGTGAGGAGGTGGAGGTGCTCAAGGAGCAGATCAAGGAGCTCATCGACCGTAACTCCCAGCTGGAGCAGGAGAACACCCTGCTGAAGACCCTGGCCAGCCCCGAGCAGATGGCCCAGTTCCAGGCACAGGTCCAGACCGGCTCCCCTCCACCCCCCACCCCTGGGCAGGGCAGCGCCGTGGCCTCCGTGCCCCAGCAGAACATCCCGGCCGTGGGGGTGGCCGCCCCGACTCAGGCCCAGCCCAACTCACACGTTTCTGGGCCCTCAGCGTAGCCTCAGCCCGGGAGGATGGCGGCCATGCTGGGCTACGTACCGGGAGGATGGCGGCCATGCTGGGCTACGTACCGGGAATCCCGATGGGCTGGGGGGAAAAAGACTGACTGACCAACTGACAGACGGACATTGAGAAACACTGTTCACGCTGCAGCTAAAAGGAAACAAAACAAACCAAGCCTTCGCCTTTTCCGCAGGAGGCTTCGCTGTTAAGACAAGAATTTGCACATATTTAAGACTTTAGAGGAAGAGGAGGAATGTGGAGGGTGGCGTGGCCGCTGGGTAGCCGTGGCTCCGGGTCACGCACCCCTGTCAGAGACAATCTGGAGGAGGAAGAGAGAGAGGAGGAGGAGGAGGAGGAGGAGGAGGACCAATGAATTTTGCCAAATAAATCCCCTTGTGAGGTAGAAATAAAAAATGCCCCATTGAAGAAATCAACCGACAAATAAAGTGGACGTTTACTGCTCAGATAACTGTGCCTGTCAATAGATTTCAAGTGGTGGTGGTGGTGGTGATGATGATGATGATGATGATGGTGAGGATTGTATTGGTTGTTGCCACGCTTTGCTGAATGCCGGTGTCGTAAATATCCCGATAGGTTCTCACTCGCCCACGGAGGGGTTGGAGTTATGAAGGGATGAGAAGAGTGGGAGAAGGGAGAGGTGAGAACAAAGGTGACAGGAAAGAGCCTTTGCATGGCGCTGAACTAGAGAATGTGATGAATTATAATCAGCAGGTTGGCTTGACCCCATCTGGAATGGGAGGATAGAGACCAAGATGGAGGCAAAAGAAAAAAAAAAAGAAAAAAAAAAAATCCTAGAAGGAAACACTTGGCATTGACGTCATTATTTTAGCGGTCTGGAAGGCAGGAGAAAACAGGAGGTGCTGACGTCCTATCATTTCCCTCGATATTTAAGGGTTGAACCCCCCTTTGTTATTGCCCTGTTAAAAAGCCTCATAAGCCTGTTTATCAACCCCAGAATGGCATGACAAATATTCAGAACAAAATTATGATTTGGGGTGAAGGGCTGTCAGGCTAAGCTGCAGTTCCTCTTTGTTGAAAGGACGGGAGGCGGATGATGTATATTTCTGTATAGTGTAAGTACTGTTTAATAATGCCATGTGACATGGAAAGGGGGGAAGAGATGACCAATAGTGAGACCTTATGTTATGGAGGCTGTGCGATGAGAGGGGTGTTAGTAATGGGCAGACTCTGTCAATTTGCGATGCCTTTCTATTTTATTGATGCTGTTTTTTCAGGGCTCTGTAAAGCTCCATGGGAGTGCAAGTCATTTAACTGAGGCAAATACAAAGACTCAAAACAACTGTATCCATAGCTCCTGTTACAATATCTCTTACTGTACAACCATAGGTAACTTGAAAACCTTTTTTTTTTCTTCTTTTTTGGGGGGAAGTATTGCACCCTTGTGATTTATTTTAGTTTTGTTTTTTCTTTACTTTTTTTGACAGTGAAGCAAAACCGGATTTTCCGCGCCTAGGCTTAAACCCTTACTCTGAATATCATAAACCAAAACAAAACTCTTGAGATGGATTTTTTTGCATTCTGCGTCCACGTTGTATGCTCATGTTCAGACTGCATGTTTCCTCAAACCAGATGAGAAAAGCTGGAACGTACATAACCCAACATAACCCAATTGCACTTGACAGTTGCACTTCACAACTTTCAATAAAAACGTTAACAGAGCAGCGTCTCCCTCGTCATACCCTCTCTTCTTTGATAGTGTTTGTTGTTGTTATTTTTGTCGGGGATGAATGAACTGTTGATGGTTGTCCTCCCTCTCACCGTTGCTTGGTTACCAGTAGGTGTGGCCATGCCAATAAGAGACCATTAGAACCATTGTTTGTTTTCCTGTCTCTCCATGATGCTTGGCATTTCTTCTACCACATTGTTCTTAATGTCTCTGGGGGCACTCTCTTCTACCAGACCACTGTTCTTAGTTGTGTAGAGGACAGACAGGCTGCGTTGGAGCCCTACAGTCGGCACAGAATAAAAATATAGTCCTCAAGAAAAGCAAACAATGTACATATCTCACCATGGCCTAGTTTGTACTGCAGGCTCAGGTGTGGCAAGGTTGGGCCGATCCACTTAAAAATGACATTACAGTGAATAGAAAAATAAACCACAATTAAATTAAACCTAATCCTCTCGCTGACATGATCTTTAAAGGCTAGAAGATTATAGAGATTTAGAATGACTTTGTCTCAAGTAAGACAGTAGAGCCTCGCGTGTTTTTGCAAGGCCAGCTTAGCCCTGTTTGGGCCTGCGATTGGAATCAGGTTATTAGCTGTGTGTATGTGTGTCATGGCCTTGACCGTGATATAGGCTTTGAACAACATACTGGCTCTTACGCAACTGTTATGTAAGGTACCATCGGTATGTGTGAACACTCCTCAGGGTCGTTGGGTGCTTTGGTATGCAGGCAGGCGGTTAGGGTTAAAGTCTCTGTGTTGTTATGGAGCTGTCAAAAGCAGTGCAGGTCAAAAACACATGTCAATCTTTAGGTTTAGGTGTCCTATTATCGTAGCTGGGCTGTAGGACTGCGTAAGGGTTGGTCAGGAACAAACTGTTATGAATGAATAAATACAGAATTAATCAAATTAAATGCATAGTGTAGTATATACACCAAGGTGTTACAGCATTAAAACCACCTGCCTATTATTGTGTTGGTCCCTTGTGCCCTCAAAACAGCTCTTACCTGTTGAGGCATGGACTCCATCAGACCTCTGAAGGTGTCCTGTGGTATCTGGCACCAAGACGTTAGCAGCACATCCTTAAGAGTCCGGTAAGCTGTGAGGTGGGGCCTTCATGGATCACACATATCGTTCCACCACATCCCACAGACGCTGGATCGGACTGCGTTCTGGGAACACCCCGCGAGACCTGCCGTTTAGGAGACGCTCTGGCCCAGTTGTCTAGCGTCACACTTCAGCCCTGGTCAACCTCGCTCAGATCCATTTTTCCTGCTTCCAACCCACCCACTTCAAGAACTGACTACCTGCTGCCTAATGTATCCCACACCTTGACAGATGCCATCGTAACAAGATGATCAACGTTATTCACGTCACCTTGTCAGTGGTTTTAACGGTGTGGCGGATCAGTGTGTAAAATACAGAAAAGAGCAATGTGGTTTACGTTAGTGGGTCAGCCGGCTGGATAGGTCACTACTTTGGTTTTGACTCGATCTGATTGGCAGGGAAACAGACAGACATCCACACAGCGTCACTTTGTCGATGCTGAAAGCCTGGTTGGTTTCCCATCTAGGTTTTATACTCGCTGCCCGTAATTGATTGGCTGGTCAAACAGTTTGTCAGACCCTCCTAGCGTCTCAATCCAGCAAGGGAAGAAGGACCTTTGCCACTTCATAATAATACCGAAATTGAATTGAATAAAACTGAAAAAAAATATATAAACATACTTTTAATTTGTCACACACCTGTACATTCTAC
This sequence comes from Aplochiton taeniatus, assembly GCA_017639675.1. NCBI lineage: Eukaryota > Metazoa > Chordata > Actinopteri > Galaxiiformes > Galaxiidae > Aplochiton > Aplochiton taeniatus. Next base: position 1,795,882 of record CM030177.1, read on the forward strand.
TGATTCTACATCTATGCTCTTTGGTTACAGAGGGAAACACTGCGAGCTCTCCAGGCCTAGGGACCAGGGTCTCCCTCTGGGCCTTGTATAACACACCTCCATGAACAGCGAGCTCTCCAGGCCTAGGGACCAGGGTCTCCCTCTGGGCCTTGTATAACACACCTCCATGAACAGCGAGCTCTCCAGGCCTAGGGACCAGGGTCTCCCTCTGGGCCTTGTATAACACACCTCCATGAACAGCGAGCTCTCCAGGCCTAGGGACCAGGGTCTCCCTCTGGGCCTTGTATAACACACCTCCATGAACAGCGACTGCCGGCAGATTGCGTGCAGCTGAGGTTGAGGGGCCCCCAGGTTGTTTGTCCTAGTAATCTCCTTCAGACAGGCAGAGTTAGCGACTAGTACAGGATGTTAGCTGGCTGTCTGGGGGTTGTTTTATGTTGCCCCTCTGAAATATAATTTTATATTTACATTTATTCAATATTATATATACTTTATTTGATGACAGAACGGAAACGCGTTTGGGTAAGTGGCAATATATGACAATAAACACACGTGTTTTATGACATAATTACTCCGCCAATATCCCAAACATCCCCTTGGGGCATGCAGAATTCTGATCCTGGAACAGCGAGTAAATAAATAAATAAATAGATAATAAATAAAGACAAATGTTGACATCTTATTTCTGTCGTGTAATCAATGTGCTTGAAGGATAGATGTCACTGCCATTCGTGCTGCTGACCCAGAGGCCCCAATATGACATGACAAGGCCTACTTCACCCGGAACTGTCCTCCCAAAGAGTGGCACTGTAATATCCCGGTTGTGTTTGAACCCTAGGTCTCTGCACTGAGCAAAGCTCAAAAGGTATCTTCATGGAACCCTCAGAGTCCTTTGAGACTAGGCCAGACCGCTACGGCAACAAAGTAAGACCAGGGAACTGCAGCTACCAGAAATGCAGATACATATCTGACATTGCACTTGGGTGTGGTCCCTCCTCTGGGTTACAAACAAAGGCCTTTGCACACAGACAGACAGAACGACAGAGACAGACAAAGAGGCAGACAGACAAAGAGACAGACAGACAGACAGACAGACAGACAGACAGACAGACAGACAGACAAAGAGGCAGACAGACAGACAGACAGACAGACAGACAGACAGACAGACAGACAGGCAGGCAGACAGACAGACAGACAGACAGACAGACAGACAGACAGACAGACAGACAGACAGACAGACAGACAGACAGACAGGCAGGCAGGCAGACAGACAGACAGACAGACAGACAGACAGACAGACAGAGACAGACAGACAGACAGACAGACAGACAGACAGACAGACAGACAGACAGACAGACAGACAGACAGACAGACAGACAGACAGACAGACAGGCAGGCAGACAGACAGAGACAGAGAGCACACACCTGAACACTACCAGGAATCGCCAACTTTTCTTTTCTTTCTGCGGGCTTAGAAAATCCCAAGTTCAACTTTTGGACAGCGGTGTGTCCTTGGACACAAGCAGAACAGAAACCCGACACTTCCTAAATGTGCTTCACGTTTATTTGAAAAAGGCTCATTCTCACGCAACACAAACAAATATAGAAACAGACTGGTAGGATGGCCCACTGTAAGCATGAGTTTCTTTGTCTAACCGCACAGCCCACTGAATGGTGAATGTACACACGTGCCACACACACTCTCACAAACTCACACGCACACACGCACGCACACACACACACACACACTCACACACTCACACACACGTTGGTAGGATTCAAGGGAATGATAAGTCACACAAACACTCTCTTTAGCCAGCATGTTCCAGTTTGTTAGAAAAGCTCCCAGTCTTTCGGCCATATTCCCTGTAAACACTGTGAGTGAAGAGGAGAGGAGGAGGAGGGAGAGGAGGAGGAGGAGGAGGGAGAGGAGGAGGAGGAGGAGGAGGGGGGAGAGGAGGAGGAGGAGGGGGGAGAGGAGGAGGAGGAGGAGGAGGGGGGAGAGGAGGAGGGAGAGGAGGAGGAGGAGGAGGGGGGTTGCCTTGGATGTGAAGTGGGAGCCTTGGCTGGCCCTCTGTAGCTCTGCAGGCGTTCAGAGGGGATTTGTGGGGACGGGGGGAGAGTCTGGGGGGGGGTCCTCTGGATCACATTCCCATCCGTATACTCTGGATGATCTGGAAAATGGCTGTGAGTCGGAGAGAGAGAGAGAGAGAGAGAAAGAAAGAAAGAAAGAAAGAAAGAAAAGGATGAGTGAGGGGAAAAGGGAAAACAAGCAAGGGGAGACAGCTGGAGTTACACATTATTATCATAGCCTGCAGAGGATTTACACACACACACACACACACACACACACACACACACACACACACACACACACACGCACACACACCTGTGGATTCTTACCTGATCCACACACAACGAATACAAAGAGTGCTAGCAGCCAAGGCCCCACCGGATATTTCTCCTCCTGCGGTCGCTGAGGAATGAAAACACACATCCTAATTATACAGCCAGCCTGCACACCCGTACACAGCCAGCCTGCACAGTCATACACAGTCGTCTTTATAACATCAAAACACCATGGACACAGTCTAAGTGGATAGCCCAGGCCTCTAAAAAGAAGGAAGAGAGGTCTGTAAAGGGAACTAGGCTAAGTGTGTTTACAGAGGCTCAACCTAATCACCCACCCCTCCCTGCTTGGACCTGTGGGACACAACCCCAAATATGATGACGATGTCTGGGCAGGTTAGAGGGAGGGGAGGGTACCATGGACCTCAACATCGGACCTCACCAACAGCCTGGAGAAAAACAGGAGGGGTTTAACCCCAACCCTAACCCAAACTCTAACCCTAACCCTAACCCTAACTCTAATCCTGACCCTAACCCTGAACCATTCTAGGCTCAAGACAACCCTAACCCTAACTCTAACCCTAAACCTAACCCCAAACCCACTCTAGGCTCAAGGCAACCCTAAACCTAACCCTAATTACAATCCTCTAGGCTTCAGGCAACCCTAACCATAACCCTAACCCTAACCCTCAAGTTTATTTTTTATCATTTGAATTAGGCTTTTTCTTGTGGATCAGGGTTGTCCCATCTGTTTACTAAGCGAGTTTTCTTCAATATATGCACGGAAGAATCAGAAATAGCGCAGCGGGGTGGAGCGTTTAATCACATCAGCAAATAGATAAAATGCTATTTTAATTTATTGCAATTAATAATAGAAAACGACCCTGTTCCTGTTTGCTGTTTGAATGGACAGAGAAGGGAACTACAAGTCGCTAGTGTGATGCAACTTGTGGTTATTTCTAGACGCCGGTCTGTCAGCTGACTGACCTGACAGAACGGCAGCACAGCTGAAACACGTGCGTGTGCGTGTGTGTGTGTGTGTGTGTGTGTGTGTGTGTGTGTGTGCGGTGGCCCCCTTCCTTCTCGGCCCCTGTGTCAACAAGGGAAGTGGCTGACGTGGGCGACAAGAAACCCTGGTGTGGAAACCCTGGCGCTGGCTGTCTAGACCGGCCACACAGGGGGGCGACCATTACAGCCACTGCACCTGAGGATGGTGGAGGTGGGGAGGATGACCTCGCCCCAGCAGCCACGCCCGCCTCAGAGAGGCAGAGGGAGTGGAGACGACCGCTTCACGCCCAGTGACACCCAACATGAGGTGTCACACACCAACCAGGCTGGCACAGGACCTCCAGTCGGGTTGGGTTTCGCGTCGTTGCCCTTGACAACGGGTTATCGGGCTACGAGCCAGCCGTTGAGTTGACCATGACTCAATAACAGCCTCGAATTACAGAGATAAAAATAACGTAATGTCCAGCGTCTTTTTAAGAGACAATATTGCCATACCTCAGGCTTGTCAAAGATAGTAGACTAATAAATTGAATAGATTGTGTGTGATATTTAATAGCCAGGATTTGAACCCCAGTCTTTCTACTCTACCAAGGAGAGACTGGTAAACAGCACACTGCTGCAAAACAGAAATAGTGACAGTCGGTCACCACTGTATAAATACATAATAATAATGATAATAATAATAATAATAGTAATAATGATGATAATAATAAAAGTAATCATAAGTGGTTTGGACTGGTGTGATGGTTCAATGTCAACACCTTCCTATCTAGTGACTTGGTTTACCAAGGAGTACACACACGTAATGTACAGTATGTTTGGTCAGTTAGTGAGTTTCCCCGCGTGCTTATCTTGTAGGCTGTTTGAGAAAACGCATGCTGTCTGTCAGATAAGCTTATCTTGTTTGTCTTGATTGATGATTGGTCAGACGAAGCTTGGTCTATAGGCTCCGTGCACCATGCCCAGGTTAAAAATTAACCAGCCGGCATCTCAACTGTGCCTAGCTCGCGGGCTACTGGCGTCTATGCTGTGTGCAGCCTACATACGAGGACGTGATAGGACGAACGTCGACAGATAGAAATGAAGGAGGGAATCGTAAACTCATTTGCAGTTCATCGCTTGATTCATCGACCAGAATTATCAGGAACAAATTGCTCATACCGAATTAAAATTAGGCACATCAGAAGCATGCAAGACACTGATCCAGAAAGTGAATGAGAGATGCGCTATGGAGTTATCAAACATCACCACTAATGTCTAGTTGTTTGACGAAATAAACGGAGCGTCTCCTTTATAAGGATAACGTCGTGCAAAACATCCATGTCATGCTTGATGCTTGTATCCTTATGGTCATATGTTGAGACATCTTCCAGCTAAGAAGAGCCTCGTCTCTCACCAGCGTCTTTGCAACGTTGCCTCTCTGCGTGATGTTTTTGCTGTGTTTTTCGTTTGCCATACGGATCCTTTGTTTTGCTACCATCTTCCGTGAATGTGATTATTTAAAAAAAAAATCAAATAAACAGTATCCACTTTATAAGCTATTTAATGATGCAGTATGATTCCTCTAGACCCCCACTCCTCTGCACCTGGCAGTTGACGCGTGCGCGCAGTCGAAAGTGCGCTTTCACGTAGCAGACCGGGGTGCGCGCTCGCTACCATTCCACGGCATAATCAAAAACACACCTGCTACCCACCCCAAATTCTTCGTAACACGCAAAAGCAGCTTCAGATGTCAGCTGATGAGGCGTGTATAACGTACTAGCTAAATAGGCAACATACAAAAGGGCCTCGGGTATTTTAGCAACAAAAGAAGGCATGGTCCAAAATGTACCCAGATGTTTTCCAAAATGGCCTAGTGCTAGTGGGGATAATTACGTTGAAATTAAGTTCAAATGCGTTTTAGTAAGCACTAGCCTATAGATCTAGCAAATCCGTAGACGTTTTGTTTGAGGCACATAGACTATGTTTTTGTTCGTTCACTTATAGTTATTCAGCCTTGCCCTTCAACTTGGAATTCTGGCAGCATCCTACAATCATTGGTTCCCTGCACTGCGGTGCTGAAGAAACCAACAAAACGCACTTTGATCCGAGTTCCAGCATGTTCGACAATGTGTGAGTATGCCCCACTACTTAGATAGTGCCAGGAAGCAGTTGTCTGGTGGTAACACCCTGTATCGATGACAGCTTTATTCCCAATAATTTTCGATGGTGCGTTGATTGATCGACAGGGACATCATTGCACCTCAACAGGCATAACATTTGGAAGTCCTGGCTGGATCATGGGTCACTGATTCTCACTGTGTCATCATATGAAGGCTCCCATCATGCATGGTGCAGGATACCCGCCTTTACGAGTGGCTGGAGATTCTGTACAGATGTTGTTGTTGTTTTTTTGCAGAGTCACAGAGGAATCCATTTAGCCGTCTCTCTCATGACTCGTCCCTATTTGATCCAGTGTGTGAAGACGAGAGAGAGCAGAGAACAAAGGTGGAGTGCGACACGCTGCTGGGGGGGGGGGGGGGGTAACTGAGAGAAGAGTGTGAAAAATATACAGGGGGGAGGGAGAGAAAGAAAGAGAGAGCCGGGATTCATTTTGCAACCATTACTGGTTCTACACTGGGAACACTGATGAGGGAGGTTGCCTAGCAACTGCATCTCCTGTGTGTGTGTGTGTGTGTGTGTGTGTGTGTGTGTGCGTGCGTGCGTGCGTGCGTGCGTGCGTGTGTGTGTGCGCTCAGCAGCCAATGGCCAGATGGGAGTGAGGACGGAGTTCAGTCGGAGTAGGACCAATCATGACGCATCAGCATTTCAATCCGTGAAGTACCACGCTTGTCCACAGCGCACGACTTTTCACTTTTCAACGTTCCAAGACTCTTCAACCTGTCTCCGTGCTTAAAACCTGCACTTTTATTAAAGAACTTTAAAACGGGTTTCAAACGGAATGCATGATGTAAAATAAAATATACTGGCAATTTATATGAGAAAAATAAACCGCTCCTGCTACAAAGGAGTTACCTGTTGCAATATTAGTGTGATTGATTTTTGAGTTTTTTTTCTCTTCACTACAGATGAATGCCCTACAGCTCTGGCCTAAATAACTGGAATGTACTGTTAGTCGGCCCGATTTTCTGCATACTTTGTTCAATTGACAGTGATGCCTCAACTGTTCAATGCCTTGTCTGTTTCTGCTTTCTTTGTGTAAACCACATGACATTGCCTATATGACATGTGCTATACAAAAACATTGGATTTGATTTGATTT
>CM030177.1:1805000-1807500 GCA_017639675.1 Aplochiton taeniatus
TACCTGTCAGATAGTCTCTATCTATGGACCGCTCCAGATCACAGCCAAATAGAGTCGATGAATAAGAGATGCAGTAGAGATGTAGTAGAGATGTAACTGGGGCTTCTTCGGGACGTTTCCAATCTCGCTGAGACAGTGTGTCCTGGCACCGACGCTAAGCTGTGAGCGTGTGTGTGTGTGTGTGTGTGTGTGTGTGTGTGTGTGTGTGTGTCTGTGTGTGTGTGTGTGTGTGTGTGTGTGTGTGTGTGTTGAGTCGTGAGCGGAAGGTCGCTTCGCTCCACGGTAAAAAAGAACTCCTACGTTCCAAAAAGGCCACAGAGTGTTTCAATATGCACGGCGGCTGTGCTCATACAGAATGCATGTGTCCATGCCCAGAGCCCTGAGGCAGTGTCGCAGCACCTACAATACACAACTTTCATTACATTTGATCTGACCTTTAATCAACCAGGCAAGTCATCACAGTAAGGACACATTCTTATTTACAATGGTGGCCTGGCAAAAGGCACAGCCTCTTGAGGGAAGGGGGTTTTCGCAAAAAAAACCGTTCACAATTTCAAAAGTAAAAAAAAACACAGCAGCACACATCCAAACATTTTCAACAGAACCAGAGCTGAGGTGAACTGGACCAAACTGAATGGAACCAAAGTGAGAGGAACTGAACTTTACGTAACGTAACGTTTCCTTCTCAGGCGCTGGTTTGAATTGACAAATGAATAGACATTATAAAATCCTTCTCCTCATCTACAAAGCTTTACATAACATGGGCCATCCTTATCTTTCTGACCTCCTCCGACCATATCTTCCTATCTTGTCACTCCGGTCCTCCTCAACTGGTCTACTAGTCATTCCAAAAACCAAGCTAAAGTCCTTCGGTGATCGTGCGTTCTGTAGGGCAGCACCCAAACTTTGGAATTCTCTCCCTCCTGAAATTCGCAACTCAAACTCACTTCCGATCTTTCAATCTCACCTCAAAACCCATCTTTTCAATTTGGCCTACGCCTAAGTATTTATGTAATTATAACTTGGCTTACCCTAAAACAGTTTCTCTATTACTTATGTCTTTGTCAACTCATTGTTTGGTTTATTTGTAGTTGTCCTTGCCTTATTGTTTGCCTTTCTGTCCATCTCTATCTTAACTGTTGTACTCTAGTGTGTTGCTCTCCATCTGAGCATTATTGTCTTATTCTTTTTCTGTAAAGCATCTTTGGGTCTTAGAAAAGCGCTATATAAATAGAATAAATTATTATTATTATTATTATGTTGTTGTTGCGTGTTTGAATTGGGTGTGGTATTTCTGTGGTATTGATTTAATTTTAAACACTGGTAAGTGTTTCAATTTGTATTTGAATAATGTATAATGTATGACACATATAATGTATTTAGCTCACGGTGCAATGCAATAGCTGCTGCCTGGGTGGCCTTATTAGCTAAACAAACTAGAAATCAAACAGACCCCTTCATTGTTTTGTTTCATTTTCTCATTTGTTTGTTCATCCATCCATCCCCTAGTTTATTTGTTTGTTCAATCATCTTTTTGATTGCTTGTTCATTTGTTCATTAAAATCTCCTACCAATTGTTAAAGGTAAAGGCAAGACAGAAGCTACCAGCCTGGTAACACGGTGGGTAGGAGCTGATCTCACGGCTTCCTGTTGTTTGTTTGTTGTTTACTTGTTTATTTGTTGGTTCATCTGGTCATGCGTGCATCGTTACTCCATTGAACATTCTAAATGAGTTGTTTCCAAACTAGACCCCGTTCCCTCTCTCTCTCTCTCTCTCTCTCTCTCTCTCTCTCTCTCTCTCTCTCTCTCTCTCTCTCTCTCTCTCTCTCTCTCTCTCTCTCTCTCTCTCTCTCTCTTTTTTATAACACTGAGAAGAGCAAAGTCATTTCCGCCTCAGACAATATACTCGACAGAACGGAAGGAAGACTGGTTCAACGAGGGGCAGGAGATGGGGAGGGAGGGGGGGGGGGGGCAAAGAGTGAGAGGAAAGTTGGTGAGGGGCACAACAGGAAAGTGGTGTGCAACAGTGACTCTCTTCTTTTGTCCATGGGAACCAGATATTAAATATTCCCCTTTTTGGAAGGTGATCGTGGTCGCCCTGATGGGTGTGGATATGACGACATGCAATGCGATGTGTTTTCTCCACCGCAGAGGAAACGTAGAGTTTATTTACCCGTGGACCACAAGGCGTGTCTACAGCCACACGACGTAAGGCTACGAATGACAACTCCCCAAAGACAATCCTTCATTTCAAATCGGACCCTTTTCATTTGCCTGCCACGTCACTCCAAATTCTTATCACACAAGCCCCCCCCCCCCCCCTCCTCTCTCTTCGTTCTCACATCGAAGAGTTCGTTCCGGGCTCCGTACCGGGGGGAGGAGCTCCGGGCCGTAATTGGGTCAGAGCCGCAAAGTGGGACGGCTGCCTCCGTCAGGATCTGCTCCTTGCTTTCAAACCAAAGAAGAAGGAAAAAAACAACGGGGGAAAGAAGGCAGAAAC
>CM030177.1:1810000-1815000 GCA_017639675.1 Aplochiton taeniatus
AGAGAGAGAGAGGGAGATTAACAAGATAAACTACTCCTAATGATGGTGAAAGTAAGCAGCCTTTCTCTTGAGAGGAGTAAAAGGGTCACCTTCCCGTTGTTTCCAAGTCCCTTCTACGTTGACGGACAGTTGCTAGGGAACCCAGAGAGTGGGTGAACCCCCCCAAGGTCAAGATAATGGACGACGGCGTAACGAGGAGGCCTCCTCCTCCTCCTCCTCCTCCTCCTCCTCCTCCTCCTCCTCCTCCTCCTCCTCCTCCTCCTCCTCCTCCTCCTCCGCAGCAGCAGCAGTGACGGGAACGGACACACCCTCAGTACTTCCCCGGAATCATTACCTTGTCACAGCCGGATCAGGAATTCTGTTGTTCCCCTGATCCCACTGCATTAGACGGGGCATTAGGAGCAGAGCGATTCCCAGAGGAGAGGCTGACACAGAGCCAGGGTCTCTCCACAGAGCCAGGGTCTCTCCACAGAGCCAGAGTCTCTCCACAGTGAAGTCCACACACTAGCATTGTCATACAGTCAAAAATATATACTTTTATTACAGTCGCTACCACGGTTACAAAGGGACCATGTTGACTCTCCTTCCAAACTGTTATTTACATACTGTATATACTATACAGAAAATATACTATGGTTTACATAGAGCTGCTACATCTATACAACTGTCAAAGACGCTTAAAGGTTTTACAATCAAATCAATGGGTTACATAAAGTTACCTCTAGATGGTGGACATGAATGTAAATAAGGTTTTGTAATGAAATCAGACACCAAAGCACCATACTTTGCACTGTGCAGTGTTGGTAAAGCAAGCTGTTCTAAAAACACTGAAAGATTCTCTTTTAATAACCAATGACAACGTGATGACCAGGACAGAATCTGTTTTAATTAACCAATGAGAATGTGACGACCAGGACAGATTGTTTTAATAACCAATGAGAACGGGACGACCAGGACAGAATCTGTTTAAATAGCCAATGAGAATGTGACGAGCAGGACAGAATCTGTTTTAATTAACCAATGAGAATGTGATGACCAGGACAGATTGTTTTAACAACCAATGACAACGTGACGACGAGAAACCTTCAAGAGCCTTGTGTCTTGAAGCTTATATCTGACGTTTCTCCACCACAAAACACTTCAACAACGAAACAAAACACTTCAACAACGAAACAAAACACTTCACATCAAAAGGCAGAGACTAACAAATTAAACCACCGTTCCAGCAGATGCTAATTGGATGTAGCAGGATTGACGTAGCTTTGCCTTCATTGTGCGTCAGCAAACTAGGCCACTAATGGCCCCTTTAGACAGGGCAGTGGGGCAGTGTTTGAACTTATTTGACGCCTTAACACTGTCATCCGGACCCCAATTCAAAAACAAAATAAAAACAGCACTCACCCTGCTCATCACTTCTATGTGGTATCTTTTGCTTTCTGCTTATGCTTTGGACATGTATTTTTTTGTTTTCATTTGAATTTGTTGTAGTCTGAAGAAAGAAATGAAATTGTTTTTTAGTTTTTTATGAAATTGAGTAATTTGAAAATGTTCAATATTTTGCCTGTGATGTGTTATTTTTGTATTATACATTTTGGGGGATTAATAATTCATAATTATTCGACATTATTTGAAGGTCCAAAGAAGTTGTGTTGAAGTCTACCTGTGTAATGAGTGAGGAGATGAACAGTGAAGTGGTGTTAGTGAGGGAATGTGTGAGAGAGAAAAGGATGCTGGGCCTCTTCCCTCTCTCATCTCTCTGTCTGGACACTTCACCCAGGTGGTGCTGGATCTCTGGATGTAGGCACACACACACAAACACACACACACACACACACACACACACTCTCTCTCTCTCTCTCTCTCTCTCTCCCCATCAAACACACACCCAGCTTATGTGGGCTTGAAGATCAGACGTGTTCCTATGGTGATGAAATGTAGCTTGAGGTGCTGCTTATTGCTGTGCTGGGACGAGGGTTCTGCTCTGAGTCAGTGAGGTTCATCATCAGAGTGATGGTCAGCCTGCAAACACTCATTATTTAATTTACTCTATGACAAAGAAATAGTTAGGTGGTACGCACACACACACACACACACAAACACACACACACACACACACACACACACACTCACACACACACACACACACACAAACACTACTGCAGCATGTAATTACATTCTCATTCCTGTGCTGTGTGTGCATGCACTGTGTGAGTGTACATACATACACACACATACATATGCACCCACAGACGCGCACACACACACACACACACACACACACACACACACACACACACACACACACACACACACACACACACACACACACACACAAATGCATTTGTCTCAAATACTTTGCTAATCCCCTCCTGTGTCAGTTTACACCAACAATAGCAGAAACAACAATCCAAACACTATCCAGACAGTGACTCTTTGTGAGAGGAAAAAAGCAGCAGGACCAACAGAAGAGAGGGAAACGGACAGGAATGTGTACGAGGGTGTGTGTGTGTGTGTGTGTGTGTGCCCGAGTGTGTCAGTGTGCACGTGTGTGTGAGTGTGTGTGCATGTGTGTGTGTGTGTGTGTGTGTGTGTGTGTGTGTGTGTGTGTGTGAAAGAGAGCGAGGGTGGAGAGCGTGTGTTTATCTGTGTTTTGGATAAACATGCTGTAAATGAACTTCCTCTCCCTGACCCTGCCTTGCTGTGAAATACTTGCCCACCATTTATAGCCTTGCTCGGCCAAAGTCAACACACCTACACACACTACTTCAAACACTCGCTGGCTCGGACTAAAGGAAACACGTATGTGTATTTGCTTGTGTGTGTGTGTGTGTGTGTGTGTGTGGGGGGGGGGGGGGGGGGGGGGGGGGGGGGGAGCCTGGGTAAATGGCCCACTGTGGACTTGCAGGAAAATTAGGTCGAGCAATGGCTGGCCAACACACACACACTTGCACACACTCACACACCATTACCCAGAATCCACCTGTCCTGTATGACTTGAGGAGCAGGAACACTCAACTATTTAACAAGTGCAGCTTAAAAAAAGACCCCCATAACCTGTCAGCACAACAGTTACATTTAGGGATCTACATTGTGTATGTGTGTGTTTGTGTGTTTGTTTGTTTGTATTTGTATCTGTGTGTGTGTGTGTGGGTGTGTGTTTGTTTCTGTGTGTATGTGTGTGACAGACAGACAGAGAGAGAGCAACAGCGTCTTAATGAGTGCATGTGTTTTTGTTTTGTATAGCTAATGGGTGCGAACATGTCGGCTACACCAGACAGAGACGCTCATTGTGAGTTCAAAAACCCAACATCAGGGCAGCGGGTTTGCTGATCGAACACAACTTAAATGATTCCTGTGAAGCCCTTTTTCTCAGTAAAGTTTTTCTGGGAAGGGAATACCACGAAAACTATGTTCTCTTAGGCAACGGCCAACAGGTTTTACTCGAAATCACCTGCAACAGGTGTCACAGCGTAACGAGGCCGGGGTCAGAAGTTCCAACCCGGCAAAGTTCAAGGCTTTTCTCATTATTGTGAGCGTTGTAAGTACAAAGAGCTAAGGGCGCCGTGTTTTGGGCCAAGGGTTTGAGGAAGTCGTGTAGGAAGGATTAATTAACGACAGTGGACTACGAATGTTTTCCGAGAATTAGACTTCTTGGTTGGATGGCGCAATGTCATCTTTTTCCCTGAATCCACCGCTGGGCACAAACACACCCTGGGCTCACACACACACACACACACACACACACACACACACACACACACACACACACACACACACACACACTCTGGGCTAACGCCGGTGGAAACATCCCTCTCAGCTATTCCCCTGAGCCGCCGGAGGTAGTCTTAAGGGTTGATGGGGACAGCATCATGGGGTTCACACACACACACACACACACACACACACACACACACACACACACACACAGATGCATACATGCATAACAAATGCCAGCTGAGCATGCATGCGCACAATTTCCCACAGTTGGACAGACATACACACAGCCCGCCCATTTACACAACAGCACAGAGGCATGCCCAGTTAGACTGCCCCCCCCCCCCACACACACACACACACACACACACACACACACCACACAAGCGCAAACAACCACACACCTAGTCTAGAGACCATGATTTAGTAGAAAGAAAGCACCCAGAGGTCGTTTTAGCTGGCATTTTGGAAAAGCGCCGTGTCACAATACTTACTGTCTTCACAAGGCCTCAAACACACACACACACACACACACACCTCCATCCCCACCACACACTCTCACAGACACATAGAAGTGCACACACAAACACCCTCCTTTTGTTTTCTCCTTCTGTTTTCCCCTCCTTTCTTTCTCTCTCTCTCTCTCTCTCTCTCTCTCTCTCTCTCTCTCTCTCTCTCTCTCTCTCTCTCTCTCTCTCTCTCTCTCTCACGTCCCTGTAACACCTCTGTCCGATAAACACACAAGTTTGCCAGCATCCAGGAGTCGTGCGTGCCAGAGCTGTCAGAGGATGAGGGTGCCAAACCAACACCGCCTGGTCACCTTGGCAACCTTCTGACAGCTCTGGCTTTCACTCCCCAGCACTTTATTCCAGTCAAGCCAACACTTTATACTGTTGACTAGAAAGTATTTTATGAAGAGAACATGTCAGTCTTAACATTTTTAGGTTTTAGGAACTAAAAGCCTAAAGCAATAACAGCTGTCATTGATTGCGTTCTAATAGTTTTTAACGGTTTACAATGACAAAGGGCTGTGTATATGTATAGGTCTACAGGCCGAATTTACCTCTTACCATTTCTACTCTTTTGATTATTTTTAAAAGATCACGTTGTTTAGTGTGGTCTGTCTAGGAAAATGCAATTATATGTATATTTATAGTGAGTTCTTCACGCGTACAGAGTACAACGTCTAACGTTATTGTGGTAGGCTAGTGACCAGTGAGACTCAGCCCTGACAAATTGACATCGTCTTATTCCCTGTCCCTCTGTCTTTCTTCACATACACACAA
>CM030177.1:1820000-1835331 GCA_017639675.1 Aplochiton taeniatus
GAGACAGAGAGAGAGACAGATATAGAGAGAGAGAGAGAGAGAGAGAGGGAGAGAGAGAGAGAGAGAGAGAGACAGAGAGAGAGAGAGAGAGAGAGAGAGAGAGAGAGAGAGAGAGAGAGAGAGAGAGAGAGAGAGAGAGAGAGTGTCGGTTAGAGCAGCAGTGAAGTATAGAGTGGCAGGAGAGAATCCATCACATGGACAGCTCTAACACTACACAGAGCCAAGCTAAATAGCACTGTTTAAACACACACACACACACACACACACAGCAGTAAACGCATGCACACAGGGAGCCATTCGCATGCACGCATGTAAACACACACACACACACACACACACACACACATGAACACTGCCCCTCTGTCCGGGGCCTATGTGTGCATGCTCCTGAGACAACAACTCCCATCCAAACATTCCTCCTGACCACATGGTGAATGAAGGCACACATACATTGGAGAACAATTTTGTTTTAAATTAAGGTGTACATCCTTTTCAAATCTGTACGCTAATATGACACATGTCCACCATGTACACAAATATGGAGGCAGTGTGCAGACTCAAAATGGCTGCACGTTTTATAGTAGCGCAGACATCGGCCTCTGGCAGTATGTTTACCTCTCTCAGAGACGCCAAGGTAGCCGCCCGACCCAGGAGGCTTCGTTCTTTTTGATGTTGTCCTTGACCACATGCCTTGGAAACCCTGTGGTTTCACCCCCCAAAATGAAACAGACCTCATCAACGTTTAAAGGACATCTTTTCAAACAGTTTGCCCGAAGTCTTCTGTAGGGTTGGCAAACGCAGCAGTGAGCAGTGAGTTTCCCTTTCCGTTTGGCTGTTTCGCACGGTCACTCGGCTGTGAGTTCACCTCAGCCACACCAAGATGGAGGCCTACCGAGAAAGTGATGAATGATGAATAATAATAATAATAATATAATGAATAAATAAATAAAAATTATATATAAATAAAATAATAATAAAATAAATAATAATGAAGTGCCCGTTGGTGACACCTCTGCTGGGCCGGGGCAGACGTAGAGATAGAATGAGTAGATGTCTCTACCGCAGAACAGACATGAAAACACAGAACCGTGCCGGCAATATTCACCGCATGGCAAAGTTATCATTGTATTATTTAGTCGTCCCACATCTGTGTAATGTTTGTCTTCCAACTTGGCCTGTCGAACGGCACCGTGTGCTGAAGAAAACTCAACACTGGAGGACTTGTTTACCGCCCTTTGGAGTTCCACGGATAGCTACAGGTTAACATGAACCCATGTCTCCACTGACCTTTGGAGTGTGGATGCCACCAAAGCCTTCAGCACACTGCTTTCTCGGAACAAGTACGTCCATCCAGGTGTGTGTTGTCTCCTTTGAACAGGTAGCACCCAGATAGTATCTGTGGTTTGCTTTGAACAGCTGGTTGGAACCGGCTTAGGTTTCTGTGAACTGCTGGGACATTTCTTACCCAGAAGAAAGAGTCTTCAGGTATGTTGAAAAGAAAAAGATTTCTGATCATGATACTTGATACTTGGAATGTGGGGTGTGTGTGATCAACCAGACAAAGAACTTGGCGCGTGCCACACAACCACACACTCACCACAACCACACACACACACACCACAACCACACACACACACACACCACAACCACACACACGGCTTGCTCACATTACAGAAACATGAACACACACACACACGTGCGTGCACTGGCACGAACACCTCATCTCTCTCTCTCTCTCTCTCTCTCTCTCTTTCTCTCTCTCTCTATCTCTCTCTCTCTCTCTCTCTCTCTCTCTCTCTCTCTCTCTCTTGCGTGCCAGCAGGGTTCAGACAGAGAGATGGAACCATTAGACTAATTAGAGCACTCAATCAGAGCCGGGCCGCGGTGTTAGAAGACAGCCAATCACATCACGGGCCTTTGGCAAGCCGGTCTCCTCCACGACGTTGGCCAATGGGGTTGCAGGGTCACAGGGTTCACCTCCTCCTCCCCCGCCAGCCTCAACCTGGGCTACGCCGCAGCAACTTCAGGTCCCACTGCTGTCTGAACAGGATTCATCTAAAGGAGGTCCGGTCCGGTCCAGGTCCAGGTCAGGTCTGGTAATAGAGCAGTTTGGTTCCAGTTTAAGGGCGGCGCTGCAGTGTAAACAGGCCTCCGCATGGCCAGCCCGCCATTGCTAAGGTCAACCTTGTGGTGTGTGTAAACATCCGTGTGTGCGAGTGTGTGTGTGTGTGTGTGTGTGAGTGTAGCGCGTGAGTGTGTGTGTGTGAGAGCAAGTGTGTGTGTGTGTGTGTGTGTGTGTGTGTCCTGACCTTCATGTCTTCCTCTTTTCCTCCGTCTCTTCTCCCCCCTTCCTCCCCTTTCTCTGCTTTACCCTCTGTCCTCTTCATGTCTGTTTTCCTATTGCATTCATAATCCCCCCCCCCCCCCCCCAGCTCCCCCTCTCTTCTTCTCCCCTCCAGATTGAGCAGTCAATGCTCTGTGGGCGACGACGCCCGTCCCATGGCGACCCCCCCCCCCCCGCCACTCCGCTTTCACCCGGACGGGGAGTCTGCACGCCACAGCGGAGACGGTGGGTCCACGCTCACGTACAGCGGAGCAGCAGGGGGGGGGGGGGGGTTGGGGGGGGGTTGGGGTCACTCACGTCCAGCCCAGTGGATTACTCTGCAGGAGTATTACAGTGTTCCACTGACTGCACATGGCCCACAAAGGGTTTAAATACTGACTTTACATTCCTTTGCTAACGTTGTTAACATGGCTGACCGATCTGATCATAGAAATAGAACACTAGAGGCATGATTTGCGTCACTTCTACCATTATATCTCCATGGCGGTGCTGTTGTTGTTATGACCTTTGGATGACTTTAACGCATGGAGACGCTCACAGCCTTTGTTAGTATTATTATTATTAATATTTTTATTATTATTCTTTTTAAAGTTGTTAATTCCCCGTCCAATATCATCTTTCTATTCTCGACAAATTATTTGGCTCTGACCTCTCTCAACCAGTCTATGTTGTGAAGGAAAGAATGTGTGTGTGTGTGTGTGTGTGTGTGTGTGTGTGTGTGTGTGTGTGTGTCGGTCAACGGGTTGAGCTCCTGTCACAGCAGGACTCAGGGGTGGAAAAGCCTAAAACTGCTACCGGCTGCTGCCTCAGCGTTCTTGAGACACAGAGGAAAGATACTCACCGCATCCACCGCCAAGAACACGATCTGTAATACGGTGTTCTGGCCACGCACACACACACACACACACACACACACACACACACACACTTGGTTGGGTCTACATCTACGCCTCGGGCCAAAGTGGGTCCACAGCCCAGGACGGGCAGCCTGGATCTATAAAAAGAAAACAGAGTGGCAAAGACGTCTCACACTGGGGGAGTGTGTGCCAAAACCTGGAACCTGGAGCCCGGGGGATCTGGAACGGAACAACAGTGGCAGGAATAAAGACAACAATCAATTAAAATGTATATTTATATTGGAAATAATGACAGATGAGACCGCAATAGTACCTGGACGGTGGATTAAGAAAATGTGAAACCAAGACAAGGCCTCAATGTTTACTAAACACATTCCATACTACCACAATAAGAACAGGTAGCATGCTAACCTAACCTCCATTTTGTCTTCCTGAAGTCAGTGTGCCGCGTCCTCCCGTGGCAAGACAGAGAGGGGAGCGTTGAAAGGCCTCGACGCAGACGTGATCCTCCCCAGACGCCCATTGCTTCCTGAATGTACCATAAGGGGCCGGACGTGTCCAGACAGTCAGGTCCCCATCTTCCAGGGTGCCGTGACAGGACTGGGGCCCCATCTTCCAGGGTGCCGTGACAGGACTGGGGCCCCATCTGGTGTCAGCCTTCCAGGGTGCCGTGACAGGACTGGGGCCCCATCTGGTGTCAGCCTTCCAGGGTGCCGTGACAGGACTAGGGGCCGTTTGGGCCCCATGACTAGACAGAGTTTCCATGTCGTGTGTCTAAGTCGAGATGGAGTAAGATCCTTCCAGTTTTTCACTTCTCTTTAGTGTTTCTGTGGGCACGATTCTCCGCCTTGTCATTGTAGCATGTTATAAGGGGTTTAGTGTGTACCACACTTACACAGTATTTGCTTCCACCATCGTAGGACTGTGTGATTGTAGAACAGAGGGAAGGGATCTGATATTGTCATAGGGAATCACTCACACACCCACTAAGTATTTGACAGGCTTTCAATGATTTATACTTATTTTCATTCCCTCGAGGGCTATTTCAGAGGTCTGGTTTTTGTATTATTATTAGGGGAGAGAGAAAGAGAGAGAGAGAGAGAGAGAGAGAGAGAGAGAGAGAGAGAGAGAGAGAGAGAGAGAGAGAGAGAGAGAGAGAGAGAGAGAGAGAGGGGGGGGGGGGTTAGCTACTGGTGACGTTCGCAACATCAGCCTGAGACATGACACCCCTGGTTTGGCGTGGGAGAGAGGAAGAAGGGAACAGAGAGAGAGAGAGAGAGAGAGGGGGGAGGGCGTCGGAGAGACATGAGTGTACAAGGAGAGAGGGCTAAGGCAGCCCATGAAGTAAGAATCCCTGTGAGGTCTTACACGGCATCCAGACACCTTTGAAGACCACACAGCACACAGCCAATGGTGACCGTGCGGCCTAGTCACTCTGTGGTGACGTTCTACCGCCTTCACACTTCCTAAAGAGGAAGAAGAGGTAGGTAGTGATGATGATGATGATGATGATGATGATGATGGAGTTGTTTACTTAGCCGGTGCGCTGTTTGCTGTCCTGGTGTGGGGGTGGGAGAGCGCTGTGGTCATGATGCAGTGAATCCATAACACATATGTCTGAGTGGGAGGACGAATCCTGCGTATTTCAGAAGGCACCAACGAAGAAGTCCTCAAGAACGGAAGAGAGGGGGAATAAACAGCAGGAAGAGGAGAGGGGAGGTGGGTTTGGTAACGAGGCCCCGTCTCTGTTTTGATCTGGACCCTTGTGGTTTTAGTATTTACACCCGACACAAACCAAGCTTAACCCAGTGGCTCTCAGAACCAACTCCCACCCACATAAACCAAGTTTAACCCAGTGGTTCTCAGAACCAACACCCACCCACATAAACCAAGTTTAACCCAGTGGCTCTCAGAACCAACACCCACCCACATACCCGCATGGCAAGGAGAAGTTTAATAATAGAAACCACTGGAGCACACTGGTGCTCTTTGATCTTCACTTTTAATTCAAGATGAGGAGATAGACGTGATGATGAAAGAATACCAGAGTGTTTTCTTTTACTAAAGATCTGGCCGACTCTGAAAACCTGGATGATAGGTGTGCAATCTTTGAGAATAAGGATAATTTGAATAAAATGATGGGTGATGTCTTTATTAAACACGGCACCATCAAACAGAACAGCTGGACAGATGGTAAATAAACACAGAAGTAGAAGACG
Organism: Aplochiton taeniatus; assembly: GCA_017639675.1. NCBI lineage: Eukaryota > Metazoa > Chordata > Actinopteri > Galaxiiformes > Galaxiidae > Aplochiton > Aplochiton taeniatus. The sequence goes on from CM030177.1 coordinate 1,825,421, forward strand.
AGGAAAGGACAGCCCCTTGTTGTTACAGGAAGTTAGCGGACAGAAGTAGATAGTTTCAGGAAACTAACTACTGCGGAATTTGTTATTAAGTTTTGTCGAATACCTATTTTGGAACACTTTCCCCTGCTTCTAGCATTCAACAAATTTGGGCTGCCTAACCTTAAACCCAGCAGCCAAGGCCAATGTCTGCGTGTGTGTGTGTGTGTGTGTGTGTGTGTGTGTGTGTGTGTGTGTGTGTGTGTGCGGGTGTGTGTGTGTGTGTGTGTTTGTCAACGCTAGCTCTGCAGGCTCCAGGATGCTGGCTGGAGCCAGTCCAGATTCTAACCACCCCCTCCAAGTTCTTTCCAAAACTAAAATCAAAGTCGGATGGGTGTTTTGGAAATACTTGGACTTCCGCCCTGTTTTTGAACTCTCTAGCCAGGGTCATGAGAAGCCTGGTCGGGGAGGCTGTGTGTAGGCTGTGGTAACCACTAACAATGCAGAGGTCAGCTTGTGGTTTGGGGTAATGCTTATGTAAAAGCAGACGGGGAAGTGTGCACTCATATGTGCACGCACGCACACACACACACACACACACACACACTCACGCACACACACTCACACACACACACTCACGCACACACACACACACACACACACACACACACACACACACACACACACACACACACACACACACACAGAGCAACCCTTCTGACTGTCTGGGCAGTCTAAGCAGATGGAAGAGAAGTAAAAAAACAGTCTAGATTTATCCAGGGATAACTCAGACATTCAAGAAAGAGAGAGAACACAGGGAGAGATGGAAATGGGAATGAGAGAGAAAGAAGGTATAGCACTGTACCAACGTCCATTTCATGTACAGTCTGGTGGTGGCCACGCCTCTGTTTTCTGCTGCCTGTGGTCGCCTGCTGCTTGTTCTGGTTGGTACAGCACTTCGGCCCACGTGAGTGGTTTTTAAATGTGCTTTACTAGTCAATTTGACTTGGCTTGACTCGACTAAGTTCCTGAGTCATGTGACAGTGTGCATACTGATAGAAACATCCTTCGGCAGAGAGCGATTGATGGAAGTGTGTGTGTCTGTGTGTGTGTGTGTGTGTGTGCATATGTGTGCAGTTTGAGCACACCTCGTAACACAAATTAGATTTATCACTTAATCACTCAGTCACTGGCATAACTGCTTGTACAGAGTAGTCTCGCTGCCTTGTGTGTGTGTGTGTGTGTGTGTGTGTGTGTGTGTGTGTGTGTGTGTGTGTGTGTGTGTGTGTGTGTGTGTGTGTGTGTGTGTGTGCCAGTGATCGTGTGTGTCTTTGTGTGTTTCCTCAAGAAAAGTAGTAAGGGCATGATCCCATTAGATTACAGACCAAAAACACATCGACTACATTTAAATGGACATTTGTTTTTGTCATTCAGAGTCCTTCTAGCTTGCAGAGTGAGGGCCCAGTTGATTCTGTCGCCTTTGGCTCTGACCCTTTAAACGAAGCTGACAAAGTGCTTATGGGACCACAGCCATGCCCGAGACATTCCTCAACAGTGTGTTCCCGTGCCGATGATGCTGTGGCAGCCAGGTTCCAGCGAGTCCTCTCCTCCTCGGAGCGTCGGTTGTCAAAAAAGACACGTCTATGCGATGCCACCATCTTAGGCCTCTGAGCGGACTAGGACCGGCGGTGGGGGGTCCTCGGATAGTGCAGGGACCAAACCAGACATTACGCCTCCTTCAAAACGTTATAAGACATGTCGTAACACATACTAGTGCAGGGACCAAACCAGACATTACGCCTCCTTCAAAACGTTATAAGACATGTCGTAACACATACTAACCCAATTAGAACCATGGTGACAAACCAGCTCCTTAACTCCACGGGAGGCACAGAAAATGCCCTTCTTCAGCATTTGCCATCTAATGGTGGCATGACCATCGACCAGGCACCGACTCGATCTGATTGGCCACGAGAAGAGTGCAACCACAAGACTCAATGTAGCAGAAGGCAATTGTGATCCAGAGTTGAACTTTTCAGACCTGGTTCACCAGACACACCTGTGCGTGAAACTGCCCTATCAACGGTCAGCACACACACACACGCACATCCTGCAGCTCAGTGAGATGAAGGTTAGGAAGTCCATAATTACAGCAGGACTGATGAATGATTAATGGTCCGGTGTGCTTCGGTTACACCACAGGTCCTAAGGAGCCTGATCAGGTGTGATACACACACACACACACACACACACACACACACACACACACACACACACAGGTGCACAAACACAGGCACAATTCCTAGAACGGTTGGGCTTGGCTGACATGGATGTCATTAACACTATGTATATCTATTACCACAACGCCATCTGTACTCTAGGTCGGCCTCAAATGATTCTTGTGTTCTGCATTTAAAAAATGGAGTGGGGCGGGCAATCTCATATATTAAAATTTTTTCTGATTTCTCTGAAGTTGCCGGTTTTCCCAGCCACACGTTCATCCTTGTCAGGAAGAATTCTCTGACTGCAAAGCTATGGCACTGTGACATCATCCTGCCTTTTCCCTGACAGGCTTTGTGCATTTATATATGAATATATATATATATATATGAATATATATATATATATATATATATATATATATATATATGTGAATTAGACTGGTAGCCTATCCAAGAGGGGTTTTCTATCCCCTAGTCCCCCCCCAAAAAACTCCAAACAAGAACAAAAACAGTTGGATTCAATACAAAGTAAACAGCGCCCCCATACGTTCTGAACATGCCACTGCACCTTCCACTGCAGGGTGTGCATGGAGTCCACGATTCTTTGTGCACACAGCCCTTCCTGTCAGCCTGGTTGTTAAATAGAAATTAAGCACAGCTGCTAGTCCTAATTGTTCTTGTTAAACCAAATCTGCTCAGCTAGAACTAGGCACCAGGCTGTAGTGTGAACTTGTTTTACAGCGAACGAAAAAGTTAACAAAGCATTTTACAACTTGGCAGTCTTTGGAAATAACAATGTTGAAGCTATTAAAAAGAAGTATGTTTATGAATTCCATGCTATTACTTTATCTAGATTTTCACATTTGATTCTAGCCACCCAGTTAAGTCTGCCAAGTCTATCGGTCACTGCAATTTGTTGATTACTTACAACGTACTGTGCAACAATCAAGATGGTTACTATGTCAGGATATCTTTACAAAGTGCAAAAGGATATTATGACAATGTAATGGGAGTCCATCACTGAAATCAAACTAGTGTTTTTAGGGCATTGCTTGCATTTGCTCTAGAGCTCCCCCCTGTGGTCTGTAAGGAACTGAGCGTGGTCACTCAGAACCTTTCATCCCATTGATTCGCCCAGTCATTCCCTGAGTAACAATGCATTCATTATATAAAAAATGTAATAAATCATACTTTACATGTTAAGTGCTAATAGCAGACTCCAAATAATCAGATCGTATGTTAGTTTACGAGAATATTGTTTACTTTTTTGCCTGATCTTAGATACCTGTATATTGTACCAAACACCATCATAAGGCCATAAACGGGGCATGCTAAGCTTAATAAATAGTTCATCAGAGTTCTTTATTACTTATTTTGTATTAAACCTTTATTGACTAGGTGAGTCCCGCTGAGATTACACAATGTCTTTTCAAGGAGCCCTGGCCCTGGCCACCGCTTGGGGGCGCCACTGGGTCTAATACAGCCTATCGTCACCGTCGGCCGTTCGAGTTGCGTTCTGTGCCCGCGAGAGCGCAGCGTTGGCTGAACACATCCCAGCAGCCTCTCTGCTGTCCATCCACAGGAAGCCAAGCTGGGTGCCGAAGTTGGTGCCGTCTCTGACGTGGGAGAAGAAGGAGGTGGGCTGGCAGGAGGTGCAGGGCGTGACGCAAGGCCTGTCCGTCACCGTGTGGTCATGGATACGGTCGGGACGGACTCCGCCTCTCTCCAGAAGAGTTCTGGGATGGGTGATATATAAGCGGTAGGTTAAGTGAAAATAAAATAATAATACAAATTAAAAAAAAAAAGAATAATGAATAAATAAAAAGGATCGTGTCGAAGTAGCGGAGCCGGCAGTTTTCGTATAGTGTCAGCGATCAGAAATGAAAGGACATAAGTTTATGGTTATCTTTTCGGCCAGCACTATACTGTGTAACATACCATGCCCTTCTTTAACATTCACTGAAATACTGTACAGGGGCATCAGCTGAAAATGACTTCCGTCTCCGAATCAGCTGGGGTTCCATTCTTCCTCCAACGTCCTTGTGGGTTATTAAGGTCTACCAGCATCAATCTCCTAGACTGCTCTTCAGCTAAGGTCCCTGGGCATCCAATCAAATGAGTGACTTCTAGGGGGCTGTTGCCATGGTGATAAACAGCTGGAAGGGCGGTCCTAGCGTGGAGAGTTTATTGGACATCGATAGGGGGTCACTCTCTGCGGAAATAAGTCTTATATAAACCCCTGGCAGGGTCATGACCCCATGACATCACCATGGGGTTGACCCCCCCCCCCCCGAGCAATTGTACAGTTTCTGAGTGCAAAGAATGCCTTCAGTACTTCATAAAACGCAAGTATTTTTGTGGGCAAATCATATTTGTCTTTCTGCCATTTGGTACCAGCATATTCAATGAACAGGAATAACATTATTTTAGTAGCTATGTGTTCCTTACTAATCTGTATCAATAGATTGGTCAGTTTAGGACTAGCTAAACCGGGATGTGTTTATGACGGATGTGCCAGAAAGAAATAGATTCACGGAAACCTGTATGTATGTATGTTTGGATGTATATATATAGATATATAGATCTATATATACAGTACTGTGCAAAAGTTGTATGCAGGTGTGTAAAGTAAGAGTGCTTTCAAAAATAGAAGTGTTAATAGTTTATGTTTATCAATTAACTAAATGCAAAGTGAATGAACAAATGAACAATCTAAATCCAATCAATATTTGCTGTGACCACTTTTTACCTTCAAATTAAATTTTTTCACATCTGCCTAAAACATTTGCTCAGTACTGTATATATATATATATATATATATATATATATATATATATATATATTTTACCTGTTTGCTAGGCAGACCTAGTCTAGTCTTACAACAGGGGTTCATTTACCTAGTTGCTAGGCAGACCTAGTCTAGTCCTATGACAGGGGTTAATTTACCTGGTTGCTAGGCAGACCTAGTCTAGTCCTACGACAGGGGTTAATTTACCTGGTTGATAGGCAGACCTAGTCTAGTCCTACAACAGGGGTTAATTTACCTGATTGCTAGGCAGACCTAGTCTACTCCTACGATAGGGTTTAATTTACCTGGTTGCTAGGCAAGGGTTAATTTACCTGGTTGCTAGGCAGACCTAGTCTAGTCCTACGACAGGGGTTAATTTACCTGGTTGCTAGGCAGACCTAGTCTACTCCTACGACAGGGTTTAATTTACCTGGTTGCTAGGCAGACCTACTCCTACGACAGGGTTTAATTTACCTGGTTGCTAGGCAGGGGTTAATTTACCTGGTTGCTAGGCAGACCTAGTCTACTCCTACGACAGGGTTTAATTTACCTGGTTGCTAGGCAGACCTACTCCTACAACAGGGTTTAATTTACCTGGTTGCTAGGCAGACCTGGTTTAGTCCTACTAAGGCAGGGGTTCATTTACCTGGTTGCTAGGCGGATGTCAACATGAGGCCTTTCTGTTTCCAGGTCGGGAACACAGTCCGGGTGTATGCTGTGGAACTCCCTGGCCTTCTCTCGCTTCAGGGTGAAACAGCACTTCCCCACCGACGGCCCGATCGCCACGGTGACGTCGCTCCGCCGGCTGCCAAACTCCCTCGCCATGGCGTCCACCGTTGCCATGGCGACTCCCAGCAGCGTTCCCTTCCAGCCTGGCGTGGGATTGAGAATTGTAATTCAAATGAGAATCACCTTTTCTTTCTGTTGCAGGTGGGTTTTCTGCTGGCTCTAGGTTTTAGTTTGACCCTGAAGATGCCTCTGCTATCTTTAATACTTAGAGACCTCTTCGTGTATTCGGCGACAGCCTTGACAAAGTCCATAAGCCTAAGAATACCCTGTCACTAAGACTATTATTATTTATACTACTGTCAATAACGTCCATATCACACCTATACTGTATTCATACTTACAACTGTCCATATTGTATATATCTATATATTGTGGATATATATACACAACGTATTCATATCCACTGTATTTATAGCGCACTGTATGAATAGCTACCCTGCACTGTACCATATACCTTCCTATACTGTATATAATGTTCATATCACTACTTCTTGCCACATTGTACATACGTACAATCCTCATTTTACCGCTATTTTGCACTTATCTGGTTTGATGCCAATCTGCATTTTGTTGCCTCAGTACTGTACTATGTGTCATGACAATAAAGTTGAATCTAATCTAATGTTGTTAAATCAACGAAGTAAGAAGAAACCTTTTGAAAATATCATGCAGTTCCACCTATCCATGAATCATACCTATATCACTATCTATATCTATATAAATCTGCATCTATATCTATTTCAATATCTATATCAATTCCTATATATCTATATCTATATATCTCCTAACAAGAAGCCTACAGACTGTTTGAATGGGGAGCACTAAATCCTGCCATACTTTTAATAGGTTAACATTTGACCACAGCAAATTCCCACCTGCATGAGCTACACCTATGACCTTTGACACCGGGTCAGCGAAGAGGATGGGCATGCAGTCGGCGCCCGGGGCTGCTATGACGACGCCCCTCTGATTGGTCACGAGGCCATCGTAGCTCTCAGGCTCCGCCTTCCCCATCACCCACACGTCACTCCCGTGGTTTACCTGCCGTGACAGCCAATCAGACGCGAGCACCCATTAATACCAGTAAAACCCCTTTCATCAAACATACTGTGCTGTCACTAAAAAGTTTAGAGCAGTATAACATTATGCAATTTACATTACCCTCGACTTATACCACATTTAATGCTATTCACTGACGTTTTCATAGTCAAGATTCCTACAATTATTATCTTTATGCAACATAAATCTATATGCCCCAAGCATTTCAGGTAACCTGTTCATAATAAGGCTAAGCCGGATCTGGCTGTGGATGCTGGTTCCCACCTTGACCAGGTGCAGAGGTCGAGGGTGGAACCCGGCCTCCAGGGCCAGGCGACGGAGGTTCTCGGCCACCAGGGAGGGGGGGGTCTCTCCTTCTGGAGCTGCTGAACAGGTTCAGGGAGGAGAGAGTAGGGATGGAGGAGACACCGCCAGTGCGTGTGCTGAAACCATGAGAGAAGCAGTCTACTGGAGAGAAGTATGAGAGAGAGGGATTGAAGGGATCGATGTTCAGAACCCCATAGTGCCCTTGGTATGTTTCCACATACGGTAGACTGCTTCCTTTTTCAGATTATATTACAATGGTTTCCACATACGGCACTTCCTTTTTCAGATTCTATTACAATGGTTTCCACATACGGCACTTCCTTTTTCAGATTATATTGTGTGTTAAAAATAACCTCAGCTGATAGATTTGAGAGAAAAACCCTCATCCCACCAGCAGCCAGTCATACCCACTCATTACTTGACTGACAACAGGAGAAAGAGAGAGAGAGAGAGAGAGAGAGAGAGAGAGAGAGAGAGAGAGAGAGAGAGAGAAAGAAAGAAAGAGAAATAGAAGATCGGGAGAGAGAGAGAGATATGTTCATAGGCCCTTTCAGGATTATAGTAGATACATTACACAAATACTATTCTTAACAAGATTAAAGAGTTATGTAAGAGTGATTACAGGCAGAGGGGAATCAGAAATAAAAATAGGAAAACTGGGGAGTTAAAGAAGGAAAGAGAGAGTTGAGGGATTTAAAGACCTACTGCGATTCTGTAAATGTTAGATATACATTTTAAAACATGAATGAAATATCAACCGGTTATAATGCGTTATTACGCGTCATGCATTCCGAGCGGAAGGTGTTTCACTTCTACGTGACTTTTTAAGCAATACACACCTGGCATGAGTGTTGACCTCAAAATGATGACGTGTCCCCGTTGCGAAGGTACCTGCTGCAAGAAGTTTGCGACCTCTTGGGCGACAGGTCCAACAGCTGGGACAGGTGACGCGGTGGTGGCAGAGTTGCAGTCAGGACACAAACCATCGTCCATTTTGACCACCGCATAATCGAACGAGTACACAGCCGTGAAAAGTTCTCGCTGGTAAAGTTCCAATACAGCTTTCCCGTAATCCGAGGTAATGAGCTGAACCGAGCTCAGGTCCAATTTGTCCACCATGATTTTGAAAATGTAGAGGCATTCCGTGAGTGTGTCATAGTCCAAGACATGCACGCTTCCAGTCCAATTACAAAGTGTGGTAAGGTAAGTTTCGGGGCTCATTTCGCTTGTATGCGGACTACCCGTTCCACACAGTAAGAAAACACGAACGTCTGTATCCTCTTTACTTAAAGTTAAAAGGCCAGCAACCTGTTGTTCCCAGGACTTCCTGCAGAGTGACCGAAGCCCATGGATCAGGTCTACAACCAGCGCTTTGGACATTGTTGCAACCTAAATATTCTACACTGACTTCAAACACTTACAGACTTTTTCAAATTCCTGTATGTGAACCGAGACAGACCGAATAGCCTTTTATGGTGAGAAGGAACATGTTTTCATGTCCTCTGATGATTTAAGTTCGTGACAGCAGATAATTTACACTTCCTGAATCCGGCGTCTCCGCCCCTTGGTGAGATCCCTCTGATTGTTACTGGAGTTTCATAAAGTGCGGCAGAATAGGTTTTTCTGCTGAACTGCCCCAGTCATTCACACGTCCCCTTTTTGATGAGCGTGCTGTTGAGGTCATATTTTAAGAAAGCACAGCAAATTTACTCAAACATTTTTAAGGTTTCAACACTAAGATAGCCCAGTTGTGTTTGTTGACCAAAGCCAATCTTGGGAAAATTCCTCAAAAAATAAAAAAATAAAAAAATGTAAAACAACACTGTGTAGGCTATACTGAATACTTTAACCCTAGACCCATTTTTCAAAGATGTATTGTGCACTGCTCATACATGTGGATTATTTAAAACAGCTGTGTTTTTTTTCTTCTTCTTCTTTTTAATCTTCTTCTTCTTTGTTATAGTGCAGCCATGGCCTAGATTTTCCAGTGCACAGGGAGATCATTAGCCTAGCCTGTTAGACACAACACAGCGCGGCAGCTCCCAATGGCCAGAGAGTTCACACAGAGAGCCAGGCATCACTCTCTCAGGCTGCAGGGATGTAGGCTGACGGATAGCTTTGCAGACACAATTAATAAGAAGGTCTGAGGGTCAAGTGTGTGTGTGTGTGTGTGTGTGTGTGTGTGGTGAGAGAGGAAGAGCAAGAGATGGAGAAAGAGAGATAGAGAGAGGAATAGAAATCCAGTGATCTCATAAGGCTATGTAGGATGTTAAATTGTGTGACCCAGCAGACAGACATACCAGCCTTTGTTCCAAACTACCCCCCCTCCTCCCATCACAGGATTCAACGAGGTCATAAACTAGTTCAAGCATCCCTCTCTTTCTCTCTATTGCTCTCTCTTGCTCTCTGCCCTGGCCTCTGTCCTCTGCCTCTCTTAAACCAAAGAACTCTTCTGATTTAAACAGCTGAAAGGTTACAGTTACAGCATCACATCGAGAATTGAGGTAGTTGGTAGAATATGCCCCTCCTTCTTATGAGATAACTGCCTCTCTCTTCCTTTCGTCTCTCTCTCTCTCTCTCTCTCTCTCTCTCTCTCTCTCTCTCTCTCTCTCTCTCTCTCTCTCTCTCGCTCTGTCTCTGTCTCTGTCTCTGTTTCTTTCTCTCTCTTTCTCTCTCTCTAACTCAGCTGAACTGTCTTATAACACGGTTAGTCAAGTGATTTAGGATGCTGTGCCAAGCTGGAGTTTCAACTTTAGTACCAATCCCAGCAC
>CM030177.1:1835531-1838031 GCA_017639675.1 Aplochiton taeniatus
AATCCCAGCAAGCAGTATCTTGTGATACTGATAAACAGTGTAATGTTTCTCCATAGTCTTACCCCTCACAAATACTTCAACACATATTATAAAATGTATCAACACAGGATACAAAACACTACAGTTTGATCCATCAGCCCAGCAGAAAACGTTTTTCCCTTTGACATAAAGCTGTTTAATTATTCACCAGCAGAGGTCACTGTGTGATAATATGTTCCCATTTGTGCGCTTACCTGTAATGTACTAGTGAGTAATATCGAATTCATCTCAGATCCATACAACTTTCTTGTGTTTTTCACCCTAAAAAATTCTAAATACACAAATAACTTTCCATAGCTTGTGTGTGGAAATCTTTATCTGTGTAGTTCTGGTCTGTTCTGTTACACATGCATGTTTTATGTGTATTTATAGTCCCTATAAAACATGCCATATGGGCTACTTTATATGTTTTGTATATTTGGTCCACATTAATGTCACCTAGGTTGCACCACACACACACTTTCATTGCTACAATTCAACAATTGTATTGCCAGAGCAATAGTTGACTGTGCTGTACTGTCTGGCCAGATGGTTTTGGAAGGGGTCACTGGATTTTTTTCTGAAGCCTTAAGAGATACACACATAATATAAATTACAAAAATAAAACATGATATTTACAGTAATATGTTCCGTCCATTGATTTTGTGTAGGCTTAACTAAACGCACAGATAAAATATAGAATTAGAAGGATAATGGAACTGTACTAAGAAAGCATCAAATCATAGCGAGCTTTCATTTGTAGCTATACTATTTGTTGTATTGTCAAGTATATGGTATTGCTGTCATTGAAATGCAATGTGTCCATTAGGCCTAGACTAGCAAAGCATAACCGCGTGCATTCTCGTCAACCTTTCAGGCGGAAAGGAAGTGGAACCCTGAGAGATAAGCTGCGCTCGGGTATTACCTAATGAGAATGGAAACAGCCTTTGTATTGGACCCGATGGTTAAAAAATGGAATAAAATGGTTCGTCTACCTAATTCCAACAAGTCGGTGCTTTTCACTACCACAGTCCCAGCCGTAAACCTTGTAGCGCCCACAAACCTGTCCTTACAGGAGACACATTTCTTTCATTCCAGCACCTGAAACGTTTCAGAGGCAGTCAGTTATTGGTATATAGTGTCGTGCACGGCGAACCGTGGCGCGCGCCCCGTTTGGTCATACCCGGAGGAAGGAATATAGCAAACTGCAGCTTACTCTTCAGTGAGATGCGCCAGATCTCGCGCAGGGAGTGAGGAAGCTTGACAGGCGACGACGTTTCTCTATCGTTCAAGGTTTCCATCGAAAGGATTACAGCGGTGCTCGCTCCAGCCGTGGATTGGTGAAAACTCCAAATTTCTTTCGGTAACGGTTGGTTTCTCCTAAATATTTTCCATTTTCATAACGCTCTCTATGACCGTTTCCATCTCACATCTTCACGTCAGCGTTGTGGTCATGTTATTAGAGGTTTCACGGCTGTTGGCATGCTCGTGCAGGCGGAGACAGTCACCTACCATCCTAATAACAGGCTGTAGCCATGAGGCTATTGACAGTGAGGATTAGACATAGACTTATAACATAGACTCTATAAACATGGTAGTTGTTCCTTTATTGATTTATTTTGCTATGTCTCTAGTTATATGATGTCATTTTCCAATATCCACATTTTATTTAAAAAAATCCATCTCAGAGTATAAAACCCTCTCTAATGAAACACGCTTGATTCAATATGTGAGAAAGTTCATTTGAGTGCCAAAGTGTTTTATATGCTATCTTGTCACTGGTTTTTATACGGAAGTTTTGTAGACTTGGGAATTAAGGACTCCAGGTGTGCATGACTATGAAAACCTTTGTAGAGTTTGATTATACAAACCTATAATCTATATAGCCTATACTCATCAATTTCAGTCCTAACTTCGGGAAAAGTAGGTCCATAAAAACGACTTTCTGTACACACTAAAAAAGCTCACACTCGTTCTATATCAACCATGGTCAAACCAGAGCTATTTATTCTCATTATTTATTTAAAAAATAAAACCCTACATAGGCCCATCTAATCTGTAGATATGATTCTCATATTCCCAGCGTCAGGTCTAACTGGTAACCCATAGCTCGGTATTCTGCGTGGTTTTACGCCTCCTTTTACGCGGAGGCTGATAGTAAGTGGCTCCAGCGGTGAGTCAACGGCCGAGTTGCACCTCGGTGGCGGGTGCCCTTGATAACTCGTCACCTGGGCAACCGATTCAGCACCATGGAGAGTTGCCGCGAGGGGAAAAAAACAGGAATGGAGGAGAGACGGGTTGGGGTCGGGATGTCACCAGTCTCTAGAACATTACTTGACATACAGTAGCCAGCGGACAGCTGTGTTAACGACCGCTTTGCTTTTCTTGAGACAAATAGTAAAAAATGCAACTTTTTAAGAAATCTTCTACATTTCATACTGTGGTCAATTCCCGAGAACGAATAGCACTGCAATAATTGTAT
>CM030177.1:1848031-1850531 GCA_017639675.1 Aplochiton taeniatus
AGCTATGGGCACACACACACACACACACACACACTGACACGTGCATGCACACCAACACTGTGAGTGTGTATGTGTGTCTCGGTGAGTCGAACGCACAGAACGTCGCACAAAGATATTCATCCAAGCAGACAGCTAAGCGTGCACATACATAACTGACCGCGTACGCACACACACGCATTCAGGCTCTCCCCCCACATCTCTGGAGAGCGGCCGGGGCTTCAGGCAGCTTAGAAAAGAGGATAACAATACTATTGTGTCCTGAAAGCACAAAGTGTGGGCCTCTTTAAACGCTATCCGTTTATTTCACTCTGTAGAGGGTCAGGCTTCAAATCTGAAATGACGGCAATATTCACAGATCTCGTCTTTTCACGGTGATGTTTTTGTGCTTTCGCCTCGGTTCTGTTTTCTTTTTGTGTGTGTGTAGTTTCAGTTCATTTGAATTCTTTGTCTGGCGACAGTGTTCGTCAACCATCTTTGGTCACAGAAGAGTACTGTGCGTACTTTTTGTTGAAAACAAAGGTTGAAGTTTTAAATGGTTGGGCTGGGCTGGGCTGGGCTGGGCTGGGCTGGGCTGGACTGGGCTGGACTGGCTGGGCTGGGCTGGACTGGGCTGGGCTGGACTGGGCTGGGCTGGACTGGCTGGGCTGGGCTGGGCTGGGCTGGGCTGGGCTGGGCTGGGCTTTGCCTCTTGTTGTCATATCCTGGCCCTTTCCCTCTGTGTAGGAGTCCGGTCTCCAGGTTCTGTCTGGAGCTCCGTCAAAGCGTTGCCGGGGAAACGTCCTTAGAGACCCACACCCTGTTATCAGAGCCAGCTGCAACGCATGTGGTTCACAGCAAGGGCGTCATGGCCACAGAGAACAATGTGATAGCTCTGTCTGAGAGACAAGAAGGGTTATGGGATGGTAAATACAGTGCAACCAGACATAGAGGATAGGAACATAGGGAGGGTGGGGGACAATGCACACACACACACACACACACACACCTGCATACGCACTCACTAACACACCTCTTCCTACCTGCGCATGGTCACACACTCCAACCCAAACCTGCACACACACACACACACACACACACACACACACACACACACACACACACACACACACACGCACACACACACACACACACACACACACGTCAAACCAAACCTGCACACATGCCGAACACGGAGCCATGAAGAAACATGGACTCGCGGAGGGAGAGGACGAGGAGGATGATGAAGAGGTGTTCAAACACATGTACCTGTCGGAACATGGGCACCTTTTTTTCAGAACCCGGCCGGTTGCTAAGCAACAGCTGGAGACATGGGCTGCGCGTGAGTTAGGCTGCACTTTTAGAAACGTAATTAGGCAATTCCGTTTCACATGTTGCCTGATAAAGTGGAGATAGAGGATCACAGAGCTCACAAAGGGCCGTACCTTTCCCGCGCCAAATGTAATTCCGAAGGTGTGCCGACGAGAAGTCGTTCAAGGTCTCCAGGGATTTTAGAGGAGCAGAGCGTCTCTTTAGCTTTCCTCTTCTCCATAACTCTGTTATTGTCTCTGCTCCTTTGAAGTCGAGAAGATCTGTTAAGCGATGTGGCACCTCGGAAACAGGGGAGCACATTTCCGTCGGAACTATTCCGCTCCGTCGTTGTTGACCCCGAAAGGCTGTGCCAGGAAAGCCTCCCGTCAGGATCCACTTCTGCAGGCGTGGCTCCCAGGGCTCGTTCAGAAGGATTATTCTCCGTTTGTTTCGAATCGGAAATACATTCCAATCCAATCATGCGTGGGGGAAAGTGGGAAGAAGGCTACAGGGATTCAGGCGCTTTCCTTGATGGTCTTTCCTCTTTTCTTTGGCACGTCTCCCTTTGTAATCTCTCCCTCCTTTCTCTCCTCTCTTGCCATTCTAATTTTTGCTCCACTCCCTCCTTCCCTCCCTCCTCCCCTCCTCCCCTCCCTCCTTCCCTCCCTCCTCCCTCCTCCCCTCCCTCCTTCCCTCCCTCCTCCCCTCCCTCTTGCTCTCCCTCCCTCCCCTCTCCATTTTCCTCCCTCAGCCTTCTCTCCCTCATCTGCTTTGAATCTCTCTTTCTCTCTTTCATCGCCCCCCCCCCCCCCCCCCCCCCCCCCGCCCCTCCCCTGAATGGTAATGAGACTGATGTGAATCCAGCTCTGTCTTAGGTTCGCTCCCGGCATGAAGGTAGGTGGACGGGCTGATAGGCTGCAAGGCCCCCCATTATACAGAGTGTGAAGAAGCACACGACATCTTTCCCCAGGCCTCCGCTGTTTCTCTCTCTCTCTCTGTCTCTATCCCTCTCTCTCTCTCTCTCTCTCTTTCTCACACTCTGTCACTTTCTTTCTCACTAGCGCTCACGCAAACACGCACACACACGCACACACACACACACACACACACATACACGCACGCACGCACACTCACACAGGCACGCACACGCACGCACGCACACACACACACACATACACGCATGCACGCACACTCACACAGGCACGCACACGCA
>CM030177.1:1858031-1860531 GCA_017639675.1 Aplochiton taeniatus
CCAATAGGTGGGCCGCTGCTACACCGCCCCCAACCACGGCAGAGCAGGACCCCCCCCTCTCTCTCTCCCTCTCCCTCTCTCCCCCTCTCTCTCTCCCCCTCTCCCTCCCCCCTCTCCCTCCCCCCCTCCCTCTCTCCCCCTCTCCCTCCCCCCTCTCTCTCCCCCTCTCCCTCCCCCCTCTCCCTCCCCCCCTCCCTCTCTCCCCCTCTCCCTCCCCCCCTCCCTCTCTCCCCCTCTCCCTCCCCCCTCCCTCTCCCCCCCTCTCCCTCCCCCCCTACCTCTCTCCCCCTCTGTCTCCCCCCTTCGCCTCCCAACCCTCCACCCCCCCATCTTTGCCTCCCCCTCCCTCTCCCCCCTTCCCTCTCCCCTCCTCCGTCTCCCCCCCTCTCCCTCACCCCTCCCCCTCCCCCTCCCCCTTTCTCTCCCCCCTGTCTGGTCACCCTCTGCTCATTAGCTTGACTCTGCAGCGTTGGCCGAAGAAGAAAAGTCTATCACACGGGTCCTGCTCACGGCGAAAAACTGTAGACTAATGCACGCACACACACACACACACACACACACACACACACACACACACACACATACGCGCGCGCACACACACCCACACGTACGCTTGCGCACCCACACCCACACGCACACACACGCACACACACACACACAGACACACGCACACACACACACACATTCGCTCGCGCACACACACCCACACATACGCGGGCACACACTCAATCAGCAAGGCTATTGTTTCTGGCAGCCAGCGCTGTAACAATAGCCATTGTGTATGTGATGGCTGCAGTCATTGTCCTCAGATGAATAGAGGAGCACAGAGAGCTGCTCCCTGTCTGTCTGTCTGCCTGCCTGCCTGCCTGCCTGCCTGCCTGCCTGCCTGCCTGCCTGCCTGCCTGCCTGCCTGTCTGTCTGTCTGTCTGTCTGTCTGTCTGTCTGTCTGTCTGTCTGTCTGTCTGTCTGAACTATAGAACATCAGACGGTTTCATTTAATGAAAGTTGTTTTTGTGTGTAGTTGATGATTATTAATAGTAATTGACACTCCTAACAGTAACTATTTTTGTGTCTCTGTTTGAAATGGTGACATCACATTTCTCCAATCAAAGCCATCCCTCAACTCAACTCAAGTCCCTCAGTGTCTACTGTGAATAGAACCAAATTCAGCAGAGCCCTTAAGGACTCTATACGGGGGTCTGTCTGTTGTGGCTTCACACAGACATAATCACGTTTCTCACCAGCAGACATAATCACGTTTCTCACCAGCAGACATAATCACGTTTCTCACCAGCAGACATAATCACGTTTCTCACCAGCAGACATAATCACGTTTCTCACAAGTAGACATAATCATGTTTCTCATGGCTCTCTCCCTCCTCTGTGAGAGGAACCATCAACATGGAGGTCTTCCTCCTATAGAGATTCTCTCTTGTATAGCGCAGGACAGTGGAGATACACTGTGCTGTGTTATATTCTGCTTAAAGGGACTACTATATTTATAAATAAGGCATTTCATGGAAAAGTAATCTAATAAAGTTATGTTAAGTATTTAGATAACTGAGATTTAGTTATTCTTTGGATTATGTTACAAATTACAAATTGAAGGGGGAGATCTGTTATCTGTAACGCAATACATTTGGAAAGTAACCTAAACCCTGGTTATATTCAGTTTAAAGTGACACCGATGGACGTTCAGTATATGTATAGATAGGCTTCCCACAGTGCTGCACTCAAAGTCACCGTTCTGACCCTATTGGATTAGGCTCTATACTTATGCAGTCATACTACTTAAGATGCTAAGCACTTGGAATTATTGCCTCCCTGAGTACGGTGAAATATTCCCGAAGCAAAATGCCGTAGGGAAATCAATCTGCCGCTGGGATTTTACGGCGTACAATGGCACGTATGGAGCCAAGGATCAGGCTCTGTTGCATCGATTGTGAATCATAAAGAGAGCATAAACAGAAAGCTTACATAACCCATAACCCATGACCCATATTCGGCAGCATCTTATTTATTAGTAAACCTCCCACTCACTTCGGAGTCACCGCCCGCACACAGAAAGTCAATATTCCAAACAATGGAGAACCGCCGCTTCCTAGTTTAACCCGGCCGTTCTTTGGCTGTGGTGACTCCTCTGTTCTTTGCTTTGTGTGTGCGTCCGCCATTCCGGATGGCCGACAACAAAAGCGCCATGTGGTCTGCGCTGGGGAGGCTGCTCGGCCACACACATCATGTCCAGGCAGACCAGGCCATTGTGTGCTTGCTGGGTGGTCGACGTGGGAGTGTGTGTGTGTGTGTGTGTGTGTGTGTGTAATTTACTGCCTCGTCGTTCAGTCACTGATTGACTCTCTCCAAACCCTTGTGCTGTGGACGGGTTTGCCTTGAGGGTAACAGATGTGTGTGATTATGTGTGTGTGTGTGTGTGTGTGTGTGTGTGTGTGTGTGTGTGTGTGTGTGTGTGTGTTTGTGTGTTTGTTTGTGTGTGTGTGTGTGT
>CM030177.1:1885828-1910828 GCA_017639675.1 Aplochiton taeniatus
GGTGGACTGGGGGCGGGGGTATTTATGTGTGTTTGCATGTGTGTGTTAGCATCTGTGTGTGTTCTATTTTGTTTTGAGAAAGGTCAGGGGTCATAGCAAAGTCGTCCCAACAGCCAAAATGAGACATTTCACAGTCTACGTATCATGAGAAGTGACAGCATAGCTGCCTTTTATTTGGGAGCACAGAATGGCTGTGTGTGTGTGTGTGTGTGTGTGTGTGTGTGTGTGTGTGTGTGTGTGTGTGTGTGTGTGTGTGTGTGTGCGTGCGTGTGTGCGTGTGTGTGTGCGTGTGTGTGTGCGTGTGCTGCAGCCTACAGATCTAAATGGTGCGACTGTGATTCAGACTGCAGACCTCTCGCTGTGTCTCTGTGTACAGAACGTCCCAACTTGACCACTCCAATGCAGGACATTTAAGACCATAACCCGACTCTGACATAATGGAGGAATAAGACAGTCTCCCTATACAGAACTAATATTATATGGCAGGTATAAATATGTTGGAAAAAATTCATCCTTGTTTTGTCAAGATGAATGCTTTAAAATGTGGTTAAATGCTTACAGGTGCTTTGGGAAAATGCTGCGTTTGCTTTTATCTAGATTCACTAAACGGCTCTTGTTTGTCTTCACAGGGGTGTGTGATGGGATTCTGATTCCGTCCAGTGGAGTCTCCCTCCATCCGGCCCTCCGTCCCTCCATCCCTCCATCCCTCCATCCCTTCGCCCTGGCCTGAGGAGAGCCGGAGGAAGAGGCAGAGGATCTGATGAGAGCAGAGCAGAACAGAGAGCGCAGAAGAGAAGCCCTGCTATGGCCAGCGGTACAAACACCCTAACCCTAACCCTAACCCTATGGCCAGCGGTACAAACACCCTAACCCTAACCCTAACCCCTAACCCTAACCCCAAACACCCTAACCCTAACCCCTAACCCTAACCCTACCCCAAACACCCTAACCCTAACCCTAACCCTGCACCCTAACCCTCTGAATACACTTTCAATGACATTGACTCAAAGCACCACAGACAAATACTCTTCTCTTAGTAAGTTACACCCTGTCGTGTCCCCCCCCCCCCCCCCCCCCTGCAGCAGCTGACGGTGTGAGGGGCCTGGGCAGCATGGGGCCAGAGCAGCCCCACCTGAACATGCCCCTGACGGAGCACGGAGCCTGGACCACGGCCATGAACAACCTGGGCATCGTGCCCATGGGCATCAACGGGCAGCAACTCGTAGCAGGTAGACACCACAGGAATGTTCTACTCTATTCTGTTCTTTTCTGTTCTATTCTATTCTATTCTGTTCTATTCTGTTCTATTCTATTCTACTCTATTCTGTTCTATTCTATTCTATTCTGTTCTGTTCTATTCTATTCTATTATGTTCTATTCTATTCTATTATGTTCTATTCTGTTCTATTCTGTTCTATTCTATTCTATTCTGTCATATTCTTTTCGATTCTATATGATATTCTATCACATTCAGTTCTATCCTCTTCGATTCAATTCTATTCTAATCTGTCATATTCTATTCTATTGCTTTATATATTGCATATGACTATTTTCTGTGATATTCCCTTCTGTTGCATACGATTGTATTTGACTCTTAGCTATTTGATTCTATTTTAGCACATTGTATTCTGTCATATCCGGTTCTACCCCCCCTCCCCACCTTGCCAACATGCTACCTCCGGTGTTCCTCCCTCTCATCCCTCCCTCCCTCTCTCTCTCATCACTTCTCCTCTAAACATAACCCTGCCAACCTCCTACCGCTGGTCTTCCTCCACCTCATCCCTCCCTCAGCCCCTGTTAGGCGTTGCCAGCCTTCCACTCTGTTTGCTGTGGGACAGCGAGGCCCAGTCGCACACCAAAGCCAACACAGCTCTGTTTGGCCTGGAGCCGGGAGCTTTCCAGAAAGCCAAGGCAGTGCCCTTCACTCTGCTGCCTCTACCCAGGCTTTAGATGTTATTCTGGGCTTCAGGCTGCTGACTGGCCCCATCAAATGCCTGGGGGGTGGGGGGGGGGGGTTGGAAAGTGGAGTGAGTCCAATCCTTTTACAGTGTGTGGGTTTATGGAAGTGTGGCAGAGGATGGGAGGAGAAGGGGTGGCAGAGATAACAGAATGGCGGGATTTGGGAGTCAATCCCAGGCAGTCTGTGTGATGGTTGAACCCTGGCTGTGCCAGCCCGGCATGGGTCTGGATTAACACTAAGGCAGTACCACGTCTAGTACCGCCGTGCACCGTGACACACAGCTAGCAAGGAACCGCACCCACCAAGGAGAAATGCCTTTTGTCGGTGCAGACTGTATGAACTAACGTTGTGGACTACACAGAGTTCAAGAAAAAGGATCCCCCTACTGTGTGTCCTCGAAATACACCACCCTCACCACCCTCACCACCCTCACCACCCTCACCACCCTCACCGCCCTCACTATCCTCACCACCCTCACCGCCCTCACTATCCTCACCACCCTCACCACCCTCACCACCCTCACCACCCTCACTACCCTCACCACCCTCACCACCCTCACCACCCTCACCGCCCTCACTACCCTCACCACCCTCACCACCCTCACCACCCTCACCACCCTCACCACCCTCACTATCCTCACCACCCTCACCAACCTCACCACCCTCACCACCCTCACCACCCTCACTACCCTCACCACCCTCACCACCCTCACCACCCTCCCTACCCTCACCACCCTCACCACCCTCACCACCCTCACCACCCTCCCTACCCTCACCACCCTCACCACCCTCACCACCCTCACCACCCTCCCTACCCTCACCACCCTCACCACCCTCACCACCCTCACCACCCTCACCACCCTCACTACCCTCACCACCCTCACCACCCTCACCACCCTCACCAAACATGAAAACAAACTGGAAACGGGAAGGTTCTTTTTTCCCAGGTGTTTTTTTTTTTTGGATTGTATTTCATTTGGCAGAAGCTGTTTGTGAGGGAACGTCACGGCAGAAAGTGTTCATTTCACTTTCGACGACGTCACTGTTTACCACCTCCTACCGCACCACCTCCTACCATACCACCTCCTACCGCACCACCTCCTACCATACCACCTCCTACCGCACCACCTCCTACCATACCACCTCCTACCATACCACCTCCTACCGCACCACCTCCTACCATACCACCTCCTACCCTACCACCTCCTACCACACCACCTCCTACCATACCACCTCCTACATACCACCTCCTACCATACCACCTCCTACCGCACCACCTCCTACCATACCACCTCCTACCATAGCACCTCCTACCGCACCACCTCCTACCATACCACCTCCTACCGCACCACCTCCTACCATACCACCTCCTACCGTACCACCTCCTACCGTACCACCTTCTACCATACCACCTCCTACCATACCACCTTCTACCATACCACCTCCTACCACACCACCAATTACCACACCACCTCCTACCGCCCCACCTCCTACCACACCACCTCCTACCACACCCCCTCCTACCACACCACCAATTAGCACACCATCTCCTACCGCACCACCTCCTACCATACCTCCTCCTACCGCACCACCTCCTACCGCACCACCTCCTGTTGTCTGGACTGAGTGGCCGCTCCACGTAGCTCCCCTGCAGCGGCGTGGACAACAGCCACCATGCCAACCATGCCCACCATGCCCATCATGCCAACCATGCCAACCATGCCAACCATGCCAACCACGCCAACCACGCCAACCATGCCAACCATGCCCATCACGCCAACCATGCCAACCATGCCCACCATGTCAACCATGCCAACCATGCCCACCATGCCAACCATGCCAACCATGCCCACCACGCCCTGCTTCTGCCAACTGCCCCTGAATCACCGCCCCCTCTTTCCCACTCTCTCCTATCTCCCTCGCAACACAATCCCGGTCCCTGGTTTGGGGAGGATGTCCGTAGATAAACCGACGCGTAACGCCCCCATACAGGGCAAACAATTCCCCAGTGTGAAGGTCTCTTGTGGTGTGGTGTCCCTGGCTGTCGATAACGTTTTATCAGGGCTTTGTCCCTCTGCAGTGGGCCGGGAACAATGGACGACCCGGCTCTCTGGTTCTCCCTCGCTAATGCTCTCATTACAGATCTGTCTCGGTACACTAATGGTGCTGGTTCCTCTCTCTCTCTCTCTCTCTCTCTCTCTCTCTCTCTCTCTCTGTCTTGGTGTGTGTGTGTGTGTGTGTGTGTGTGTGTGTGTGTGTGTGTGTGTGTAATAATAGGTGTGTGTGTGTGTGTGTGTGTGTGTGTGTTTGCGAGTTAGAAAAAGAGACGGACCGAACCAGGATGTGTGTCAGTGCACGTGCGTTAGTGAGCGTGGGCATCAGTGAGCGTGCATTAGTGCACGTGTGCCTGTGCACCCGCTCACGTGTGCTCATCCTATTGTGCAGCAATTACCATTAAGCCAGCACAGTCCCCACAGTGGAGGGTGAGCAAGCAGACTGATGAAAATTCATGAGCAGATTCTGGATTGTTCTAAGTGGGCACGGGAGGAAGTCTCACGTCATTGGAGTTAAATATTCCACTCCGGAGCTGTTTGGGAAATCACTCATGTCTGAGTTTCAGGACATTTATGCCCTGCGCCTTGCACGGACTCTGAGCTCACACACACACACACACACACATACACACACACACA
Source organism: Aplochiton taeniatus (assembly GCA_017639675.1). Lineage (NCBI taxonomy): Eukaryota > Metazoa > Chordata > Actinopteri > Galaxiiformes > Galaxiidae > Aplochiton > Aplochiton taeniatus. The sequence continues at coordinate 1,890,481 of CM030177.1, forward strand.
TACACACACACACACAAACACAGCTTAATAGATTCTGACTCTGTAGAGACGCCAACAGAATGCTCTGAATTTTCCTGCATGCAATTTCCGTGACTAATATATATATCTATATATCTATATATATAGATATATATCTATATATCTATATATATATATATATATATATATATATATATATATATATATATATATATATATATATAAAAGTACAAGAAAACACACACGCACACACAAACTGCACATGCGTAATTACTGCCCTGCATTTTAAGCAGACACACACACACACACACACACACACACTCACACAAACATATTGCATTTCAAGCACACACACATAGTTACATATACAGGGGGCTCTTCAAAGTCTGTCCCAGGCCCAGTAAAGCAGACAGGCTGAGCAGCAGTGCCGAGAGACTCTCCCACACCAAGGAAACAGGGTTTCCATTGCCTGAAGAGAAGGAGGGCTGGAAAAACACTCAGCGCCTCACTAGAGCAGAAACATGTGGAGCGGAGAAAGGTGGCCGCCTCAGCCTCATCACTCTCTCCCTTGATGTTGTGCAATGACGTGACGTGTGAACTCAGGGTCCCATGGTTTTTAATTAAAAAGGCCATTCATTCAACGTGAAGAGGTCAGTCTGGGTTGCTACACTTTGGTGTGTGTGTGTGTGTGTGTGTGTGTGTGTGTGTGTGTGTGTGTGTGTGTGTGTGTGTGTGTGTGTGTTTTTCCGTGTGGCTAAACAGAACGGTCTCTTTGGTCAACAGGGAGTTGGTACCACCCAAAAAAGCTCCTGACCGTGTAAATGCATCATGTCAGGTTTCAGCTCCACTTTGTTTCGGCTATCTAAGCTCCAGATAGAAGAGGGTTCTTTTTGTGAGGCCCAGGGTTGATCAAAACCTCGGTTCTGAACCAGGTTTTTGTTGGGCTATCTAAGCTCCAGGTAGAAGAGGGTTCTGTTTGTGAGGCCCAGGGTTGATCAAACCTCGGTTCTGAACCAGGTTTTTGTTGGGCTATCTAAGCTCCAGGTAGAAGAGGGTTCTGTTTGTGAGGCCCAGGGTTGATCAAAACCTCGGTTCTGAACCAGGTTTTTGTTGGGCTATCTAAGCTCCAGGTAGAAGAGGGTTCTTTTTGTGAGGCCCAGGGTTGATCAAAACCTCGGTTCTGAACCAGGTTTTTGTTGGGCTATCTAAGCTCCAGGTAGAAGAGGGTTCTGTTTGTGAGGCCCAGGGTTGATCAAACCTCGGTTCTGAACCAGGTTTTTGGTGACTCAGCGGCTTAGCCATCTTGCCGTCGTTCTGTGGTGCTTCCAGTGTTGTCATTGTGGGAGCTTTCTGCTGGCCTTTTTTATTAAATGAGCGCACAAGGAGATTTGCAGACGGAGTTTTGGTGTAAGCCCTGCATTACGGAATGCGTGGATTTAACGCAGGAAAGCCGGGATCAATGGGAAGCGGCGTCTCAGCCGCGAGCAGAGAGACGGCGGCGTATTGGAAACGGGAACGCCACCGGTTCCCGTGGATACCGCCGCAGCGAGGGATTATTCTAGGAGCTGTACTTTTCATTTGCTGATGCCGTAGTTTACAAGGCTTTGAGGCTCTTACAACTGCACTTAAATTGCACGGGCGATGATTATAATTTTTTCCCCAGTCTTCTATTATGAAAGGGGATGATTATTTCAGATCTGCGTGGAGTATAGAGCGATGAAAAACAGAGCAGAGTTCCATGCATTGTGCTGGACAGGTTGACCAGCTGGGCCTTCTCCGCTCTGTCGCCGTAGATCTAGAGGGCGTAGAATGGACACAGGCCGACTGAGACAGGGGCGGTTTGATCGACACAGCTGGAGAACCGTTTGAGTGTGTGTGTGTGTGTGTTCTGTGTGAGTGTGTAAATGTGTCAATATATGTCATTACGTGTGCGAGAGGTTTTTGTGTGTTGGCACCAAAGTAGGTGTTTGTCTGTCTCTTTTTGGGTGGGTACATTTGAAAGCACATGTGTGTGTGTTTGTGTGTGTGTGTGTGTGCGTGCGTGCGTGTGTGTGTGTGTGTGTGTGTGTGTGTGTGTGTGTGTGTGTGTGTGTGTGTGTGTGTGTGAGTGTGTGAGACAGCAGCGCTAGAGTTGGCTCTGATTGATGGAGCCTCACCACCGCAGTAATTAAGGCCAGCTGTTTCCTGGAGGCTGATCCAGCATCTGCACCAATCACCTCAGAGCTCTGTTCCTCTGCACCAATCACCTCAGAGCTCTGTTCCTCTGCACCAATCACCTCAGAGGTCTGGTCCTCTGCACCAATCACTTCAGAGGTCTGGTCCTCTGCACCAATCACCTTAGAGGTCTGGTCCTCTGCACCAATCACCTCAGAGCTCTGTTCCTCTGCACCAATCACCTCAGAGGTCTGGTCCTCTGCACCAATCACTTCAGAGCTCTGTTCCTCTGCACCAATCACCTCAGAGGTCTGGTCCTCTGCACCAATCATTTCAGAGCTCTGTTCCTCTGCACCAATCACCTCAGAGGTCTGGTCCTCTGCACCAATCACTTCAGAGCTCTGTTCCTCTGCACCAATCACCTCAGAGGTCTGGTCCTCTGCACCAATCACTTCAGAGCTCTGTTCCTCTGGACCAATCACCTCAGAGGTCTGTTCCTCTGCACCAATCAGCTCAGAGGAACAGAGGAGGAGAAGAAAGAGAAGGAGCACGACAAAATGAAAAGATGCAAGCACAGTTAACGCTTTTCCCTGTTCACTATTTACCGTACGTACTGCTTGATGCTTCCCTTTTCTCTCCCTCTTCATATTCATCCCTCTCTCTTTCTCTTTATCTTAGTATCTCTCTCTCTCTCTCTCTCTCTCTCTCTCTCTCTCTCTCTCTCTCTCTCTCTCTCTCTCTCTCTCTCTCTCTCTCTCTCTCTCTCTCTCTCTCTCTCTCCAACCCCTCCCCTCTCTAGCAGTAGAAGAGCAGTAAATCTTTTTTGTTTTCAGTTTAGAAAGTGGAACAGAGTAAAGTAAAGCCAGGCCGATGTTTGGATGATAAATGTATAATAGACCTCTAAGACCTGGCACACATGTACCGAAACACCAACACACACACACACACACACACACACACACACACACACACACACACACACACACATATACTCACGCACACACACACACACACACACACACACACACACACACGCACACACACACACACACACACACACACACAGACACTCACACACACACACACACACACACACACATATGCTCACGTGCACACACACACAGACACACACACACACACACACACACACACACTCACACACACACACGTGCACGCACACTTTGCTGCTTCACTTTAATGAGTTTTCCACTGATCTGGAGAATCTCTTATTACACACAGCTCTGACTCCAGAGATTTATGAAAGATTATCTCTGAGAGTTGTTTCATATTCCCCCCCTCATAAGCCGAGAGATATTATAGAAATGCCTGTGTGTTGGCAAACACAAGCCTCTTTGATGGCAGATACAGTGTGACGTGACGATGGGCTATATATTTGCCAAATGTTCCGTTTCCTTAAGTACATTTTAATCATCATAATCATATTACCTAGAAATACTTACAGTTACAGCCGGCATTATACACAGATGTTCTGCATCGTGGTGACAGCCATGTCTTAAACTACGACAACGTCACACACACACACGTTGTTTTAACAAACGTGTTAGCTAATTGCAGAGCTCATCAAAACAATTGACTTTCGCTTTAGGCCCAGGTTAGTGAGGTCGTGGTATTATTGTGGTTTGAATAACATTGAGGAAAACACCCAACAGAAATTGATAGCTGAAAAGTGTCCTATCTCTGACAGAATGGGGATCTGATATTCTCAAATAACATCACACACGATCACTCTCAATCTTCCATAAATAATAAATAAATAAGAAACTTCTGCCTGCAAACAAAATCCCATGGCCGACGTGAGACGTTGTGATGGATGCATCTCCTGAGTTGTTATTTTATGAACACACTGCTGTTATTCAGCCTCCCTCTGAAGGAGCATTCGTCTTGTGCCTGTGCCTGACAGCTTCCTATTGACTTCCGTTCTAATTTAGATCACTGTACGCGTGTGTGTGTGTGTGTGTATGTGTGTGTGTCCTGCAGCCTACACAGCAAGTCAGACATTGTGTGGGGGATACACACACACACACACACACACACACACACACACATTGTTGTATTTCTGCTGACGGGTAGGTTTTCCTCGCCAGTCGCCCCTGGCTGCGATATGAAGACCCTAACATGTTATATAAATATATTTATGAATCCCGTCCCCCTGTCACCTCAGTATTTCAGTAACAGTGCTGCTGCAGTGATTACAGAGAACGTACACAGTACAAGCAGCGCGAGATACCGCTAATTAAATCCCATTTCTCTTTTTTAAACCAAACGTTCGGGAAAAGCTTGGGGGAAATGGGCTCGGCAGTGTCACGGTTATGGCAGGCCATATTCAACGTTTAACGTTTCATAGATGTTCCTACTGGTGAGATTTAACGTTTAACGTTTCATAGGTGTTCCTACTGGTGATATTTAACGTTTTAGGGTTCATAGTTGTTCCTACTGGTGATATTTAACGTTCAACATTTCATAATTGTCTTAGTCTCTACTGGTGATATTTAACGTTCAACATTTCATCTTAGTCTCTACTGGTGATATTTAACGTTTAACGTTTCATAATTGTCTGAATAAAGACAGGAGGACAATAGTTCAGGAGCCGTCTAATCTCTGTTGAAAGATTTGAAAAACATTCCATTTTCATCCAGTCCTCCTGTTTGGTGACATCACTCTCTCTCTCTCCCAGATGGAAGGGGCTCTGTGTTGTAAGCTTGCCCCCCCCCCCCCCCGACAACTTCTCTTTCTTTCTCTTTCCTGCGAACTGATTCTCTCCTCCCCCTCTCATTCTCTCCTACCCCTCTCATTCTCTCCTCCCTCTCTCATTCTTTCTGCCAGATAATTGTTTGTGGCTCTGTTTTCCTTTTACACCTCCTCTCTCCTTTACACCTCCTCTCTCCTTTACACCTCCTCTCTCCTCTGAGTCTCCTCTCTCCTCTGAGTCTCCTCTCTCCTCTGAGTCTCCTCTCTCCTTTACACCTCCTCTCTCCCCTCTGTTCTCGCTTCAGCCTTGCCTCCCTTTTTCCATACTATTGTGTATACCTCCCCCTCTCCCTCAGACTGCATCTGTATTTCAGAATGCCTCCCCCCCTAATGCCCCCCCACCCCCCCCCCACACACACACACACACACACACTCCCTTCTAAACAGACTCCTCCGTCCCTGCCTCTCCGTTGGAGTCTGTTTCCCATCTCTCCTCTGACTCCCCCATCTCCCCCCTTCTGCTTCCATTCTTGGATCAGATCTCTTCCCCTAAAGGTTCTCTCCCCCCTCCTCCTCACCCTAACCCTAACCCTGACCCTAACCCTAACCCTTCACCTCGACCAAGCGGCTCTCTCCTCTCCTCCTTTCTAACCATCTCTCCTCTCCTCTTTTCTAACCGTCTCTCCTCTCCTCTTTTCTAACCATCTCTCCTCTCCTCTTTTCTAACCATCTCTCCTCTCCTCTTTTCTAACCATCTCTCCTCTCCTCTTTTCTAACCCTCTCTCCTCTCCTCTTTTCTAACCATCTCTCCTCTCCTCTTTTCTAACCATCTCTCCTCTCCTCTTTTCTAACCATCTCTCCTCTCCTCTTTTCTAACCCTCTCTCCTCTCCTCTTTTCTAACCATCTCTCCTCTCCTCTTTTCTAACCATCTCTCCTCTCCTCCTTTCTAACCGTCTCTCCTCTCCTCTTTTCTAACCGTCTCTCCTCTCCTCTTTTCTAACCATCTCTCCTCTCCTCCTTTCTAACCGTCTCTCCTCTCCTCTTTTCTAACCGTCTCTCCTCTCCTCTTTTCTAACCCTCTCTCCTCTCCTCTTTTCTAACCGTCTCTCCTCTCCTCTTTTCTAACCATCTCTCCTCTCCTCCTTTCTAACCCTCTCTCCTCTCCTCTTTTCTAACCCTCTTTCCTCTCCTCCTCTTGCTGTGTTCCAGACTCCATCTGTATCCAGGGCTTTGACCGGGGCCTGGGCCTCATCGGTCCCATCAACCCCATGATGGGGGGCATCAGCCTGGTGCCGCCCCCGGCCCCTCCCGACATGCCCGTGGTCAAGGAGATCATCCACTGCAAGAGCTGCACCCTCTTCCCCCAGAACCCCAGTAAGACGCTGACCTGTCTGTGGGGATCCAATGGAGAAGATCAGAACAGAATGGAAAGGAAACAAACTGAACAGAACAGAACAGAGCAGAGCAGAGCAGAGCAGAACAGAACCGAGCAGAACAGAGCTGAACAGAGCAGAACAGAACAGAACAGAACAGAGCAGAGCAGAACAGAACAGAGCAGAACAGAGCAGAACAGAACAGAACAGAGCAGAGCAGAACAGAACAGAGCCGAACAGAGCAGAACAAAACAGAACAGAACAGAACAGAGCAGAACAGAGCAGAGCAGAACAGAGCAGAACAGAGGGAAACAGAACAGAGCAGAACAGAACAGAGCAGAACAGAACAGAACAGAAAGGAACAGAGCAGAACAGAACAGAACAGAGCAGAACAGAGCAGAACAGAACAGAGCAGAGCAGAACAGAGCAGAACAGAACAGAGCAGAGCAGAACAGAACAGAAAAACACAGAGCCGAGCCGAGCCAAGCAGCAGGGCAGGACATTGGAATTCTTGATTTGACTAGAATACAGTTTAAATGAACTAATATTACATCGTCCAGTGTGTAATGTGCAATTGTATAATTTAACACCGATAGAAAAAAATGGTAGGATGCTCATACAACTGTGGAACAGGGAAACTAAGGTCGAAAAGCTACTTTGGCCTGGTGTGTGTCCTCCCCCCCGCTCTGAGATCCCTGTGTGTTATATGTGGTAGACCTGCCCCCCCCCCTCTAAGAGCCCCGTGTGTTGTGTGTGGTAGACCTGCCCCCCCCCCCCCTCTAAGAGCCCCATGTGTTGTGTGTGCTAGACCTGCCCCCCCCCCCTCTAAGAGCCCCGTGTGTTGTGTGTGGTAGACCTGCCCCCCCCCCCCTCTAAGAGCCCCATGTGTTGTGTGTGGTAGACCTGCCCCCCCCCCCCTCTAAGAGCCCCGTGTGTTGTGTGTGGTAGACCTGCCCCCCCCCCCCCCCCCTCTAAGAGCCCCATGTGTTGTGTGTGCTAGACCTGCCCCCCCCCCCCTCTAAGAGCCCCGTGTGTTGCGTCTGGTAGACCTGCCCCCCCCCCCCTCTAAGAGCCCCATGTGTTGTGTGTGCTAGACCTGCCCCCCCCCCTCTAAGAGCCCCATGTGTTGTGTGTGCTAGACCTGCCCCCCTCTAAGAGCCCCATGTGTTGTGTGTGCTAGACCTGCCCCCCCCCCCCCCCTCTAAGAGCCCCATGTGTTGTGTGTGGTAGACCTGCCCCCCCCCCCCTCTAAGAGCCCCATGTGTTGTGTGTGCTAGACCTGCCCCCCCCCCCTCTAAGAGCCCCATGTGTTGTGTGTGCAAGACCTGCCCCCCCCCCCCCCCCTCTAAGAGCCCCATGTGTTGTGTGTAGTAGACCTGCCCCCCCCCCCCTCTAAGAGCCCCATGTCTTGTGTGTGCTAGACCTGCCCCCCCCCCTCTAAGAGCCACATGTGTTGTGTGTGCTAGACCTGCCCCCCCCCCTCTAAGAGCCCCATGTGTTGTGTGTGCTAGACCTGCCCCCCCCCCTCTAAGAGCCCCATGTGTTGTGTGTGCTAGACCTGCCCCCCCCCTCTAAGAGCCCCGTGTGTTGTGTGTGCTAGACCTGCCCCCCCCCTCTAAGAGCCCCAAGTGTTGTGTGTGCTAGACCTGCCCCCCCCCTCTAAGAGCCCCGTGTGTTGTGTGTGCTAGACCTGCCCCCCCCCCTCTAAGAGCCCCGTGTGTTGTGTGTGCTAGACCTGCCCCCCCCCCCCCTCTAAGAGCCCCATGTGTTGTGTGTGCTAGACCTGCCCCCCCCCCCTCTAAGAGCCCCATGTGTTGTGTGTTCTAGACCTGCCCCCCCCCTCTAAGAGCCCCATGTGTTGTGTGTTCTAGACCTGCCCCCCCCCCTCTAAGAGCCCCATGTGTTGTGTGTTCTAGACCTGCCCCCCCCCTCTAAGAGCCCCATGTGTTGTGTGTTCTAGACCTGCCCCCCCCCTCTAAGAGCCCCGTGTGTTGTGTTTGCTAGACCTGCCCCCCCCCCTCTAAGAGCCCCATGTGTTGTGTGTGCTAGACCTGCCCCCCCCCCCTCTAAGAGCCCCATGTGTTGTGTGTTCTAGACCTGCCCCCCCCCCTCTAAGAGCCCCATGTGTTGTGTGTTCTAGACCTGCCCCCCCCCCTCTAAGAGCCCCATGTGTTGTGTGTTCTAGACCTGCCCCCCCCCTCTAAGAGCCCCATGTGTTGTGTGTGGTAGACCTGCCCCCCCCCTCTAAGAGCCCCATGTGTTGTGTGTTCTAGACCTGCCCCCCCCCCCTCTAAGAGCCCCGTGTGTTGTGTGTTCTAGACCTGCCCCCCCCCCCCCTCTAAGAGCCCCGTGTGTTGTGTGTTCTAGACCTGCCCCCCTCTAAGAGCCCCATGTGTTGTGTGTTCTAGACCTGCCCCCCCCCCTCTAAGAGCTCCATGTGTTGTGTGTTCTAGACCTGCCCCCCCCCCCTCTAAGAGCCCCATGTGTTGTGTGTTCTAGACCTGCCCCCCCCCCTCTAAGAGCCCCATGTGTTGTGTGTGCTAGACCTGCCCCCCCCCCTCTAAGAGCCCCATGTGTTGTGTGTTCTAGACCTGCCCCCCCCCCTCTAAGAGCCCCATGTGTTGTGTGTTCTAGACCTGCCCCCCCCCCCTCTAAGAGCCCCATGTGTTGTGTGTTCTAGACCTGCCCCCCCCCTCTAAGAGCCCCATGTGTTGTGTGTTCTAGACCTGCCCCCCCCCCTCTAAGAGCCCCATGTGTTGTGTGTTCTAGACCTGCCCCCCCCCCTCTAAGAGCCCCATGTGTTGTGTGTTCTAGACCTGCCCCCCCCCCTCTAAGAGCCCCATGTGTTGTGTGTTCTAGACCTGCCCCCCCCCTCTAAGAGCCCCATGTGTTGTGTGTGGTAGATCTGCCCCCTCCGTCCACACGTGAACGCCCGCCGGGCTGCAAGACGGTGTTTGTGGGCGGCCTCCCGGAGAACGCCGGAGAGGAGACGGTGCGCGAGGTGTTCGACCAGTGTGGAGAGATCATCGCCATCCGCAAGAGCAAGAAGAACTTCTGCCACATCCGATACGCCGAGGAGTTCATGATCGACAAGGCTCTCTACCTCTCTGGTGAGGAAAGGCGCACACACACACGCACACACGCACACACGCGCAGACATGCGCGCGCGCACGCACACACACACACACACACACACGTCAGACATGCACACGTCAGGTACACGCACGTTAAGTACACACAGGAGATATGCATAACAAGGAGGTGCACTCACAGGCTGTCGAACTTAGACAGGCGCAGATAAACACAGACACTCTGAAACTCACACAGAAACTGGTATCCATTCTTCAACTCTGGTGACAGCAAATGTAGTAGCAACAGAATGAACAGTCTGTGTGTGTGTGTGTGTGTGTGTGTGTGTGTGTGTGTGTGTGTGTAATAGCTTGTATGTGTGTGTGTGCGTGTGTGTGTGTGTGTGTGCGTCTGTGTGCTCCAGGTGAGTCCATGTGTGTTCCAAATCAATGTACTCTAGCCTCAGAGCCTGAATGTGAATAGGGCATAACTTTTTCAACTTTTGTTATTATGCGCAGTTGCTAAGCTGGACTGTCTAACCTCTGACCTGGCATACTTGGGCTCCAAACATTCCCTCTGTGGAAAGTCTGAGATGAATATGCATGAATAACACATGAATATTTTAGCACTACGAACTGTGAAAACGTGCGCTTTTCTCTTTATTTAGATTTAAATCAAATATTCAATGTTTCATGGGTTGGAATACGAAGAAACTACCACCATCTTTGTGGGTTTGACATGACCTCTATTCACTTACATTCTGTCTGTCTGTCTGTCTGTCTGTCTGTCTGTCTGTCTGTCTGTCTGTCTGTCTGTCTGTCTGTCTGTCTGTCTGTCTGTCTGTCTGTCTGTCTGTCTGTCTGTCTGTCTGTCTGTCTGTCTCTCTGTCTTTCTTTCTTTCTTTCTTTCTTTCTTTCTTTCTTTCTCTCTCTCTCTCTCTGTCTAACTCCCTCTCTCCCTCTATCCCGCCCCCCCCCCCTCTCCTAGGCTACAGGATGCGTATCGGCTCCAGTACGGATAAGAAGGACTCGGGGAGGATCCACGTGGACTTTGCCCAGGCCAGGGACGACCTGTATGAGTGGGAGTGTAAGCAGCGTCTGCTGGCCCGTGAGGAGAGGCACCGCCGCAAGATCCACGAGGACCGCCTCCGACCGCCCTCGCCCCCTCCCATCATGCACTTCTCCGAGCACGAGGCGGCGATGCTGGGCGAGAGACTGAAAGGTGAGCGGGGGGGAGGGGGGGGGACATATAGCTAGCCACTGCCACAGCTAACCACCACAGCCATTGATAAATGATGCTCTACGAATAATACAATTATCCTAAGTTCTATACGACACTAAACACATTCCAGATGGTAGCCTTACTGTGTACGTGCAACAATTCCCAGCCTCTGTCAGGTGCAGCTGTTAAGAGGATTTAGAAGCCCTAGTCTGGTTTAGCGCTGCTTCGAAATTGTCTCTAGACAAATCTGCTTTAGGGACAATCTCTGTGTGTGTGTGCGTGCGGGTGTGTGTGTGTGTGTGTGTGTGTGTGTGTGTGTGGGTGTGCATGTGTGTGTGTGTGTGGGTGTGTGTGTGTGTGTGAGCTCTCTTCCCTTCCACCACCTCTAGCTCTGTCTGCCCCATCTGCCACCTCCACAGCTGCTTCAGGCCCTGTGTGTGTGTGTGTGTGTGTGTGTGTGTGTGTGTGTGTGTGTGTGAGTGTGTGTGAGTGTGTGTGTATGTGTGTGTGTGTGAGTGTGTGTGAGTGTGTGTGTGTGTGTGTGTGTGTGTGTGTGTGTGTGTAAGTGTGTGTGTGTGTGTGTTTGTACGCTCCAGATGAGTCATGGTGTCCTCTGGATGTGTGTGTATAATCTGTTAGCTATGTCACGTTACGGTGTTGCTGATGATGACACACCTCTCAGAATCACACACACTGCCTTTGGTAATTTCTGCATGTCTGCTCCCTCATGAACATAAAAAACAATCTCATGCATATTATTTCATAACCATAACCATCCAGCTGCTGACGAACCCTTTCCTCGGTCATGGAGGGATGGAGGTGTGTGGGACCAGCTCACACGCAGAGATGGACACAAACGTAATGTCTCACTGCTCCTATCAGCTCAGGCTAATGAGTTATTGATCTGGACTGGGCTCCTTCTTCACCGTCCACACACACACACACACACACACACACACACACACACACACACAGAAATACATTGCACAGACACACACACACACTCGGCTTACTCTACTGGATAATAAATATTGGATTTCTTTCCTCTCTTCCATTTTCTTTTCTATTTGTTCCGCTTCCCTTCTTGACTGGGGTTTCCTTTCTTTTTTTTTTACCCACAATGCAATTAAACATTAAGGCGCCTTACCAAGGCAGTCTCCCAGCCCAATAGTCCTGGTCTTAGAAGGAGAAAGAGAGAGAGAGAGAGAGAGAGAGAGAGAGAGAGAGAGAGAGAGAGAGAGAGAGAGAGAGAGAGAGAAAGAGAGAGAGAGAGAGAGAGAGAGAGAGAGAGAGAGAGAGAGAGAGAGAGAGAGAGAGAGAGAGAGAGGGATACGTATAAAGAAGAGAGAGTGAGAAATTGAATCAGACAGAAAGGCTGAGAGAGCAATAGAGAAAGAGAGGAGGAAAGTAAAGAGAGAGAAAGAGCCTGCAGCCTTGGATGGAGGGTGGAGTCATGTTTCATCTCCAAGGCAGAGAGGCTTGAGCTGTTGGGCCTCACTTCAGCTCAGGAGACCCACAGCAACCCCCCCCCCCCCGCCCCCCTCTCTCTCTCTCTCTCTCTCTCTATCCCTCTCTCTCTCTCTCTCTCTCTCTCTCTATCCCTCTCACTCTCTCTCTCTCTCTCTCTCTCTCTCTCTCTCTCTCTCTCTCTCTCTCTCCTTCTGTCCGTGACTGAGTGACCGGTTATGTTTCATTCCACTTTCTCTTCTAGCCGGACTACTTATTCTTTCCTGAAGTCAATCCCTCCCTCCTTCCATCCCTCCCTCCTTCCATCCCTCCATCCTCCATCACTGTCAGTCCGGTCAATCCAGTACGGCTGTGTCCGTGTGTGTGTGTGAGTGTGTGTGTGTGTCTGTGTGTGTGAGTGCGCGCGTACGCGCTCGTGTGTGTAGCTGCATTCTACTCAGTGTGTGTCCATATACATATCCATCTGCTTGCCTCTGTTATTGTATGTGTGTGTGTGTGTGTGTGTGTGTGTGTGTGTGTGTGTGTGTGTAAGTGGTGGGGTTGCTCATAGAATGGCACAGCTAGCTTTGTCCCTACAGCACTCAATCAAACCGACCCCATTCGGATGTTCAATAGCCAGTAATGTACGGTGTAAGATACACATTGGAGATGCAATACTCTTCCACAGAGGGCTTGGGGGAAACAGGTTCCATGTTATCTATAGCTACACAGGGCTGCACAATGAGCACAATGTGATTTGACTGGAGGTGTGTGTAAACAGGCCTGTAGCCGTTGCCAGACAGGTGTGTGTGTGTGTGTATGTATGTGTGTGTGTGTGTGTGTGTGTTAAACTGGCTATTGAGCTCATTCAACGGCTTCTGTATGTGTGTGTGTGTGTGTGTGTGTGTGTGTGTGTGTGTGTGTGTGTGTGTTACACTGGCTATTGAGCTCATTCAACGGCTTCTGAACCGCTCTGCGCCCACGGGCCCTGGGGCCTCGGAGGCAGTCTTCAATTATCATAGAAATGGGAAGAAGGCACTCAATAGACAGACAGGGCTGCACTGAGACGGAGAGAGTGCTTCTGTTAGCGTTATTACTAATACACCAGAAGAACGAGAATCTTTGATTTTTTTGGGTTACGTTCTGTTGGAAGATTTCTAAGAGTGCCTAATGGGTCTCTGCGTTTTGCCCATAGACAGGATATTATAAGTGGACATGTACAACGTGACGTCACCCATTGGTTTGTGGACCGCGGTGTTGAAGCCTGGAGTTCAGCGTTCTGGCCACCGCCATCTTGGTTGCAACGTGCGTTGCCACCGTGTTCAAGAAGTTAACGATATAACGTGTAACGTTAAGTTTGAAGTTTGGCCGCGATGGGGGGTCAATCCATGGTGACTCTCAGGGGTCCTTTTCTGCCACCCTTGCATGAGTCAGGGGTTTGTCTACTGGGCAGCGCCCTGCGTCCTGGTGTGTGGTGGGGTTAAGAGTCGGCCGGCCTCCGGAACGCATGGAACTCCCCGGGCTCGTTGGTTTTCATGGAAACGGAGGGGTGTGTCTTTGGAGGCTGAGGCTGGAGCGTGAGATGATGGGATGGGGGAGGGGGAGTAACCGGGGAGGGACGGCTCCTCTCCTGCTAGTCCGCTCCGTGGATCCATCGTCCTGCCACTGACGTTCCCGCAACTTCCCTCTTTTCTCCCTCTCCTCCCTTTGTCTCCCCCTCCTTCCCTCTCTCTCTCTTTCCTCCCTCTCCCCCTTTTGTCTCCCCCTCCTTCCCTCTCTCCCCCCCTTCAGATGACAGCAAGTTCAGTGAGGCCACCGCCATCCTCTTCACCTGGATCGACCGCGGCGAGGTCAACCGGCGCTCGGCCAATCACTTCTACTCCATGATCCAGTCGGCCAATAGCCACGTGCGCCGGCTGATGACGGAGAAGGCCCAGCATGAGGAGGAGATGGAGCTGGCCAAGGAGACGTTCAAGAACGCCCTGCTCGCTATCCTGACACAATGTAAGGGACATCCCATAATGCCCTGCTCGCTATCCTGACACAATCCCATAATGCCCTGCTCCCCATCCTGACACAATGTAAGGGACATCCCATAATGCCCTGCTCGCTATCCTGACACAATCCCATAATGCCCTGCTCCCCATCTTAACACAATGTAAGGAACATGCCATAATACTCCATACTCGCACAATGTAAGAGACATCCCATAATGCCCTGCTCCCCATCCTAACACAATGCAAGGGACATCCCATAATACTCTACACTCACGCAATGTAAGGGACATCCCATAATGCTCTACACTCACACAATGTAAGGGACATCCCATAATGCTCTACACTCACACAATGTAAGGAACTACCCATAATGCTCTACACTCACGCAATGTAAGGGATATCCCATAATGCTCTACACTCACACAATGTAAGGAACATCCCATAATGCTCTACACTCACACAATGTAAGGGACATCCCATAATCCTCTACACTCACACAATGTAAGGGACATCCCATAATGCTCTACACTCACACAATGTAAGGAACATCCCATAATGCTCTACACTCACACAATGTAAGGGACATCCCATAATGCTCTACACTCACACAATGTAAGGGACATCCCATAATGACTTCAGAGTACGTGTATTTGTACTTTAGAGGGATTCAGTTTGGTTATAAACCACCGTTGGTAAAACATTATTCACACGGTAAATACACCTATATTGGTGGAAAATATCTTCACATATTTCATTATTTATCCTTTATAAATGAGTGAGTGAGTCCCGTTGAGATAAATATCTCTATTACAAGTGAGTGCTGGCCAAGAGGAAAACACCAGCATAAAACATTAAAACAAACACAAAACAAAGAAACAAGCAATAAAAACATTAAACATATACGTGAATATCTTTTGGAAACATTAAACCTTTTTATGGACTCAGGTCATGTAAACTCTACTGGTATGGATGGATTTAGTTCATCACATAATATATCATATTACATCATATTATATCATATTATATCATATTATATCATAATATATCACATTATATCATATTGACACATAAATAAGACAATTCAACATGTACACTCCTGTCATTGCTGTACACAATACTTTACATTGAGCATGAACATTTCAAATAATTTCAGCTATTAACTAAAAAGCTTATTTGTAATGGACATCCCTCAGAGCAAAACCAATCGTATTTTAGGTATATGTTAGGTCAGGTTAGACACATTCAAAGTCTGCATTAGTTATGGATTATATAATCCTGATGTGTAATGAATTGCTTGGATACTCATGTATGCAGAAATCTGCGTTTCCTGTGCTGAGTCACATTTTAACAGGTTTACACAGCAACGTTCTCTGTGTCCGTCTCCATGACAACTGTGTTTCATCCAGCCTGTCGTGATGACGTCCATATCTCTCCCTGGTCCACAAGATCATGGTGCCATTCCATAGTTTATGTATACCTTGACCTGGTGTTTTATGACATTATTTGTTCAGTCTTAGACGCACCGATATTTTCTTTTCAAAAGAGACCGAATAGAAAGCTGACGTAAAAATAGCGCGCGACGAAAGCTGCAATTATTTAAGAAAGCATCCAAAAAAAAGGCCTTGTGATGAGCTTGCCAGAGGAGGACTCATGTGCCGCGGTCTTTTTGATTTGACAGATTTGGAATGAATTTGAAATATTACTGCCCCATTCGTCCGATTTAGATTTGTCTACAGCTACCAAATTGTGCCCTTACGTACACACAAAATACACAGTAAGCGTGCACCTCCCTCCCCAACACTGGTACACAGAGTCCTTCACCAGCAGTGGCTCTGTTAGGGAGGGTGACTGAGGTCAGAGCCCAGGAGGAGAGGAGTCTGGCTGGGTAAGTACAGTGGAGAGCTGCCCAGAGCTGCAGAGTATGTCCGGAGCTATCGGCCTCAAAGGATCAGGTGATTTACTCTCAGGTAGGCTTCTAAGCTCCATGGCAACCACCTATCATCTCTTAAGTGGCTCCCAAGGATCCTACAATAATTATATTATTATGGGTTGGAGTCCTCATGCTATTATTTTACTTTTCAATGGACATCATTTGCAATACAAAGCCTCTCCTTCTTTGAACAAAAGCAGGGGAAAGATTCTCAATATTCTCTCGGGAGACATCTTGCACTGTGCAACAACCCTATTGCTTGGCGATAGCTTTTGTAGCCCAGTACTTAAAAAAAATAACATATATTCAAATCGAAGATATTCCGACACATGAATGTTTTTTTTCCTCTTCCCTTCCTCTGTATCACCTTGTTTACCAAAATAAGGGTTTGTTTTCAAGTCCATATAAGTCGGGTTCATTATTCCTTTATGGGAAAATCCATGAGGTTAAGTCTGGAAGTAAAAGTCCATCTCACCAAGGAGGTGGGTTTAATTTAATTGGTAGGGCTTCGGTTTTATCGTTCATTTGGGCCGAGCATATGAACTGGAACTCCCTTGGAGTCATGACAACACGGCCATAAAAAAGCAGCCATCCATTCAAAGCCACCTGTCCAGAGTAAGAGACAGAAGGAAGCTAAGGTTGTTGTCACAATAAGCCCTTTCTCCTCTGAGCCATAGACTAAACTAGGCCATTATTTAATAGTCCTGTGAAATGCTTCCCTTTATGAGAGAAACAATATGTTAATATGTTACACATGTATGCAGTTCATATGAATCAAATCAAACACAGTTCTCGGGAAGTCAATGAGAAGGAGCATCCTTTTTTTTTTTGCCAGCCCTTAAGAAACTACGCCAGGAGGTACACCGTAAGTACAGCTCTGTAGTGAACACACACACACACACACACACACACACACACACACACACACACACACACACACGTGCACGCACGCACGCACGCACGCACGCACACACACACACACACACACACACACACACACATACACATGTATACACACACACACACACACAATTACTAACGCATTGTCCCCTGATCTGAGCCAAACACACACACACACACACACACACACACACACACACACACACAATTACAGCCCTCCGTGTGTGTGAGGCTCAGATCGGTAGACCAAAGCACACCGCTAGCAGTGGAGGGGTTTGGAGAGGGGAGGCACCGGAGTACCAGGAGGAGACGGAGATCTCAACCCTAACCCATCCTACATGATATGGCTTGGAACCAGTAGTGGAGTAAATCTGTACACACACACACACAGACCATAGCCCCAACCAGTAGTGGAGTAAATCTTTAATGTCCTGGAGGGGCAATTTGTCGTGCAGCTTGTGGTGCATCAAAGACATGAAAGATTAAACATGACAAAGTAGCAAATACGTTTTTGCATAAACAGCCGCGACAATTGCGCTGCAAAAACACAGCAGCGGCAGGGCGTACACTATACTATATATGTATATATATACAGCATGTATACTATAAGCAGGGCTATGGGTGGGTCTTTGACCTGAGGGTTTAGGCCGTGTGTCCCCTGAGGTATTCATCCACTTCCTGTTATGCTCTTGTGTCCCCGGGTCTCTCTTCTTCTCTTCTGCCCTGCCGGGAGGCTCACCAAGCGCTACATAAACGGCCTGTCTTGTCTTGACTCCCCCCCCCCATCTTGTCTCCCCCCCCCCCCCCCCCAAACCAGTCGAGCAGATCACGGCCGTGTTCGCCGCCGCGACCAGGCAAAAGGCATGGGACCATTTCTCTAAAGCGCAGCGCAAGAACATAGACATATGGAGAAAGCAGTGCGAGGTGGGTGAACTCTCCTCTGCTCCTCTGCTCCTCTGCTCCCACTATTGCTTTGGTTTGGGTTTACTTTCTGTCTTTCTCAGGAGAACGGGTGACAGACAAAGGATTGAGAGATACTTTTCTGCTTTTCTTAACACTGGGTTATGAAAAAGGGATGTGACCTGAGACTGACAGGTAAAGCAGACAAACAGACAGATAGACAGGCAGACAGTCAGACAGGTAGACAGACAGATAGACAGACAGACGGACGAATGGTCGGACGGATGGACAGATGGACAGATGGACAGACGGACAGACGGACAGACGGACGGACGGACGGACGGACGGACGGACGGACGGACGGACGGACGGACGGACAGACAGACAGACAGACAGACAGACAGACAGACAGACAGACAGACAGACAGGTTAACAGAGACAGACAGACAGACAGACAGACTCTGCTTCCTCCTCCCAGTGGCCCCTCCTCTCTCCATCTCTTCCTCCTCCTTAGGGAGATGTCGAAAGATCTAAGGCCTCCTCGAAAGTGTGAGGCGCTGCTATGGCAACAGCAGTTTCCAGGGTTAAGGCTTAGATCAATTATTTACCGCGCGTCAAATCTGGATAACAAGTCAGGAAGCCAAAACGTGCTGGATGGGAAGTCGAAGAGCTGACATATTTAGAGAGGGTGGGGGCTCTGTTTCAGAGCAGAGGTCGAAAAAAGATATACGCCAGAATTATTATAATCATTATTATTATTATTATTATTATTATTATTATTATTATTATTATTCAGTAGGCCACACCCCAAAACCAGAGTGATCTGAACCTGTGATACTGAGAGTGGGGAGCCTGTCTGTCTGTCTGTCTGTCTGTCTGTCTGTCTGTCTGTCTGTCTGTCTGTCTGTCTGTCTGTCTGTCTGTCTGTCTGTCTGTCTGTCTGTCTGTCTGTCTGTCTGTCTGTCTGTCTGTCTGTCTGTCTGTCTGTCTGTCTGTCTGCAGAAGTCCAAAGACCTATTTTATATGAACAGCATTTCACAAGTAATTAACCCATGCCTCTAATTGAGTCAAGTCATTTTAAAGGACACCCCAGCATTTCATTCCAGCTTGAGGTAAGAAGCGACACAGTAGCAGGCAATGCAGTCGCCAACCGCACTGTCTCGCATGCGATCACTGTAAGTGCAGCTCGATGATGCAGCGATTGATTAAGGTTCCTACAGTAGCGTGTTTGGTAAGTCTCTTGCAAAAAGACTGTGTTCTCCCAATGTAACGGCTCTAATTCGCTGGGTTCCGACTGTTTGACCCCCGTGCTGGCGAGAACTCGCTCTTCCTCCCCCATTGGCCACTAAGAAACCAGGGGTCATACTGGGATCACTGGGATGGAACCAGGGGTCGTACTGGGCTCGCCAGCACTGGGGTCAGCGTCCGTAACCGCTCGGCCGTGGGAAAAGGTACCTCCTACCAAGCGATGGTGTGATGATGGCGAGTTTATACTGGTCGGTGTCCATTACACCAGCATACCTTTTGATCAGACCTGGCCTTTACAGTGCATGATGGAATGTTCCACCTCTCACTGCTCTGGGGCGTAGGAACATTCTCTATATGGACCCCCCCACCCCCCCCACCCAAAAAGGGAATTTAATAAACGTCATGGCAACGGCAACAGAATGACATGTCCCAATGTTTCCTACAGTGGAGAGTATAACATTTCCCAGAAAAATTAGAGACCAGAGAGTAAAAGAAAGTCCGATATTTGAACATTGGATCATTCCTTGTTAGAGGATGAATTATACAGAAGGGAGGCCAGAACTACTGCTTGATGAAAGGCGAAATGTTTCTGCTGTGGAACGCCGTAGTCTTCGCTATGGTACGTGGTGTGAAATGTGTGTGTGTGTGTGTGTGTGTGTGTGTGTGTGTGTGTGTGTGTAAGAAGGAGATAATGAGCTCGGCTGCTGTACTGAGATCTGATGTTCCCTCTGGCTTTTAAGAATTGATGAGAGATAGCGTGTACGCACACACACACACACGTACACATACGTACACACACACGCGCACAAACATACGTAGACAAACCCATCTATGATACAAACATGCATGAGCACAGATTTAGGTGCCTGATTACCTGACTCTCTCTCTCTCTCTCATTCACACACACACACACACGGGCATAGCCACACACACACACACACACACACACACACACACACACGAGCATACCCACACACACACATAGGTAACCAAACATATTTTGACACACTAACAAGCAGACATTTTCGGTAGAACATCTTTATCTTTCTCACACCAAACACACACACGACATTCTCAACACGACGTTCCGGAGCTTAGCTCCAGGACAACAGCGTTTCCTCTCCCAGTGTGTCTGGCTAAGGAGAGGCCGTAACATGGAAGTCAATTGGGGGGGGCTGCTACCTTTCAGGGAAAAGCCGCTGGAAGGGGGCAGGCGGAAGCGTCTCCGTTAAGAGTTAGCGAAAGAGAGAGGGAGGGGAATGATGACTGGTTCACCTCGGTCCCTGCTGGAAAATGGGAACGGCTAGGAGTCGAACTGGAAAAGAAGCGTGGATTTTGAAGAGCAAACATCTGTTTTAGCCAGGCTTTGGAGCGGGCGGTCACTGAGGGGGTCCTTGGTGTGTGTGTGTGTGTGTGTGTGT
>CM030177.1:1923328-1993328 GCA_017639675.1 Aplochiton taeniatus
ACACACACACACTCCCACCCTTCTCTCCCCGGTCCGTCTCTCAGTGGCAGTGTTCCATATGACTGGGCCAGCGGAGGGAATTGAATTAGACCCGTCAGTAATTGCCAGTGTTCCGCCATATAAATCAAGGAAATAAATATTGGCTGTAAGTTCTCTGGGGAGGCCAGCTACTATATTCTCCCTCTGCCCCCACCCTCCCCCCCCCACCCCTCCCAGAGCCCCCCCGGCCCCCCTCCCCTGCCCTCGGCCCCGCCTTGCCAGTGCGCTGCACTGCCGTACCTCTCACAAGTAATCAGCTCAAGTGGCGTTTCTGAGGCCGGGCAGGCTCTCTGTTACCAGGCCACGCCTCACAAACGTTTATGTTGCACGTCACGTCGGCTAGATGCAAAGGACCCTGGCCTTCTGGAGTGCTGGACCTTAATGAACACCCCTCACACACACACACACACACACACACACACACACACCCACACACACACACACACACACACACACACACACAACACACACACACACACACACACACACACGAACACGCACACACACAACACACACACACACACACACACACACACACACACAACACAGATACGCACACACACGCACACACACACACGCACACAGACACACACACACACACACACACACACACACAACCCTTCCCCCTTCCTTTCTCCCTGTCTTTCTTATGGCTGGGCTCTGACCTTTTCTTCCTGGTTCTCCCCCAGGCATCATATCCACCTTCCTCCACGTCCATCCGTTTGGTGCCAACATTGAGTATCTGTGGTCTTACATCCAAAGACTGGACGCCAAGGTAAGCCAGCTAAAGACGCCCATCACAGATATGTGGTATGATCTCACACGTGAGGTCTCGTGTTGTACATCATGCAATGTGCTTTATGTGATGTCATGTGTTGTATGTGATATATATCCACCCCTCCCTCCCTCCCTCCCTCCCTACCTCTCTCCACCTCTCCTTCCATCCCTCCCTCCCTCCCTCTCTCCCTCTCTCCCTCCCTCTTGACACCCCCCCCCCCTCCCTCCCTCCCTCCCTCCCAGGTGTCGGCCCTGGAGCTGGAGCGTCTGATGGTGCGTCTGCCTGCCATGTTCCGCCAGGAGCTGAGCGGCGTGGGCGCCACGCTGGAAAAACGCTGGAAGTTCTGCGGCTTCAACACTCTGGGCTCCGCGTGACCCAGGGAGACACACACACACACACGCACACACACACACACACACACACGCTGCCCCCGACAGGACTGGATAGTCTCCCGGACACACTCTGATAGCTGCTGAGAGACAGCGATTGATGGATAGTGTGTCAGACCCATGGACAATGTGTGTGTGTGTGTGTGTGTCGGTGTGTTTCCCAGACAAAGCTTTGGACATAGAGAGTGATGATGGTCCTCCTGCCAAAGAGCAGACACTGGATACTGTAAAAAGACAAACGGCTTCAAGGATACGGAGTAGATTTACACAGACAATGAAGGAGATTGGGTCCTTTGTTACAGCGGATTGGGGGGGGAGATCAACTGTACCAGGAAGAGATCTACGTTCTGGGGATGGATCAGAGATCTACTGGGCAAGACCAATCGGCACCTTCGCTTTTCCTCATGAGGTATTCGCCATGGCAACAGAGGAAGGGAGCCACACCTGGGGACGCCAGCGTTAAGATGGCAGCAGATGTAGCCTTAGGACTCTCTCTCTTCTCTCTTTCTTTCGGTGTGTTCTCTTGCTCTCTTCCCTCTCCCTCTTTCTTTCTCGGTTTCAGTCTTTCTCTTTGCTTATCTCCCCGACCGGCTCATTTTGTCAGGCCCTGTTGCTTTCATTATCGCTCTTTCTCTCTCCCTCTCCCTCTCTTCCTCTCTCTCTCTCTCTCTCTCTCTCTCTCTCTCTCTCTCTCTCTCTCTCTCTCTCTCTCTCTCTCTCGCCCCCTCCCCCCTGGGCTGGCTGTGTAAATCTTCAGTGATCCGTTCCCTCCCTTAAGGCCGGCTCTGCTTGGCCTGCCTCTGCGCCATATCCACCCCGCCGTCGGAAAAGAACGGAGGCATGTGGAGAAACGAGAGCGAAACGGAGAGCAGAGTGACGGAGGGGAGGAAGAGAAACGAGAGCGTGATGAAGAGACAAGGAACGGAGGGTGGAAAAACAGACGCAGAGGAAGAGGAGGGTGAGGTCGAGGAGGCAGTAGATATATAGATACATACTTCGATATAGAAATAGAAATGTGGGCGGAAAGGGAAGTGATTTATAGACGTGACCCCATTGGCCGTCCTCTCCTTCTTTGCCCCCCCCCCCCCCCCCCCCCGCCCGGGATGTTTGCTGTAACATAGCTGCACGCCTCGTCACCGCTCCAATGTTGGCAGACGGAGGGATGGTCTCTCTCTCTCTCTCTCTTTCTATCTCTGTCTATCTCTCTGTCTCTGTCTCTGTCTATCTCTCTATCTATCTATCTCTCTATCTCTCTATCTATCTCTCTATCTATCTCTCTATCTATCTATCTATCTATCTATCTATCTATCTATCTATCTATCTATCTATCTATCTATCTATCTATCTATCTATCTATCTATCTATCTATCTATCTATCTATCTATCTATCTATCTATCTATCTATCTATCTATCTCTCTCTATCTCTGTCTATCTCTCTGTCTCTGTCTATCTCTATCTCTCTATCTCTCTCTCTCTCTCTCTCTCTCTGTCTCTCTCTCTCTCTCTCTCTATCTCTCTCTCTCTCTCTCTCTCTCTCTCTCTCTGTCTCTCTCTTTCTCTCTCTCTCTCTCTCTCTCTCTCTCTCTCTCTCTCTCTCTCTCTCTCTCTCTCTCTCTCTCTCTCTCTCTCTCTCTCTCTCTCTTTCTCTTTCTCTCTCACTCTCTCTCTTTCCGTATTTTCCTCTTTGTTTCGCTATCTCCCTTTTCCTATTTGCCGTTGGAAATGGCCGGGCCGATGTCCACATGGAGTTGGGCCTGTGAGGACTCAAACTACGTGACGTGATGCTCTCGATATGTAACTTCAGATTCCGGCCTCGTTCGCGCTGTCACTTTTGGATGTCTGATTTATTTTGCAGCACAGGCTATAGTGTTCATCCATTTCATAGCACAAACAAATCCAACTTACCAAGGATATAACCTGTTCCATTTGACAAAGCTTCAATGAAGTTTATTTTTTGGGGTCAAAACCAGTAATAGTGCCAGCAAAGCAGTGGTTCATATCCCATGCGTGTGTGAGTGGCGTCTATGTCTGTCTATAGGTTGGCCTTTTAGACTTTCTTCAAATATGTCACAGCCAGGATGATCATGATGTGGATCATAATCAGGATTTTTCTGCTGTCTTCTCATTTAAGTTATGATCGGTTCTTTTATAATCAAATAAAGATGTTTTTATCCAAGAACGGTCTGTCGATGAATTTTACCTCCGATCTTACAAGTCGAATGCATTGTAATGAATAAGTCATGAATTTCTGGCATCCAATCCGTGGTTTTTATAAACCATTAGCACAGTTCACATGAGAGCAAGGCGAGTGTTCCAACACAGGTATCCTGCTCATTTTTCCGGGGCGGCCCTCACGCCTGCACAGGGCCATACACATTAAGCGGGGCAAGGGCTGCATTCCACTGCGGTGACCAGCGTCTGTGTTCAAACTAGCCCCAAATGTGAACGGTCTGCTGGGCCAACGTGTTCGATCGCCCCCCGCCCCCCCGCCCCTCCCCTCCCCTCCCCTCCCCTCCCCTTTTCCACTGCCTGTGTGGAGCAGGCCTTGGTAAATCTC
Source organism: Aplochiton taeniatus (assembly GCA_017639675.1). Classification (NCBI taxonomy): domain Eukaryota; kingdom Metazoa; phylum Chordata; class Actinopteri; order Galaxiiformes; family Galaxiidae; genus Aplochiton; species Aplochiton taeniatus. The sequence goes on from CM030177.1 coordinate 1,927,093, forward strand.
CTGTGACAAGGCGATGATGCAAAAGGCCGTCCAGAGCCAGCAACGGGAGACTTTGCCTGACGCAACACGGTGGAAACTCCCGTCGAGAGAGGTGGTCATGACTCCTAAGGCGGGTCTGAGCGTGAGGCTCAGACTCGCTCAGGTATTAGTCCGGTGAGCAAGAGACACGTTCTTAGATTTGGTTTAGTTTGAGTATTCTAGTGGGTTTTTATTTTTTTCAGAATATGTTGACGTGTGTTCAAGAGTGTGTCTGTTTAATTTGTGCGTGTGTGTGCGTGTGTGTGCGTGTGTGTGCGTGTGTGTGCGTGTGTGTGCGTGTGTGTGTATCTCCGGCGCGTGTAGGAGCTTCAAGAGTTTTTTTTGCCTTCGTTTTTTTTTAAGGTCCGATCCTAACTTCAAGTAAAAAACCCACATCAAAGTGGGACAGAGTATTCAAAGTCAAAACCAACGCACTGAACCAAGGACAGTGATACAGACCAAGAATAATATCAACTCATATTCTACTTGATGTAAAGCCTATACAGTCAATGAAGGTCCTTTGGAATATCGAATTCACCTTCAACCCCCCCCCCCCCCCACACACACACACACACACCCCTAGGAAAGATCCAAAAAAGACATCTCATTAGTATCTCATTTGTTTCTCCTCGTATGATACGTAGATGAAACTTTGTGCTTTTCTCTTACTTCTCAAAATCGCCTCAGGAGAAACAGTGACACTATCTCACATTCGTTTTCAACTGAGCAGCATCGGAGATCGCAGAATGGTCTCTAATGGGTCTCATTTGCATCTCCAAGTGTGTATGACAGGTATTGTTCCCAAGTGTTTATCTCAATCAAGTCTCTAAAGTCCGCGTTTACTGCCCTTCTTTGGACAAAGAGGCCTTCGGAAAGGGAGGGAGTCAGGAACAAACAATCCTAAGATAAGATGAAGAACTCATTTATTTCTCCTGAGACAACAATGAGACATCATTTGTCCAGCCCTGGGCACTTTCCTCCATGATCACCTCTTACACCATGCGCTGTAGATAACAACTTGAACCTCGTCCAGGTGCAGGTACATCAATGCTCTCTTTACTCCCAAATATATGTCCCCTACAGAGGGTGTGTATGGCGCCTGAAGATGTCAGGTGGTTCTTTCAAAAGATTCTATTTTTAGACCAGATATAGTTGTCTGAGTTTGTTTCATGTTGAACAGTTCAAAAGCTGGTGATTTCATCGGGTTCCAAGCAGGTGTTCAGAAGAAAGAGCGGGAAAAAAGAAAAAAGAAAAAAGAAATCCCCCCCAAACAATGAAAAAGAAATAGAAACTGATTGCAAAGATGAAGATGTCCTGGATACATTTGTGAATTGTCAAGTCAATAAATGTCATAATGCTTTGGGCATAATTCTTACATTTCTATTTTTGCCCGATGATGATTTCTAATCTTTGATTAATCTGCATATTGCTCGGCTCTCAAACTGTAATTACTTCTATCTTAATTGTCTAGGCATGCATGCCCTTGATATCTGTTTTGCATATCAATTTGATAAACATTAGCATAATTTCCTTCCTTCAATTAAGCCTTGTGGTGTTGACGTGATTAAGAACATGTCGATGGGATGAACAAGGATTGTCTTCCTCCTTGATGTGTTAATTCATTGGATTATGTGTGTGTGTGTGTGTGTGTGTGTGTGTGTGCGTGTGTGTGTGTGTGTGTGTGTGCGTGTGTGTTTGTGTGTAAGAATTGTTGTAAAATTTTTAAATAGTACCGCTTTAGCAACATAGGTGCTATACCTATCAGGCTAATGAAACTCTTTCATTTGATTTGATTGGAAAAGAAACCTTTTTTTTTATTTGCAATTTGCTGCCCGCATTCACGGTCACTCTGACGGGCGGGGGAAAACACCAACCACTGCTCGCAATGAGGAGTTCCTCTCAGACCAAGCCCCGACAACCGTTTCCCACTGATATGGATTTACTCATAAACATAATTGTGTGCAGCTGTGCAGCTGGCTCCATGTCTCCACAGCACCCCCCCCCCCCCCCCCCCCCCCCTCCCTCTGGGAGATGCTCTCCTCCACAGTGCTGGGGAGGGGAAGGAGGATGCAGGATGCAGGGTTACTCAGGTCTTCCCTCAGCCTCATAGCTCTGCTTGGTGCACAAAGAGCAGACCACGTCCTTGGATCCAGCCATTGAGACCGCTTCCCTGGATTCAGGTACTGAGACCGCTTCCCTGGATCCAGGCACTGAGACCCCTTCCCTGGATCCAGGCACTGAGATTGCTTCCCAGGATCCAGGCACTGAGACCACTTCCCTGGATCCAGGCATTGAGACCACTTCCCTGGATCCAGGCATTGAGACCACTTCCCTGGATCCAGGCATTGAGACCACTTCCCTGGATCCAGGCATTGAGACCACTTCCCTGGATCCAGGCATAATCAGAAGAGTGGGCTTTGCTGAGGAGGCACATGCAGTATTTATGCTTGTATAGGATTTCCAATGGTCTCTCTCTCTCTCTCTCTCTCTCTCTCTCTCTCTCTCTCCTCTCCTCTCTCTCTCTCTCTCTCTCTCTCTCTCTCTCTCTCTCTCTCTCTCTCTCTCTCTCTCTCTCTCTCTCTTGATTCCAATCATCTTTTACAATTCAATTCAATTTTTTTCTCACAGTCTCTCACGATCCCTCTTTCTCTCCTTTGTCCCCTTCTCTCTCAATTTATTTTCATTTTTCATTCCTGTCTTCCAGCCCTCTCTCTCTCTCTCTCTCTCTCTCTCTCTCTCTCTGTCTCTCTCTCTCTGTGACTCCCAAAGCCTCTGTATCCCTTCCCGTCCCCCTGGTTCCCAGTGACCGCCAGCGAGCGGTCATCCCCAGTGATCCATGGCTTCCTGTTCTGCGTGCATTTCATTTCCCTGTCCTGTGTTTGTACAGCAGCAGCGGCGGCGGTGGTGGTGCCTCCGGCCCGGGCCGCACGCTCACTGAGACGATGATGAATGGTCCTCTGGTGCTGGCTGACCAATGAGGGGGCCCGCCTCCACTATAGCCCCCCGTCCACAGGACTTCATCAGCCCTGAAAGCCCACACGTGAAAACAGAACTTTGGAAAACGTACCTCAGATAAATGGAACACGGTTCAACAGGTTTCGAAATTAGAGCAGTTTGTTTCGGTTGAACAATTCAAAATTCTATTGGAGGATATGGGAGTTGAAGAGTGTGCTTGTTTTGGTTGAAACTTTGTATGTCAATATTTCTGCCCAAAATGTTGCACTGTGCTGTAAATATTGTAACAAGTGTTTATTATCTGCTTATTATTTTTTATTTTATAATTTATTTGTATTCATTTTATTTCATTAGTGATTGTTTACTTGTTTTAATTTATCTTTCTGCCTTTAACAGGGTACTGCTGGAAAAGAGACATAGTCTTAGTCGGTTACCCTGTATTGATAAATACATAATAACAATAATAAATAATAACGTTTACTGATGTCTCTTCCTCACTTTCTGGAATCCCTGGAGGAGGGGGGATTCCTCTTCTGGCCTGTTTCTCGTTTCTCCTTTCCTCTCTCTCTCCCTCTCTCCCTCCCTCCCTCCCTCCCTTCATCCCCCTCTTCACCTCGTCCTCATTTTCCCTGTTGCTCTGTTCTTTAAATCCCCCTCTATTTCTTCCTGTCCCTTTCCATAATCCCACCTCTCTTTTCTCCATGTTTCTGTCTTTCCTCACCCCCCTCCCTTCCCTGTAGGCCATAAACAGTCCGTAGATCACTGACAGCTTCATGTTAGTCTGATTGGGTTCATCAATCAAACCTTAAATCCTCTCATTGGGTTGTATATGACAGGTTTATACCTCTGAACAGATGCTGACCTGAAACTAAATTCCACTGTACTCTTCATCTGTCCGACTCTCTCTCTCTCTCTCTCTCTCTCTCTCTCTCTCTCTCTCTCTCTCTCTCTCTCTCTCTCTCTCTCTCTCTCTCTCTCTCTCTCTCTTCCTGGCTTGCTCACTGTCTCTTATCCTTCCTATTGGTCTTCTCATGTGCAAATACTCAATGCCTCGTTCCCCCATTTTCTCTTCTCTTTCGTTGCTTGTTACTATGGGGCCATCCTCCTCCTCCTCCTTCTCTAAAATGGCTCCTTGTCTCCATCCTACTCCTCTATACTCCTATCCTCATATCTCCTCATATCACATCCACCCTCCACTCGACCCCCCCCCCCCCCCCGAGTATCATTCTTCTTCCTAATCATCTCTCGTCACACTTACTCCTCACATTCCTTAACGAGCATGTTTCCCTTTTATCCCTCACACGCCCCTGTCTTCATCCACTAGAACTCCTGTGCCGTATCGAACCTCCCTCTCCTCTCCTCTCCTCTCCTCTCCCCTCCCCTCCCCTCCTCTCCTCTCCTCTCCTCTCCGCTCCGCTCCTCTCCTCTCCGCTCCGCTCCTCTCCTCTCCTCTCCTCTCCTCTCCTCTCCTCTCTTCTCCTCCCCCTCCCTCCCTCTCCTCTCCTCTCCTCTCCTCTCCTCTCCTCTCTTCAAATATTTGTTCTCATCCCCCCTGCTCCTCCACCTTTCCTCCTACTAATTGCTGCTGTGTATTGTCTGCTCGGCTCCGCTACTCCCCATCTCAAAACGTCTCCTGTACCTCTTCTCCTGCACCTCCTCACCTGCACCTCCTCCTGTACCTCCTCTCCTGCACCTCCTCCCCCGGCCCACTCCTGTCCCACAGCGCGCCCGGGGGTGGAGGATAGGAGCCAACAGCTGCAGCGCTGCGTCATCCGAGATGTGACACTCACTTTATTTACAGTCGGCCCCGAGCAAAGAAACGTCTCCTAGCCCCACAGCAAATCAGACCGCCTGCCAACCTGCCTCGCAGCCAAGAAATCTGTCACTTCGCCACGGCTCTGGAATAATGCAGCACAGATGCACGGCATGTAAATGTCTGACTGTGCGCGTGTGTGTGTGTGTGTGTGTGTGTGTGTGTGTGTGTGTGTGTGTGTGTGTGTTTGTGTGTGATTTTGAGTTCTGCTAACCAAAGATTGCATATCCATAGGGTGGTTTAGTGTGTGAGTGTGTGTGTGTGTGTGCGTGTGTGTGCGTGTGTGCGTGTGTGTTTGTGTGCGTGCGCAATGTGCACATTCAAATGAATTGTCAGTTCTTTGTGTGTGTTTGTCCCTGTTTGAGTGAGCAAACAGAAAACCTGCTGCATAAATACCAAGGAAGTGATGGCCATGGAGAGAGTGAAAGAGAGAGAAAGAGAGAGAGAGAGTGAAAGAGAGGATAGAGAGACAGTGAGTGAAAGTGAGAGAAAGAGAGAGGGAGGGTGGCTACATTAGCGTCTTTGTGTTCTTAATGGCGTCGTGTTAACAGTAGTAATTAGCTTTGGCTTTCTGTGTTCTTTTGTTCAGGCGGCCAACACATTATTTCTCCCTCCACCTGTTAAACTCGCCTCATCCAAATGTCACACTCTGTAACTGACAGACCATTATGCAATTAATGGCTGCTTTGTCCTCGGTGATGCCTCCCAGGCACTTATTGCCGTGGAAACTGGGGCTGGTGTCGAGTAGTCATCTTGGCGTGTGTTGTCCTGGTCAAGACGTTTGACAAGAAACCGAGATTGCCAGTTTGTTGTGTGATGTTAAGTCAAACAGTATCGATCCCAGCCACACTTACCATTTACTTAGTTATTCATTCATTGTATTAACGAATCCCTAATTATTATGAATTCTTACATTATTAGCTTTATTTCTAGAATCATATATATAATATCATTGACTGCGCCGGGGACTCGCTGTGCGTAATTTGGCTGATTGACTTTAGACAGGATTACCAGAACATCATGGCTGATTGACTTTAGACAGGACTACCTGAACATCATGGCTGATTGACTTTAGACAGGATTACCAGAACATCATGGCTGATTGACTTTAGACAGGACTACCAGAACATCATGGCTGATTGACTTTAGACAGGACTACCTGAACATCATGGCTGATTGACTTTAGACAGGATTACCTGAACATCATGGCTGATTGACTTTAGACAGGACTACCTGAACATCATGGCTGATTGACTTTAGACAGGACTACCTGAACATCATGGCTGATTGACTTTAGACAGAATTACCTGAACATCATGGCTGATTGACTTTAGACAGGACTACCTGAACATCATGGCTGATTGACTTTAGACAGGACTACCTGAACATCATGGCTGATTGACTTTAGACAGGACTACCTGAACATCATGGCTGATTGACTTTAGACAGGATTACCTGAACATCATGGCTGATTGACTTTAGACAGGACTACCTGAACATCATGGCTGATTGACTTTAGACAGGACTACCTGAACATCATGGCTGATTGACTTTAGACAGGACTACCTGAACATCATGGCTGATTGACTTTAGACAGGATTACCTGAACATCATGGCTGGTTGACTTTAGACAGGACTACCTGAACATCATGGCTGATTGACTTTAGACAGGACTACCTGAACATCATGGTTGGTTGACTTTAGACAGGACTACCTGAACATCATGGCTGATTGACTTTAGACAGGATTACCTGAACATCATGGCTGGTTGACTTTAGACAGGACTACCTGAACATCATGGCTGGTTGACTTTAGACAGGACTACCTGAACATCATGGCTGATTGACTTTAGACAGGACTACCTGAACATCATGGCTGATTGACTTTAGACAGGACTACCTGAACCTGCTTTCCCAGCTCCTGCTAACCTTTACCCCCCTATAAGGTTATGTTCACACACTAGGCGGGGCCAAGGATTGTCGGCACCAGGAAAATGTTAAAGATTAACCAAGCCCACCCAAGCCATCTTTAAAAAATGAAAAGATGCTCTGTGTGTGAGTCAGGGCTAAGATGCTCAGTGTGTGAGTCAGGGCTAAGATGCTCTGTGTGTGAGTCAGGGCTAAGATGCTCAGTGTGTGTCAGGGCTAAGATGCTCTGTGTGAGTCAGGGCTAAGATGCTCTGTGTGTGAGTCAGGGCTAAGATGCTCTGTGTGTGAGTCAGGGCTAAGATGCTCTGTGTGTGAGTCAGGGCTAAGATGCTCAGTGTGTGAGTCAGGGCTAAGATGCTCTGTGTGTGTCAGGGCTAAGTTGTTCCACCCTCACAATCACAGCGGGGAGACGTGGAAAAGAGGTGCTCGCATGCCAAAAAAAAAATAAGATTTACGTGTTTAAGTACTTTAACAAAAAATCCCCCTTTTTAAGCTTTCATGGTCATATTACATTCTCTAAAAAACATGCAAGGGCTGTTCTGGCTTGGTGTGAGCGCCCCATCCATCTCTCTGACCTCACCATCATGGCGGTCAGCCCAGGCTTGTCTCTGTACGTGGCCTGGCAGACATTTCTTGTGGCTTTTAGGCAGAAGATGCCAGCCGGACTAGTAAAACTGACAGCTGCAAAGCTGGAAGGACCCACTCAGCAAAGGAGATATACAAAATGCAATAATTGAATTACATTTTTGAATTTAAATTTTTATTATTTTTACGCTAATCCTTCATCGCGTTGTTTCTGGAGTTGCATTTAATATGCAATCATATTGCTGCGTTTTTCTTCTGAACCTCATCGATGACCTACATATATGATTTCAATGCAATATTGTCACCACACCCACGGCATAATCTGAATGACCAGATGTAAAAATGTATAAATGCTTTAGTTATGTATCTGTGTGCCTCAACCCACATTGTTTGTTCCGAAGAGGCTACTGGCTTTGAAGTGCTGCACAAGAGCGTGTTGACATTGTCCTGGAAACAACAGAATGCTGAGTAACAGTTGCTTAGCAACCGGCATCTGGTCAGCCTGCCCTAGGGGAGATTGGGAGATGCAGTGTTGGAGGTGATGGAGGTGATGGAGGTAAAGAGATGCTGGAGGTGATGGAGGTGATGGAGATGGTGGAGGTGGTGGAGGTGATAGAGGTGAGGAGATGGTGGAGGTGATGGAGGAGGTGGAGGAGGAGGTGATGGAGGTGGCGGAGGAGGAGGTGATGGATGTGGTGGAGGTTATGGAGGTGATGGAGGAGGTGGAGGAGGAGGTGATGGAGGTGATGGAAGAGGAGGTGATGGAGGAGGAGGAGATGGATGTGGTGGAGGAGGTGGAGGAGGAGGTGATGGAGGTGGTGGAGATGAGGAGGTGGTGGAGGTGGAGGTGATGGTGATGGTGATGGTGGAGGTGATGGAGGTGATGGAGGTGGTGCAGGAGGTGGAGGAGGAGGTGTTGGAGATGGTGGAGGTGATGGAAGATGTGGGGGTTAAGGAGGTGATGGAGGAGGAGCTGGTAATGGAGGTGGTGGAGGTGGAGGTGATGGTGATGGTGGAGGTTATAGAGGTGATGGAGAAGGAGGTGGTGGTGGTGATGGAGGTGGAGGTAATGGAGGTGATGGTGATGGAGGTGGATATGGAGGTGATGGAGGAGGAGGTGATGGTGAAGGAGGTGATGGTAATGGAGGAGGAGGTGATGGTGAAGGAGGTGATGGTGATGGAGGAGGAGGTGATGGTGATGGAGGTTGGTGTGGGTGTGGAGGTGATGGTGATGGAGATGGAGGTGGAGGTGATGGAGGTGGAGGTTATAGAGGTGATCGGCCACACCATGCAAACTTCTGGAGCTCTGCTGGAACAACGAGCTCAGATCAGAAAAACGGTCTCACTTGTTGTTTAATTAGGTAGAATGTGACTTTTCCAAGGAGCTCTGCACACACACACACACACACACACACACACACGTTCTGTCCACACTGTGACGCATGCTTCCATGTTTTGCCACTAGGGGGTGCTGTGATTAAACAGGAGCAGCAGTTCGCTTTTCTTCAGAGAACGGAATTTGTCCCGTCTCTTTTCCCTGAACAGGTTAGCAATGTGTGTAACCACAATATCACCCATAAACTCAACAGCATTCGCGGTATCATCTGGGAATTCCAAGTTGTATGGGGCTGTGGAATCCAAAGTGGAATCACTTTGGTTTGGTGGAGCGTGCGAGTGCAAGCACACATGGAGAGAGAATGGCGTCGTTAACATGAGTTGCAGTCTACTTACCTTTTATGATTAGCCAGGGTTATGGAACGTCTCTAATTTGGTTGTTTACGCAATGGTGAAAACTAGGTGCATGGAATGTATGAGAGGGAAACAAAAAAGGTCTAATGAATGTATGATTGTTAAGAGTGTTGTAGGTAGTCTAATTCTTTAAGTGAGTTTTCGTGAGAGAGAGAGAGGGTTTGAACTAGTTTACTGATGTGTTTATATTTGTAGAACGGTTATAGATTTTCTAAAGATTAGGACAGGCTATGCAACCTACAGCAAACCTGAACAGTCATGGAAACAGAATATGTAGTAGTTTTTGAATACTGAAGAAAAAATATAGCTGCAAGCTATTAGTTAATAACCATTCTGATGACTCATGTTTTAGAGAATTCAAATTGAAAGGCTTTGAATGGAATTGCTTATTTTTGTGATGTGCTTTCATAAGTTTATTTGTGGTGGGGAACAGGGAAAAAGTAGGCATATGAATGTTAAACAGATGGTTTCATTCAGACAGAGAACAGCCTGCCTATCCAACTCATCTCTCCCATCTCTTCAACTCCCCTGTTCTGAAGATGTAAAATCAACCGCTCAGTCAGCCCATACTTGGGACCTGTAACAGTATCATTCCTCAAGGCGAACTCTTTACCTAGTGTGGTGCAATGAGGAAAGAGGATTTCAATGGAATGATGATGTTGGGGAAGTGTGTGCATTTGTGTGTGTGTCGGTGAAGGAGAGAGAGGGATATCGAAAGAGAGACAGAGACAGAAAGAGTGAGAGAGAGATGGAGAGAAAGAGAGAGAAAGAGAGAGAGAGAGAGAGAGAGAGAGAGAAAGAGGGGGGGGAGAGAGAGAGAGAGAGAGAGAGAGAGAGAGAGAGAGAGAGAGAGAGAGAGAGAGAGAGAGAGAGAGAGAGAAAGAGGGGGGGGGAGAGAGAGAGAGAGAGAGAGAGAGAGAGAGAGAGAGAGAGAGAGAGAGAGAGAGAGACAGATGGAGGCAGGGAACATGTGCAGAAGGGAGAGCAGTCTAGCTGCTTCCTCTCCATATTCCCCCTTCCAAGATGGAGACTCTCCCTTTAGAGATGAAGCGGGTGCCCAGAGTTACAGGATCAGGGCAGGTCTCGAGCCCAGAGTTCTTTGTCTGTCAATCCCTCTGTCTGTCTGTCTGCCTGCCTGCCTGTGTCTCTGTCTGTCTGTCTGTCTGTCTGTCTCTGTCTGTCTGTCTGTCTGTCTGTCTGTCTTCCTGCCTGCCTGCCTGCCTGCCTGCCTGCCTGCCTGCCTGCCTGCCTGCCTGCCTGCCTGCCTGTGTCTGTCTGTCCCTCTGTCTGTCTGTCTGCCTCTTCTTTCTCTTTTGTCTTTGATTGACAGCAGCTCAGAAACAGAGATTAGCCTTCAGCACAACCCTTTCTTCTCCTGGTGAAACACTGCCTCCTTCTCCACACGTTAGTGGTAACCGCCCATGCCAGGGTGCGACTGGAAGGCACAGGAATTCATGATGGTTCAAACAGGGATACATGATGGTTCAGACTAGGATTCATGATGGTTCAAACAGGGATTCATGATGGCTCAAACAGGAATTCATGACGGTTTAAACAGGAATTCATGATGGTTCAAACAGGGATTCATGATGGCTCAAACAAGAATTCATATAGGAATAAATATGCACATCCTATTGATTCGGGTGCAGGACAGAAAAGGCAATATGTGGAGAAAATGTCCGCAATTCCGGTCTGCTCTGTAAGTGTATTTATTGACACACAGAAACAGGGTGACAACGTTTCGTCCAAATGGGTCTGTGTCAGGCTCACACAGGAAGCCATGATGGCTCACAGTCAGTGGGGTGGACAGAAATAGAAATCTCCACAGGAGAGAGAGAGAGGGAGTGAGGACCTACAGTACAGAACCTCTGAAAAGAGACACACTCACACACACGCACTCACAGACACACGCACGCACGCACTCACACAGACACACTCACACAGACACACACACACACACTCTCACATAAAGCAAGGAGCATGTATGTTGCTCTAGAGTACATCAACAACCCATGGACCATCCAACACAGGAAAACTAAACACTATTTCAGCGCTCTATCAATTAAATGTATTTTATTATAGTCTGATAGTCCACAATGACAGTAAACAGGATTTAAAAAATGGGTATCCAGACAACTGATTCATTGTAATTATGAAACACTGCCGAAAAGACCCAACCATTGTAGATGCACCTTTGGATAGCAAGATTTAAAAACCAGATAAAGAAATCCTTTGTTTTTCCTTTGCAGGTAGATGTACCGTATCTGTGTGTGTGTGTGTGTGTGTGTGTGTGTGTGTGTGTGTGTGTGTGTGTGTGTGTGTGTGTGTGTGTGTGGACGAGTGTGTGAAGAGAGAACGGGGGTGTAAAACGTCTGGGAAAGCATTTCAACGTGTTGCACCATTTCAGACAAACTCTTCTTAAGACCTGGCCGCAGGAACCAAAGACAAACAGACACACACACACACACACACACACAAAGGGGGGGGGGGGGCATAGTGAAGTTAGTGCTGCAGAGTCAGCAGATTGGAGAGATTCATTACGGAGAAGGAAATGAAACAATATACAAACTCATCGATTCCCGCAACGTTAAAATGCTTTATTCAGCAATCTCAGATAAATTACTAATGAGTCTTTTGTACAGGTAAACACTTGCGCCGGCACGGGTCAGCTGGAATCGTTCTCAAACGCTGTACACACTGCTCTATGATACACATCCTAGTTTCATTAAAGGCCATGTTCTTCTCTTTAAAAAACAGTAGAAGTGGTACCGAGACGGGCCATGTTTTTATTAACGGGATAGTCTAAGGTTCTATACACAGCTTATAGAGCTGGACACACAAAGACAATATGACTTGACGATAACCGCGACCTTCCAGAAGAAATATTACCCCCTCCCTGGTCGAGGTGAGTCACACACACACAATACGGCAAAGTACAGGAATACCGAGTCAACAGCTGAACGGGAATCTAGCAACACTAGTGTGAGGGCTGGGCGGAGGTTGGGGTTGGGATTAAACCGGGCGTCAGTTGCAGGGGTCGTCCTGTGGGGGGCGCTGCAGCCGGGCTGGACCCTGTGGACGGACTACTGTTGTTCCCCGTTGGCTTGGCCATGCATGTCCATGGTGCTAGTCTCAGGTCAGTGTGGGGCTTGATGTTCTGGAGCTGGTCTCAGGTCAGTGTGGGGCTTGATGTTCTGGAGCTGGTCTCAGGTCGGCGTGGGGTTTGATGTTCTGGAGCTGGTCTCAGGTCAGTGTGGGGTTTGATGTTCTGGAGCTGGTCTCAGGTCGGCGTGGGGTTTGATGTTCTGGAGCTGGTCTCAGGTCAGTGTGGGGTTTGATGTTCTGGAGCTGGTCTCAGGTCAGCGTGGGGTTTGATGTTCTGGAGCTGGTCTCAGGTCAGTGTGGGGTTTGATGTTCTGGAGCTGGTCTCAGGTCAGTGTGGGGTTTGATGTTCTGGAGCTGGTCTCAGGTCGGCGTGGGGTTTGATGTTCTGGAGCTGGTCTCAGGTCAGTGTGGGGTTTGATGTTCTGGAGCAGGTCTCAGGTCAGTGTGGGGTTTGATGTTCTGGAGCTGGTCTCAGGTCAGTGTGGGTTTGATGTTCTGGAGCGGGTCTCAGGTCAGTGTGGGGTTTGATGGTCTGGAGCTGGTCTCGGGTCAGTGGCGGGTCTCCTTGTCCAGCAGGTCCTTGGCCTCGTTGATCTTGGCCGCCAAGTAAGGAGAGCCACCTGAGGAGACGGGAGAGGGGGGGGGGGGGGGGGCAGACAAACCAGAAACCGCCTTCATCCCCTGATGGACATTTTGGAAGGAGACCGAACAGAAACTGCTTTAAAAGCACGTGTGGCACCACACCTGAACACAAAACCAACGAAAAGACGTTTCCATTTTGTACTTAGGTCCACACGTCGGTGGAGTTTGCACTACATCTGCACCGCACAGCGGCGGAATCTCAAGTCGAGTCTGCCGCCGCTCGACGTCCCTGATTTGATTCAGCGTCCGTTAAATCCGCAAAGCTGTGGTCACACACACAGACAGACTGATACCTGGACGGTCTGATGACGAGACACCTCGCACCGAACAGAGTACTGATCCCAGACAGCTGCAGTGTGTGCTGATCAATCGTTCTCAAACGCTGTACACACTGCTCAACGGCGTGCATTATTGTTGCGTAAAAGGCCATTTTCTTCTCTAGAATACCAATAGAAGCCGAACCGAAAGGGGTTCTGTGCACAGCTAACAGAGCCGGACAGACATGTGCTGAGAATTGGATGCTAAAATGCCACTGGAAATCTGTTTCTAATTGGATCACTTGGAGTGTCTCAGGGCGATGGCACGTCCGATTTGGTCATCGCTTTGCATTAGCGCCAACGTCTGTTTCCAAGATCCCAAACTGTCGGATTCTGACTGCAGGATAAACACCATCACCCTGACACCAGCAGACTGGATAAACACCATCACCCTGACACCACCAGACTGGATAAACACCATCACCCTGACACCAGCAGACTGGATAAACACCATCACCATGACACCAGCAGACTGGATAAACACCATCACCCTGACACCAGCAGACTGGATAAACACCATCACCATGACACCAGCAGACTGGATAAACACCATCACCATGACACCAGCAGACTGGATAAACACCATCACCATGACACCACCAGACTGGATAAACACCATCACCCTGACACCACCAGACTGGATAAACATCATCACCATGACACCACCAGACTGGATAAACACCATCACCATGACACCACCAGACTGGATAAACACCATCACCATGACACCACCAGACTGGATAAACACCATCACCATGACACCACCAGACTGGATAAACACCATCACCATGACACCACCAGATTGGATAAACACCATCACCATGACACCACCAGACTGGATAAACACCATCACCATGACACCACCAGACTGGATAAACACCATCACTCCCCAGCCGCTCACCAGCAGACTGGACTGCCCCTGCGGTACAGGTCCTGTGCGACCCTAACAAGGTGGCAGTCTTAACAGGGTTAGGGTTAGTGAACAGGAAGAGTCCTAACAGGGTTAGGGTTAGGGTTAGTGAACAGGAAGAGTCCTAACAAGGTTAGGGTTAGTGAACAGGAAGAGTCCTAACAGGGTTAGGGTTGGTGAACAGGAAGAGTCCTAACAGGGTTAGGGTTAGGGTGTTGAACAGGAAGAGTCCTAACAGAGCTGTGACTGGGCCTCCCTGTATTAAGGCACCGTGTTGAACAGGAAGAGTCCTTACAGAGCTGTGACTGGGCCACCCTGTATTAAGGCACCCTGTTGAACAGGAAGAGTCCTAACAGAGCTGTGACTGGGCCTCCCTGTATTAAGGCACCGTGTTGAACAGGAAGAGTCCTTACAGAGCTGTGACTGGGCCTCCCTGTATTAAGGCACCCTGTTGAACAGGAAGAGTCCTAACAGAGCTGTGACTGGGCCTCCCTGTATTAAGGCACCGTTTTGAACAGGAAGAGTCCCAACAGAGCTGGACGAGTCTGGATGCTGAAGTGCACTAAGGAGAGACAGAGAGTCTGTCTGTCTGTCTGTCTGTCTGTCTGTCTGTCTGTCTGTCTGTCTGTCTGTCTGTCTCTGTGTGTGTATGTGACTGTATGTATGTGTGTGTGTGTGTGTATTCTTGTGTGTCTGTATGTGTGTGCGTGTGTTTGTGTTTCTGTGTGTATGTGAGTGTGTGTCTCCTTATGTGTGTGTGCGTGTGTGTGTATTTGTGTGTGTCTGTATGTGTGTGCGAGTGACAGTCAGACAGAGACCCGAGGCGGAATGGTCTCCTCCTCACAGGAGGTCAACGAGCAGGGAGGCCTGAGAGCACAGTCGGCTCTGACACCACAGCTAGTGCCTGAGGCGTGTGTGTGTGTGTGTGTGTGTGTGTGTGTGAGAGAGAGAGAGAGAGAGAGAGAGAGAGAGAGAGAGCCCTGTCACCACTGTGTCTGGTAACTGTGCCCACTATGTGAATAAGACCCAAGATGAACTGCATCCGTTCTGCCGTGGCAGGACAAAGCCAGGCAGTCTCAAAGCCCATCCATTTTGACTGGCGGAAAATACAAAATCTGAGGACTTTGACAATATAATAGCATAAAATAAGAATATAGTATTGATTTTTGAGCCCAAAGCCCATGGCCAGCTAGGCAAGCAATCATCTCATGTCGCTGCCAATCAACGATCCACGTTGTTCTATAGAAATGTTTGACCAAATAGGGTTTGATTACGACTTTCCAAAGTTTAGTCTTCCTCCATCTTCCTTGATATGACTGGTGTTTACAATGAGACCAACCTGATGCTAAATCTGTCTGCTGGCTTCCTGTGGCTCTCACCTCTGACCTGGAACAACCTTCCACATGGATGGCAGCCAAAAAGCATTCCTAATATTACTCGAGAGAGAGCAATGACCAGGAATCAGCGGCCTAGTTAAAAATGTGTGTGTGTGTGTGGAGCAGTGATAGTGATTAGTTGGCTAGCCTAGACCATCCCGCTGCTGTGTTGTCAGAGCATGCTCCCAAACATAGTCCCTCATTTATAACACTGAACGGCCACTGATACACTCCGACTACGCTTGTCTCTCTCTGTCTCTCTTTGTCTCTCTCTCACACTCACACACACACACACACACACACACACACACACACCTTCTCTAGTGTCTTTCTCCAATTAGCATGCATTTGTGGTTCCCTCTCCATCTTTGTCCACTCCTGACCTCCATTATTTCTACATTTCTATTAATATCTAGTCCTCCCCCCATCTCTCTCTCTCTCTCTCTCACTCGCACACACACACACACACACACACACACACACACACACACACACACACACACACACACACACACACACACACACACACACACACACACACACACACACACACACACACACACACACACACACACACACACACACACACACACACACACACACACACACACACACACACACACAGTCCCCCTCTGTCACACACCATCAGGCTCGCCACTCCAGCACTAAAAGCCTTGTTTCCTGATTGGCTCAAAGTCAGGAATTAATCACATGCAATCAGCCAATCATTCCGTGTCATTCCTCTGGCCCATGAAGTTAGGCTCCTCTTCCTGGTGCTCACCAGCCTATTGGAGGGCCAGCCCGTGTGATTGACCCATCATAATCCACTCTTCCTGGTGCTCACCAGCCTATTGGAGGGCCAGCCTGTTTGATTGACCTATCAGAACCCACTCTTCCTGGTGCTAAATAGCCTATTGGAGGGGCACCCTGTTAGATTGACCTATCAGAACCCACTCTGGCAGCTACATACTTTAGAGCTTCCTGATAAGCCTCACAACAAAGGATTTGGTAACCAGCAGCCGGCGTTCTTCAGTAAATATTGGACAGAAACTTGACGGTGTTTCCCAGAGCATGCGTCGCACGCACACGCACACGCACTAACGAGGAGCGAGAGAGAGAATATAAAGTATTCACCTCTTACGGAGAGGCCTCTAATGTTTCCTGTGCCTTGCCAGTCTTTGGTCAGGATTCTACAATCTTATCTCTCTCTCTTCCCCCCCCCCCACACTTCTGCTCTCCCTCCATACTTCTCCAACCTCCTTCATCTCCTCCCTCTTTCCTCGCTCACTCCGCCTCTTACCCAAAGTCACATGGGAATCCCACAGGCCAGGTCTCATTTCACAGTGAGTAAAACTACCCTGCCTCTGTGTGTGTGTGTGTGTGTGTGTGTGTACCTGTGGAGATGAAAAAGCAGTGCAGTGTGCGTGTTGTCTACTGCAGGAAAGCAAAGTCTGTGTGTGTGTGTGTGTGTGTGTGTGTGTGTGTGTGTGTAAAGCTCTCAGGAGATGAGAGTCTGGGGTAGGCTATTAACCTTGAGCTAAGCACATCAGTGGAGAGAGAAAGAAACAGAAGAGGTGACAGAAACAGAGGGACAGAGAGGCAAGGTGATTGCTCCAGCCAGCCGTGGCTTTAACACTAGAATAAATACCACATTTAGGGTTCTGTGTGTGTGTGTGTGTGTGTGTGTGTGTGTGTGTGTGTGTGTGTGTGTGTGTGTGTGTGTGTGTGTTTGACCTCTGTGGGGGAGGATTAAACACACTTGGAGTCGATGCTATCTCCTTTCTCATCGCTCTCTCTGTGTGTGTGTGTGTGTGTGTGTGTGTGTGTGATCTCCTCTCTCATCCCTCTCGCTCTGGTCTTGTTGCCTGTTTATCTTCCCATTTCACTTCATGAATCACCAGCTCAGGAAAGGTAAACTGTTCCTCAGACAGAGGGGGCTGCATAGCGCTAGAAATCCTTTAAGGTATTTTTTAAGTATCCTTTCAAATTAGTTGTTATAAATCCATAAAAATATGTTTTTATATATCTGTAGCTGATTCATTGAACGTCTCTGGCACAGAGGGAACTTTCTCAAAGAAATAAAACACTACAGTGTCAATCATGGCAGTGTAAAAAACAACGTAACTATTTCAACGCATCATCTGTGGTTTCAAGTGTCCCTTAAATGTTCATTGCTTAGGACTAAGGTCAGATCTTATAGTAGGAACTTTTGTTCCATGCTCCTCTGTTTTCGCATCCCAACAGATCAGACACATCTGAATAGTAAGACTTCAACATGGCTGAAAGCGGACTTAAACCGCTCCAATCCCACTCCGATCAATGAGTTGGCTAGAGAGGGGGATTAAGCTCACCTTTATCTGGGTGATTGAGGACCATTGTTCTCCGATGAGCGTCTCGTACTTTAGACTTATTGGCTGCAGGGCTGGTGAGAAAATACACAACACATATAATAACACGAAACAAAAAATCTGCAGCGGGCAAATAAGCAGTCATCTAGTTTAGGAGAAGGGCCACATCTCCATCTAGTGGCCACGGAATGAATTACAGCCAACGTAGAGAGAAACTACAGCAACACACAGGCCCAGTAAACAGGAGAAACAAACACTGGCACAGACACAAAAGCCTTTAGTTATTTTACCTGATGCCTAGGATGAGGCTAGCCTCTCGTTTTGTCATCTTCTGATCAAAACCCCCTTTGTAATACGATGAGAAGGCCTGGAGAGGTCAGCAGTCCACAAACAAAACAAGATTAACATGTGGAACTCTAGATGTGACATCACATTCACACACACACTGGTCCCGACCCCCCCTTACACGCGCACGGACACGGACACGCGCGCGCGCGCACACACACGCACACACACACACACACACACACACACACACACACACACACACACACACACACACACACACACACACACACACTCTCTCTCTCTCTCTCTCTCTAGCACAGGGACAGGGACAGGGACAGGGCCAGGGACAGGGACAGAGTGAGAGACACCTGGGCATGCTGTACTAAACCAACGGTATCCAGCACCTAGTAGTAGAGAGCTGACTCACCGATGAGGGCATTTTCCTGACTGTCTCTGAGAACATCTGTCCCAGAGGTTTCCAGAGCTGGAAGGCATATCGCCCTGAGGAAGAAAAGATATGATATTTCATATTTATATGGAGACACACATCTCCATTCCTTACCCCCACTGCGTAACACTTGTCCAGGAGACGTGAAGAGTATCTCTAAGAGCAGGCTTCAAATTGACAGACGCTGTAGTCAAGCTGGAGATGCCAGGAGTCATATTGTACGGGAAATGCTTTGAGCCTGGAAGTGTAGCTTTGGGGTGTTACGGGTAGTTCAATGTGGATCCAATTGATCTCAGAAAGTAAATGTAGTCAAACTATTTCTTTGACCGAGGTCTGGGTTATTGCCAGCCCATTTCAAGTCTAGCCTACATTCTGGACTTCTGTTTGGTTCTGGGCCAAAGCACTTTGGGGACGCCATTGGCGGAGGTCCCACCTGCTCTTGTTCTCTCCGAGATAACCCAGCGACAGTGTTCCATCATCGGACACTGGTCCCTGTCAGAGGTCTACGCCGGGGGATGTGAGGCAAGGGCAGAGTTGTGAAAGCAGCCAAAGCATCAGCCGCACCAAAGAGCCTTTGGGGTCCGGTTAACCGGGCGGTCCTGCACCCCACGCCACGTCACCATCGGCACAACCCCATGGAGATCTTTCTGAACTGATCAAAGTCGCTGCAGGGCGGAAGACTGAGCTGCCAGACAGCATGGCATCGATCCGCGAGACGGCCTATTACAATGACGCCGCCGATGTTCTCATGTGCTAACCTGTGACCTGTGACCTGTGACCTGTGACCTGTAACCTGTGACCTGGAACCTGTGACCTGTGACCTGGAACCTGGAACCTGGAACCTGGAACCTGGAACCTGGAACCTGTAACCTGTAACCTGGGGTGGAGACTGGGTGAGGTGGTGCAGCCTCGGATTCTTCCGGATAAAAGCAGCAAGAGGAAGGCTATTTTTCCGCCTCAAAAAGCAATGCTACGCAGGCACATGCAAGCTGGCGTGAAAGCTGACAGAGTGTGTGAGTGAGTTTCAAACAGGTCTGCCGACGTAGGCATAGCCACGCCAAGCGGAAAATAGGCTGCGATAAGCTTCTTTCAGATCCTCACCAAGCAAAGATGTTTCATCGACAGAGACGTACTATCAGATATGTATGGGTGACCATGGTAGCGTCAGTGGGTGCCCAAGTAGGGCGAAGCATGGAGTGGGTTTATGGGGTGAATGTGGTTATAAGGAGGGTCTATTAAATAGCGTTCTAATGTGGCTCTATGGACATCATTGATTAAGTCAAATGAGGGGGAGTTGCGAATGCCCCTTTGCTAGCTAACCGTTCATAGCATGGCCATGGTTTTGTGGGTTGCCTGCTGTTTAATATCCACTGAGCAGCCTACAAAGCCATTGTGTTCGTGTTGATGAATGCAATTAATTTATCATCAAACTGCACAGCAGATCAGGTCGGACAGAATCCCAACTTTACCTGCAAAACCTGCGGCAGCCACACTGAGTCCCACGGCGATCAAGGTCCCACCCTGGGATGGGGAACAGACACATTTAGAAACAGACAATCAAATAACATTCAGCAATTTTAAATACGCCATTGACCAAGCATTCCACGCTGGGTTAGACGGTGTTAAAAGTTATCAGAAGCTGCACGTTTAGCTGGTTCTTTCTAGATGCGTCTTAAAAGTTATATAACATGAACACGCAGGTTAGGCCACCCGGTGCATCTTGAAGCATTAGCATGACAATATTAAAAAGGTAGGTTACGGCTACCTTCTTATGTTAAGGTACAAAGCAAGCAGCACTGTTTCAAGTTCATCATTGGGTTTGTACGACTAGACATGCATTTACCAGAGCGAACGTTACCCGATCCAGTGCCGGTGGGTGTATTGTCACTCACGTTAGCAGTACTCAGTGTCGTTATCCTACTTGCCGTATAATACGTTTATAATTCATAACTTATTTATACTTACAAGTCGTTTGTCAATTTCTGTTTCGCTTCTGACTGTTGACTTTGGTTTGTATTCGGCATATCTCATGTCCCCATCCATATTCACGTTACTTGTATTTGCCATGTTGCTGTCAGCTCAAGGACTAGTAAAGGGCCTACAAAGCATAACAAACTACACAAAGTCCCTGTTTGAGACGCTTCCTGTGACATCACTTCCTATTGCGTTAAATAACTAGTCGAAGTGAAGGGCAAGTATATTGTAATTGTCGTTCCAGATGCGTTGGGAATCAATTCCATTTCAGAAAAAAACGATGGCATTAACATAATGATATTTTGGGCCAACAAAAATAAAAGTGAAAACTAACCCATCATCCGCAATCACCGTAGCCGTACTAACGTATTCATGCGCCTCCAGTGGTCAAATTCCATATTACTGACTTGATGACTGATGAGTAAAATTACTACTCTTTCTTGTCAGCTTAGGTATTTGCTGGAATATGCAGAGGACGAATAATTTGTGACTGTGGAAGTTGCATGTTCTGGGCCACATCGCACATTTCCACAGTAGGATAAGGGTGTCCCTGAGGCAGATACTGGCAACAGCATCATTCCCTACCATGGTCTTTTTCTAACTCTTGCTTGTTGCCTACCAATATCATTGGTAGTGTTAACCCACAAACACTATGTGGTACATCTGTGTATGAGTTGTTCCATAATAAAAGATCAAAGTTGATTTGTTGAGTGTACTTAGAAACGCCAGTAGAGCCCAAGTCAAGTAAATTACCATGTGTTCTGTGAGTATTTGTAATATGAAGTCAAAATCAGGATACTAGTTCGATCGAAAGACATTGGTACACAAACAGATTTATGAAAGTACTGAGAATTTATATTTTAATATTTAGATATAGTTTGAAGATCATACCCTCATAGTGCATCACAAAATATATGAGCAACTTAAATGTTTTGGAGTTTGTCTTTGCCTCAATATATCTTTTACTCCAACCTTGTAACAGAACGTAAAATCCCTAATGTACTAAGTCAATTTCTTAACCAATCAATAAGTCTCTTTACTTCTCACTTTGATTCTGTTACAACACATTATAGCAACACCAGATTCAACCAAAGCCTCTAAATATTCATTCATTCATTTTATTAAAAAATATATTTATTCTCCACATATTCACTTTGGTAAAAAAAAATGTAAGGACCTCTCTAAACTAATATCCAAAGCTATGTATTAATAACGAAGGCTGTTTGTGACAACAAGCTACCCCCATCTTGTCCGGTGGTCATGTTCACCTGCAAAGCATCTGCAGCTCGCTGGAGTCGCACGTCAAGGCTGGCGGTGCCATTTCCCCACTGCCCAGCGCATCCTGCCCCTGGATCTTCATGTTGACAAACTTAATCTTCCAGCAGTTGTTGACTAGAGGGTTACGGATGAGTCCGAACACCTGCTCGTAGACTCCCAGGCACACGCTTCCTCTGTGGATGGTCCCGGCCACGGCCACAACCACCAGGCCGTGAGGAGAAGAGAGGCTTCTCAGGCCGTGGGGCTCCAAGTTGGGACTGAGGAAGAGCCTCTCGTCCCTGGGCAGGGCCAGGAAACGCTGGCTCACATGATCAGCTCCCTGGAAGTCTTCCTCCATCTGTTGGTTCTTAGTGCTGCAGTTTTATTCGGAGACAAATGTCAACCATAAGTCAATATTGGTTTGTTCTATCTATTTTAGTTCTTGATGGATTTTTTTTTTACTTTAGAAAAGACAACCTATGGAACTAATGTTAAAAGGCCTGCTTATATTTAGTAGAGGTTGTATATGTTTAGGCAGTGAATAATGTATGGTGGGAGTCATTCCTTTAGACATACACCTAAACCGGGTTTTATCCAGCGGTAAACACTAAGTCTGCTTTCTGTTACCGTGACATGAGTCGTAGTCGAACGTCAGGCCAAAAGTGTTGCGGCCCCCAGTCTTTGGGCGACTGGCCTAGCGCTGGGTTCTGGCTGTTAAGGAGCTCATGAAACCACTTGCAGAACTGCTTGGATAAGGCCAGCAGGTCCAACTCGGAGTCCCTTTCCACCGTAACCTCGGAGGAGGACAACACAGCATGATGAGTGCCACCGGTTTGCCTCACTGGACTTTGTTTGACTGAGACCTGGGAGTAGGGAAATGCAAATTCAATCAAAACCTCATTGAGTGTCCGAGGGATCCAAAAAACAGAGGGCTACAAAGGGCTTAATTGTATTGAAGCACACTAGGAGTGTAGCACATTCACTCTTTAATAAATAGATGTAGATTTAATTTGTGAAATATGATGAACTACCTTTCCTCCTGAGGACCATAGCTCCAGAGTCCTCTTCACCAGCTGGTGTTTCTCACTGTTTGGCAGCATGACCACCCCCTCCTCTGCCAGGTATTTGAATATGACATCACGGTACACCTTCTTACGCTTCAGTAGCTCCTCTGCATCTTTGGTGTAGGAGAGAATGGCCTCAACAGCCTCTGCAAAATATGTCAGATACTTACTGTAAGGGCAAGCATCAGATCAAACCTTCATAAAATGTATATTTACACGCATATATATATATATTTCAATACAGTGCAAGCAGTTATAGGCTTTAAAAGAGGATATCACTTCACTCAATCCATGATTATCAATCGCCAATGACTTGTCAACGTTAACTCTCTATCTCGCTTACCCGAAATGGTTTCGACACCAATCATTTTATTCGTGATAGTGTCACTGAGTGAAACGATGTCACTTTTTGACATCATGTGCAAGATGTTTTTGCAACCATTGCGCTCCGTATCAGTGAGTCCTTCCATCTTCACATCAAAACACTAAGTTTTCTTTTCCTGAATACAGACAGAGGTGCTGATAGTTTCACTTTCTAGGTTCGTATCCTGACATCTAGGTCCGTGTAGAAACCTCTATAGGCACGATTTAAAGTTCCGCCTCAACGCGAATGCTTCGACTGCAGAAAATACAGGAACATTTTGTTGAAGGGAGCACTGTACACAATAGCTAGTCAGTGATGTGCAGTTGTATGCTTTGTCCTTTTAGTGATGTACTTGTAAATAATTCGTTTAGATAGCAGTGCTTATCATTTTATCAAGCATTATTCCTGTTAATGGGGCCGAACATTTTGTGCATGATCTGAGATCGTCTAATAACAGAATCTCCGACTTCGACCTAGCTAAAAGGGCAACTTTGATCCCATTCCAAAAAGGTAAGGGGATTCTATTGATGCCATATTTTTGATAGATTTCTGTTGGTTTTCTTTTTTTTTGTTGCAATTACCGTCTTTTATAACATATTGTGCAACACTCATATTGTGCCATCTAGATTAATACAACTGTAGTTGTATTATTATCTTAGCTGTCTTAATATTAGTGGTTTAGTTTAAGGGATTGCTTTTCTTAGTGGTTGTGAGCTATGATTAGTCATAGTAATTATTGTAAAGTAGGGTGACAGCTTTTGTATTGGAACAGTGTATAGTCAATATGGTTCAATTCATGAATTATCTTTGCCAATGTAAATCAACACGCGGGTGTGTAGACTAACGTGACTATAAACCAACTCCACAACAATGATTCACCTACAGTTCACGTTGAATAAACCTACGTACGGCAAATGAAGTCAGGGACTTTTCGACTCCGCTTTCTGTAAATCTGAGTCATGGTGATAAAGCGTAAGAGAGGAGGAACTAGAGTGCCTTGATTAAGCAACATGATAAGAAATCAACCATTGACCCACACTTAGTAGGCAGAGGTCCATAACCGTTGGGACAGCAATGTTAAAGCAACACATATATTTGCATGCACACAATTGTTTGCCTGACGGAAATGCATGCTTTACAATATGACTGATATTCATATTTCATAAAACTTCTAATCTTCTGTGTACCTTGTCAATTTTGGCCCCAAGGCTTAACTTTGCCACTGTTTCAGATCATGGTGCTGTCTCTGTATCCGTGACTTAACAAAACCAAATAATTTAAGTGGTTTGCCTAATAGATTTTATTTTGTGTTACCTATTATTTTGTGTCCACTCACAGTTTTCTCCTTGGCTTCCTGAAGCTGTTCATGGCGGACGCTGAAGCCAGCGCGGGCCGGGTGACGGTCTACTCCATCACCGGCTGCCCCCACTGCATGCAGGCCAAGGCCAAGCTGGGGCAGCTGGGGGTGGCGGTGCGTGACGTGGACGTGGGGAAACACCCGGAGCTGAGGGGCAGGGTGAAGGAGCTATCAGGACGCTCCTCGGTGCCGCAGATCTTTTTCAACGGCGTCCACGTAGGGGGCAACGACGACCTCCAGAAACTGGTGAGAGAGCTCCAGAGATCACTCTGCATTCCCTGACAGAGCTTGAATCAATGTCACTTTAAATTACTATGTTGGATATATCACTGTATGATATCTATGTAGGCCCTTTTCTAATGCTTTCCCTCAGCAGAACTCTCGACCAGCCAAGCCATAGTGTTCCCATGTTTATTTAATATCCATAAAAGTATTGTTGCTAACAAATGGCCTTGACCTTAGTGGTCCTACACATATGGTCTTGCCATGGATAGTGATGTTATTTTCCCAGAGCCCTGAAGAGCTAGAGAGACTGGTCCACTTGGTGAGGGAGGAGCCTCTTCCAGCTGATACCCCGCCCCTGCCTGAAGAGAACCAATCAGAGGGCTCGGAAGCAGGAGGAGAGCTTGATGGAGGTGCGGGCTGGTTTGACCTTAAAGCAGTGGCACAACATGACAGGCGGGTCGACCCGAGGCCAGTTTGACCTTAACCTGCTCACCATGGGACATTCTAAAACACTTATCTTTCATATTTTCTTCTCGGCCAAACAGTGACAACAAATATCAATCAAACAATTCTATACTCTGTGTTTATTGTATTCAATTTGAACTAGACTAGGTGAAATAAGCGGGTAGTCCTGCCTTTCGGAATAGAAACAAGAGTGTGGGAATATCGGCTATCTCACCATAGAAGGAAACAGTTATTTTGGAGTTATTTTGTTATCACACGGAGTGTCCATATATTTGCCTGAGCTCCTGCAGGTGGGTGTATGCGCATTAGGGCCTTTGCGTTGATCTTGCTCCACACATCATAGATATCAACCAGTGCAAGGAGAAGGTTGATACTGGACACCCCTGATACGTGTAACACCTAATTATGTGTGTGTTACACCTAACTGTGTGTGTGTGTGTGTGTGTGTGTGTGTGTGTGTGTGTGTGTGTGTGTGTGTGTGTGTGTGTGTGTGTGTGTGTGTGAAATGCAACTGCTCTTTTCCATCCACCTGCTCATGCTCTCAAAAAAGAGCTACCATGCACAATCAGCATGGGGATTATTCTGTTACATTTTGGATAACAATGTCAGTGCTATGATTGTATTTATTTATTTCATGGAGAAAAACAGAGCTACTTGGTCATTCATTTGTGAAGAACCAGGCTGGTTCCAATATTTTTAATTTATGTTGCATGTGTCTGTACTCCTTTGTGTGTGTGTGTGTGTGTGTGTTCCCTCTGCAGAGTTTGAGTGTGAAAGGGATGGTTTGGCCGACGTGGTAGAGGGCCTCAAACAAAGCAGTGTGATTAGCTGCCAAAGGAAGGGCCTGAGTTTGTTCAAAAACAGCTTCTCAGGAAGCCAGCTGATTGGCTGGCTGCAAAAAGAGAGGGCCATGGGTAAGTCCGCGAGCCAGACAACGACATCTTACTGCCTACAAAACGAAACCGACAACCCGCTATCGGTTAAAATGAACGTGGTATAAAAGATAATTGAAAGGTCCTTTAACATTTACCATTAGAAAAAGTGGTGTACTGTACGTTTTTATTATTTTGATATGACTTTTCAGTAAGAACGATGAATACACCCCTAAGGCTAAATTGAATATATCCTATATCCTATATATTTCCTGTCCACTGTTTCTTTTGGTCGCAAGTCAAACTCCAGTGCTATTCCTCTAGAAGCAGAACCCTTCGAGATATACCCAAAAAGACCAAATTAGGTTCCGTAACCCTTCCAGAACCCCAGAAAGGTTCTAGAACCCCGTGTTGAACGTCAAAATGTAACCAATAAACACAGGGGATTGTTCCCGTCTTCTCCTAACCCCCCTACCCCCACCCCCCCACCCCCCACCTCCCTCGCTGTGTGTCACCCAGCCCCGGCTGAGGCACGTGAGGCAGCCTCTCAGCTGCTGCAGAAGAAGTACATGGTGAGTGTGTCTGGAGCGAAGGGGGATTTTGCAGAGGGGGACTCCCTCTACCGCCTCCTGGAGCACGACCCCCATGCAGCCCTCAACGCAGGACAGACGGCCACCTGCACGCCCCTTCAGGGTAGGTCGGGGGGGGGGGCAGGAGGGAGAAGGAGAACAGCCATCCTTCCTCCACAGCTTTCGACGGTCTCCCGTAACCTTTCCCTTCTGCTTACCTCCGCCAGCTTCCTGCCTCGGTGTAGTTGTGTGTTTGGTTGTAGGCTGGAGTCGTAGGAGTCCTGCCTTCGTTATGTGCCACTAATTAGCTGAGGACAGGATTTGTTGTTGTGCCTGGTTCCTTGCAGAAACGCTTGGCCCGCCATTGGGTGCCTTCGCTGTGACTCTTGCTTCTCTTCTGCCTTTGATCCTGGGTTTAACTGGCGGGTGATTACACGTTGCTAGGCCGTCGTGCGGTGGTGGGAAAGTGCCGTGCGATTGATCCCCTCACTACTAACCACGCTCGGTGGTGGGATCGGGTTTGACCTGTCTGCTGCTCTGAGGTGGGATCGGGTTTGACCTGTCTGCTGCTCTGAGGTGGGATAGGGTTTGACCATGCGCCTGTCTGCTGCTCTGAGGTGGGATAGGGTTTGACCTGTCTGCTGCTCTGAGGTGGGATCGGGTTTGACCATGCGCCTGTCTGCTGCTCTGAGGTGGGATCGGGTTTGACCATGCGCCTGTCTGCTGCTCTGAGGTGGCTTTGCTTTCCCCTCCTTAAGGCCGAAAATGTCTGTGGATTCTGAAATAAACGTCTTTGGAATTGTGGTCTGGGATGTGAATAAAAGTGCTCTCTTTCTCTCTCTGTTTTCTCAGCTGCAGAGTTGTCCACCATCTTGAGAGAGTTGATTCTGAAACTGTTCTCAGAGCACCTCTCTGCCGATGGCAAGGTAGCTTTGCCATTTCTGTGTGTCTGTTTAGGTTCTTACAGTCTGTTTACCAGAATAACAATATTAATAATAATAATAATAATAATAATAATAATAATAGTGCATTTGATTTATAACACACAAAGCACTATGAATATGCCCTTTGTGAGTGAGTGTGTGGGTGTCCCGGTGTCTGTTTGTTTGCTCGTGTGTGTGTGTGTGTGTGCGTGCGTGCGTGCGTGCGGTCATCCTGGCAGTACGTGGACTACAAGAGCATGTCGTTGAGCCCGGTGTTTGAGCGCTACTGCGAGCTGGCCGTGCAGCTGCAGCGGGTGGAGCTGCTGTCCCTGAGCCGCGAGGAGAAGCTGGCCTTCTTCATCAACACCTACAACGCCCTGGTCATCCACGGCCACCTCAAGATGGGCGCCCCCACCAACATGTGGCAGAGATACCGGGTAGGAGGCTAGGACAGGACACCAGCTAGGCTAGGAGGCTAGGACAGTAAACCAGCTAGGGTGGTGAGTAGAGCGAGGATGTCAAGTGTAGGAAAGAATATAGAATACACTGTAAAAGGCCTGGAAACTATTCTAAATAGGATTAGCTATATTAATGTTAGGGGCTTCTAACTGACGGGCAAGAATAATTGTTACAGTATTGTACATCAAATAATAGAACCGTTTGTCCTTTTAAACTTATTAGAACTATTAATATTGCTGTGCTGATCCATAGTATTATTTCCCCCCCAGTTCTTCAACTATGTGAGTTACCTGATTGGTGGCGAGGTGTTCACTTTGCAGGATATCGAGAATGGAGTTTTGAGGGGAAACAGAAAGGGTCTTGCACAGCTGGTCAAGCCCTTCTCTAGTACAGACCCCCGATTACAGGTACTTCTTTCTGTAAACCATCAACAGCCGTTTGATGACAGTTCAAAACCTGATTGTATTAGCCATCAAATATGCATATTAGCAATGAAATGTCTACTTGTATGCCAGTGAAAAATCTCTTGAGAAATATCGTGCTGAGAATGTCGATTGCTGGCGGATAAGTGTGTATTTATTTGATTGATTTATTATTATTGATACATGGGTACAGTTGTGGTCGTTCTGCCTTTGCCCACTAGGTGGCTCTACCACATGCAGAGCCCCTCATCCACTTCGCTCTGAACTGTGGTGCTAAAGGATGTCCACCCATCAAAACATACAGTCCACAGGTAAAAGAGCATTCCCGTTCTACTCCACAAAAGAAATTCAGAATCAAAACCCCGAAAGGAAAAGCTTCGTTTTAAAATGTAGAACTTAGAATGAATGAGAATGAACTGAGATAGCCGTAGTGCACAGTGATTGCTTTCCTGGGCCGTTCCAGGACATTGACGGCCAGCTACGCATCGCTGCCGGAGCCTTCCTGGAGAACGACGACGCCTGCATGGTGGATTCTGGGAAAGGGGAAGTGCGTCTCAGCCAGATCTTCAAGTGGTACAAGGCTGACTTTGGAGGCACGGATGAGA
This sequence comes from Aplochiton taeniatus, assembly GCA_017639675.1. Classification (NCBI taxonomy): domain Eukaryota; kingdom Metazoa; phylum Chordata; class Actinopteri; order Galaxiiformes; family Galaxiidae; genus Aplochiton; species Aplochiton taeniatus. Next base: position 1,956,131 of record CM030177.1, read on the forward strand.
AGGTATGTGCCTCCAGATTGTAGGCTACCCGGGTACCCTCTGGAAGTAGGGGACGTAGGAACTATTGCAAGAATAGCCTCACCAAAGATGACTAGGTCAGCAATCAATATGGAAATCAGGCACTTGGACACAACAGACACACACACACACACACACACACACACACAAACAAACAAACAATGATCCTTGGCTGTTATAAGGTGTCTTATTATGCATATAACACTGTTGACACGGTTAAACAAATACCTTTTTAACACAATTTTCCACCCCAATGAACCAGTGGAATTAGTGTGATCTGTTGTGCAAACATTTCAAAAGTATGGAGTTTTTTTAATTCGTTTTTTTAATTCGTTTTTTTAATTTAATTTAAGTATGGAGTTTTGATATGGAAAAGCCCTGGGAATCCAGTTGTCAGAATCAACGTGTTATTGAGGTTTCATATCGGCCTTCACAGTTGCTGAGCTGGGTGCTGGAGCACATGAGCGACTCTCCCAAGAAGTCCAGCCTGCAAAGCGTGGTCTCAGCTGGGAAGACCCGAGTCAGCTACCTCCCTTACGACTGGGGCACGAACGGGACCCAGTGAAGCCTGTGTCTTCCTACCAACATATCTGTCTATCTACACCTCCACCCATCTACCCATCCACCCATCCACCCACCCATCTACCAACCCATCTACCCATCTACCCACCCACCTACCCATCTACCCATCCACCCATCCACCCACCCATCTACCAACCCATCTACCCATCTACCCACCCACCTACCCATCTACCCATCCACCCATCCACCCACCCATCTACCCATCCACCCATCCACCCACCCATCTACCAACCCATCTACCCATCTACCCATCTACCCATCCACCCATCCACCCACCCATCTACCCATCTACCCATCCACCCACCCATCTACCCTTCCACCTACCCATCTACCCTTCCACCTACCCACCTACCCATCTACCCACCCACCCACCTACCCATCTACCCTTCCACCTACCCATCTACCCTTCCATCTACCCACCCATCCACCCACCCGTCTACCTGCCCGCCTGCCCACCTACTGCTTGCATCCTCCTGTCCGCTTCCTGCGCCTCTCTCCATCTCTCACCATCAGGGAAGAACTAATATGCAAACAGAACACACTTTTGGGGGAAAAAAGAAAAAAAAAAGCTTAGAAGCGGCTTCCTGCAGATTTATAACGAAATTGTTCTGACCTGGATTCTATTTGGCTGCCTACATTTTTAAACTACTTTGGCAACATGATAGATGGAACTACTTTTGATTGACTCTTCTGTGCATGCACTTTTCCCTCTAAGGTGCAGCTTATGCAAAACCCGCCTTGGGACCCTGTGCAGCTGCTGGCCTAGCAAGCAAGATTTTTGCTCTCTCTATTTTGACAGGGGCAGTGCACATTAATCAGAATGTCTTCAAACGTGCCAGAGTCAACCAGAAACTTGCTTACAGCCTGCTTGGCTGGAAGAGTCCATGCACTGTCCCAGTAAGCCATATAGCACACAGAAACATGAAGCTCAGACCTAAGGCAACTGATGTGCGTGTGTGTGTGTGTGTGTGTGTGTGTGTGTGTGTGTGTGTGTGTTAACTTACGCATGCACACATTAGTGCACAGCATCACTGCTGGCACCAAACCCTCTAAGCAAATGAAGCTACACTGTTTTCTAGAACTAATATATCTTAGTCTTCCATTTTAACCCTTTGAATCTTACTCTTGCGTTCAAAAAATATACAGATGAGTAAGAGCATTACATAGAAAAATATTTAGTATTACAACTACTTACATGTTTATTACTAACACTGAAAAAAATGTTTGTACTTTTTCTAACAAAGAATGCAATCTCCCAACAATGAAAACAAGTTCCTAATTTATATTTTTAGAAAGATCCAATTTCAATATGCAGAGCATGGGTGCATCGTTTTGAACATCTTTAGTGTTTAGTATGTCATTGTTTTCGTCTGAAGCCTTCTCATCTTTAGTTGAAACTTATTTGTAAGATTGGAGCACTAAAATAGTGTATTGAAGACAGGACGTTCGGTAGCTACATTTCAGATAGGGGTATACTAGTAGCAGTAGCAGACCAGCCCATCCAGTACCCACAATGCAATTGTGTGTCGGTGTTTATCTTGTTGATCTCAGGTCGGCCATCCCAACACTGGCTGAGCACAAACAGACTAGGGCTCGGCTTATTTTAAGACGCAATAGAAGGACACTGAGCTTCCTGTGCGACTGAATGTTGAATAATGTGAAGCTGACTGCACTTACTTTCTATTTCTTATGATCTAACAACAATCACTGCACCTTCCCTACTGCGTCTTTGAAACCAATTTGTTGTTTGTCTGTCCAATCTTTTCTTGTCAATTTGTATTTGAATATATGCTATGCGCTTCTTGTAAAATACTGTCTGTTGAAGAGGTTTTGTGGTTTTTATTTAGTGATTTTAAATATTTCAAGCCCCTTTTGACTATCAAATTCTTTTTTTGATACTTGTATTGTGGCAGTTTTTTTTTTAATTGACTCATGAAGAAGACTAATCCACTGTATGACTCAAAATTATAAATGAACATAAGAAATTCTGGTTCAATTTAAACAAACAACAACAAGTAAATCCCTAGGACTTTATTTCTTCAAGGAACATCGAAACTTCATGTTTGCCAATGGATTTGGAGACTTATTATTATTTTTTTTAAGTTTTATGTTTGACACTTTCCTAGCAGACTGGTGCTTTGGAACTGTTCCGCCCTGGTATTCTTGCCATGTACCTTAAGAAAACCTCACCTCTTTTTTCGTCCCTTGCTGAAAGGGTGCATCGTGCATGTGTTACGTTACTATGTTAGACTATATTGTGTTTGCTGCATGTTACCCCTGGCACAACAAGATCCGTTTGTATATTAATGTGTGACCAAGTCATTCCCTCCGGTGGATCTTTGTCCTCCAACATTCCGGAGACTCTTCCAATCCTCAACATCAACATGATCATCAGATTACGGCTCATATCTAAAGTTACATTATGAGCCCTTTGGTCACGAAAATCGGGAAAACTTATTAAAACGTCTTTAGTTTGGAGATATTACCTGATGAGCTTGATGTTCATCAGTATTTTTATCCATAAAAAAACGAGCAAATACAGAACATTCTAATGGAGCTTATCATATATACTGTACCATACCACTGGCCCAGCCAAGCGATCTCGTTGTCTTCCATCCCAGACTCCAGCCAGTGCCTTCTCCCAGTGTCCTGCTGGTTGTAGTGCTTGCCCTTGGAGAGACTGGCCACGTCACCACAGTAGTTAGCACGCTCCTACCATGACATTTAAAGGGTCGAACGCAGTCTTATTTCAACGATTTCTGTAATTTTGTTCTACTGTTGTGAAGGATGTGAATCGAGTATGAGAACCCCGTCCATAGTGATATGTAGCATCTTGCCTGCGCAGCAATAATTATACAATTAAAAAAGGTATATGCAATATATCCTCACTGTATGTTGTTCTCATTTGTTCTGATGGTGACTGTACTTTCTTTGTTACAAGATGCAAACCTATATCGTATACGATCTGAATCCTTACGTCTTGCAATACAGGGGGATGGATTTACAATTGTAGGTAGATTGCACTGAGAACAAATGCTGAAACATAAACGCTAAAGAATACTTGAATTTATTTACAAGGTCAGTCCAGTGTACACATGTATAAATCTTTAGTCATCAACACTTTGTCGGTATTAATAAGCAGTATACAAAATGTAGCTAAAGATCTTCTGACAGTGATAATGCTTTCTGTAGTTTTCAGCTGTTATGTGATCTCAATTATCTAGCAAAGAAAATATAATGCCAAACCCGAAATGACTCAATAATTGTTTATTGAAACAAATGGAATCACTTTTTCTTTAAGAAAAATAAAGAGGTTCATCATCCTCGATACAAATTTAATAAATATATTAACCTCTGTGCATACAAATAAACACAGTGCATTCATTTACACCGCCCGATAGTAACAAAACACTTAGTTTCAGGTCTGGAAATCATGATTCCAAACAAAATGTTTTCAAATAAAAAATTCAACAAACTGAAGGGAAAAACTGGAAGCAGGATATTTCTTGTTATTTCAAGATCATCTAATTCGTACGAAACAGGAAATATGAAACTAACACCATCCTTTAGCGAATTTCTTATTCAGTTGTAACCAATGAAAAAATGCATGATGAATGCGTGACAGTGCATTGCTCTTTACCTAAACGTGTCAGAGGGACTTAGGGTGAAGTTCATGGCAAATTCCTCCAATGTTCTGACCAGTTCAGAGGTTCAGAGTACATTGCAGTAAGAGTATCGACAGGCTGGACGAGGGAATCCCCATCTTCTCCATCCTTACACCTTGAATCAAATACCACTGGATTCAAACGCATAGGATCAGTTCAGGAAGCCACTATGGACAAACACTTGAGAAATTCAACATTTGGACATTACAAATGTTAAATCATTTTGGCATTCAACAATATCAAACATGTTGAAAATAAATGTTTTTCATCTATTTAAATTCATGTTGAATATTAACAGAACAAATACTGGGGGAGTACTTGGGGAATCATGAAAACAGGCTCCTGTATTAAGGGGATTCTGACCTGGGCCCCTAAGGGCCATCACGGTTTTAGAACTGAACAGAGGCGCTGGATTACCTCCTAATACAGTGGTTCTCAAACTGTGAGGTATTGCAAAGGGGGCACGGGAGACATGATTTATTTTAATACATTTTGTTTTTATTCAACACTGATCAGCATTAATAGAAAGGGGATCGGATTATGATGAGGGGGGCACCAAAACATTTAGTCGTTTTAAAGGGGGGCCTGACCCCAAAAGTTTGAGAACCACAGTCCTAATACAACGTCCACAGAGCCAATGTTACTAAGGAACTACACTTGTTTCCGGGAGTAGGCAAATGTCAAGACTAAATCTCTTCCATCACATGGTTCTGGAAAGATGCACTCCGCTTAGCGTTAATTGAAAAGCACCTGCTGATACGCTGATGGGAACAGGGAATTGAATTTACAATCACCCAACAGATGAAGCATAATTCAGTGTTTTTAATGTCCTCACATGTCTCTGGGTGTTAGTGTTAGGCCTAGTTCCATTGTAAGCTTTCCTCCCCCCAAGAGATAGAGGACCTAGAACCAGTCTTTACTCTCCCAGTGAACCGAGCACCTCTCAGAGGTAACCACGGACAACACATCAAAGCGGATTGATGCATTCTGAATGTCGATGGAGGTTTGCGGTGAGGTCGAAGTTCCAGTGTGCCGCCACAGCAGGGCGCTCTTCCCTGGTGTGTCCTCCTGATGCCTGACACAGGCACGGCCACTCACTCCAGACTCCTCCTCTTCTCACAACTAACCTGTGAACCGGGACAGAAACAACGCCACGTTCAGATCAAAGCAAAACTTTCCATCGAGCAGTTGGACTCCGACTGAACAAAGTGAATGTTTTTCACAGTATTTTGACTATTTGGAAACACGTTCATGAATCAAATATCATTAAAAGTAATACTATAATAAAATATAACCATTCAATGATTTCAAGAATGAAACATCTTACTATCGGAGATAGCTCTGTTTGTTGAATAGTCAGAAAAGCAATAACTGTTGAAACATCGGTAATGGAAGTGTAATGGGTCAATGGGCGTTTTAAACAGAAACCCACAAATCTACCACTGAGCCAAAACACAAGCCAAGGTAAAACAACAAAGATCAAGGCTCACAGTGGTTGACCTCTGACCCCTGACCACCGTGCGTCAGAGGGCGGCAACGCTGAGCGCGACTTAAAACACGGCAGCCACCGAAACTCACTGTCGTCGTCGTCGTCGTCGTCGAAACCGAAGAGCGAGCTGCAGCTGTTGAGCGCCCTGTGCTCCTCCAGCTCCCCCGCGGCCCCGAAGAACGTGAGGCACTTGGAGCAGCGGGGCCGGACCTTGGCCTCCGCTGGCGGCTGGCTCCTCCCCGACGCCTTGACAAAGGCCCACGGCTTCGCCGGGCTCGCCACCGGCTCGGCTCGCTTGCGCATGGAGAGCGCCGACTCGTCGAGGTAGGTGGAGGCGGACGGGCGTTTGTAGGGGCCCTTGACGAAGGGCCGGTCTCGCGGTTTGGGGGCCACCGGCTCCGGGACCAGCGCCAGCTTGGGGGGCTCGGAGAGGGAGGCGTGCTCCTCTTGGTCCCGGACGTCCAGGGGCTCCTCGGAACTCCGGCCCGGGCCGGGGGAATCGGGCGAGCTTGGGACCGTCGGAGCTGGGGAGGGCGGCGGGTGGACTGGCGGGTTTAGGGGGGGAGGGGTCGGCGGCGGCGGCGGCGGCTGGGTTGGGGCTGCTGTGGGCTGGGGCAGGGATGGCGGCTGCAGGCTTGGAGCGGCTGTGGGCTGGGGCAGGGATGGCGGGGTCGGGTATGTTTTCGGCCTGAGCGGAGCCGACGGCCGCGGGGGCGTGAAGTACTGGGCTGTGGCAGTTCTGGGTCGAGTGAGGAGATCCGGGGCTGGCGACTGCTGTCGAGACGCAGCCGCATTGGGTCGGACCACGCCCCCAGACGGCGTCTGGGCCGCCCGGCAGTCTCTGTGCTCCCCGTTGGAGAGCGGCTGGCCCGGGCCGACCGCGGCGCTTTCCGAAAGCGGCGGCGCCCGCGGCGCCCGGTCGGGCCCGTTTCTCGTCGGCCCCTCTCCGACCTCCGCGGCGGCGGGGCTGCTGGAGTGATCCCCCACGTAGGTGCGCTCCCTCTGGCCCTTCCCTCCGTGCCGCCACTCCTCCTCGATCTTCACCCTCTGTTTCCAGGACGCCTCCGCGCTGCCGGGCTGGCAGCGGCCCCCGCCCCGCCTCCTCTTCAAGCCCGGCTCCAGCTCCTCCGGCCGGGCCAGCGTGTAGTGCCGCCACTCATGGTCGTAGAGGGCCTGGAAGCCGCTGAACAGCTGCTCGCAGCTGGGGTAGGAGCAGCGGGGCCGGAAGGGCTCGTGGCTCCGGATGTGCTCCTTCAGCTCCTGGTGGGTCTTGAAGCGATCGCTGCACTCCATGTGGTAGCAGAAGTACCTGAGCAACATGGACGAATCCGTTAACAAACCTCCTCTCCTTGTACATGAATACAGCTCATACGGCTATATTTAAAGGTTGTATTTAATATTGTATAGTATCATTTTCTACGTGGAATCTTCGAGGGGGTCACATTTACAGTCCCCAACGAGCACGGGCTGTAGAGTGAAAAAATGATATTTGCCGGACACATTTACGTAGGTGTCTTTTTGTGCCCTGTTTGACCGAGAGATGCTGGGTAACACCATCTATTACCTAAGAGGATCATCATGCCGTTTCATGTGGTCTTTGTAGTGTTGAAGAAACTGGATCATTCTGTGCGGACAAGAGAAAGTCAGGCAATCAGAGGAAGCTGCTTTAATCCAACATAATGCTGAGTAGAAATGTTCGTGGTCTCTGGGGTGCGAATTAGGACCGTTTGACAACAAAAGAAAAACGGGTCTTAAAATGAAATGTAAAACTCCTATAACTGTTTTACAGCAAAGGAAACTGTTAAAAACGATACAAATGAAAGGGAAACCATTGGAGAAAAAAAAATGCAATTTCAAACCCCTATACGCAGCACCGTAACAATCCAAATGAAAGGGCAACCATTGGAAATACACCCAAACCATGCAGACACGAACACACGCTGCCTTTTACCTGCAGCAGATGGGGCACTTGCCCTTGCCCCAGGTGAAGGTCTTTTCCTGCACCACCTCCTCAGCCAGATGGGAGCTGATGACGTGTTTGCTCAGGGACGCGCCCTGACAGGTGAACACCCGGTCGCACTCCGCCGAGGGGCACAGGTAGAACCTCTGCTCCGACGACCTCCCGTTCCCGTTCTCGCCCGGCCGTTTCTCCGGCGCCCCTCCCTCTCCGCCGTCTCCCTGGGCGCCCGCCGCGGGCTTCTCCGTCACGAACACCATGTGACCCACGATGGTCACCTGCTCGTCGGTGAACTCGCCGTCCGTGGGCTCGGCGGCTCGCGGCTCGCTCCGCCTCTGCAGGTTGCGGCTCTTCCGGAGGAGGGTGCGGAGGTTGTGGATGATCCGCACCTCGCGGGGGAAAAGGAGCAGCTTGGATCGGGCTAGCCGGGGCTTGGGCTTCGGCGTGGCGGTGGCGTCAGCGGGCGGCGCCTTGCCCTCGTCGCCCCGGCTCGGGTCGCTCTGGGCCGGTCGCGCGGTGCCGTTGACGGCCGGGGTCGCCCCGGCCTCATCCGGGGCGGACTTCTTGCACCTGAGCATCTCCTCGATGTGCTGCAGGACATGCTTCTTGGCCAGGGGGAGCTGGTGGAAGCGCTTGCGGCAGAGGATGCACCGCGTGGCCCTCTTAAGGTGGGCCAGGCAGTGCCTCATCACGTTCAGGCCCCGGAAGTCCTTCTGGCAGGAGCTGCAGTGGTGTCGGAGGTGGGCGTAGCGCCTGGCCCGCAGCAGTTTAGCTTTCCACTCTGGGATATCCTGGAAGGGCAAAAGACACAAACATATATATATATATATATATATATAGCAAATTGGCAATACAGCATGTACTTTCATCCTTGAAATTCTTTTCATTTAAATTAAATAAACAAAGGGGCCGCGATAACCAACCTTGTCAGGTACTTCCTGAGACGTTTCCATGGCTACCGCCTCTTCCTCCTCCTCTTGTTTCAAAGCCCAAGAGGATTCCTCGTCGTCGAACCCGTCGGGTTTCTCACAATAATTGTGGAAGAATTCCAGTGGACACTCCTGCAGCATCAAGTCGGGCCCATCAAGCCCCGGGTCTCCCTGTGCCGCCCTGTCCTCCGGAGCCCTGTCCGACCCGCTTTCACCCGCCACACCACGGACTCCATTTCCTGCGCTGCCATCAACCTGCATGTCAACATGGTTCTCCAAACCGTAATCCTCCCATAGCTCATTTGATCCATTAACTTCCTCAACTGTAACAGTCTGTGCTAGTTCTTTCTCCTGTTTGTGCTCAAGCACTTGTGAATCTTTGTTCCCGCTCCGGAGTTCGTTGCCCTGGTCGAGGCAGCTCTTCCCCTGCTCGTCGGGGACACTCGGCTCCTCTTGCTCCAGCACCACTTCGTTCTCTGGGAAGGAGATCTGGAGCCCCTCCCTGGGCCTGCGGCCACGTTTCCTGACCCCCCCGGCCTGCTCCTGCCCCGGCAGCCCCTGCAGCCACCTCCTCTTCCTCCCCCTCCGCTTCAGAATCTGTTTCTTCACCTGCCTGGACAGGTACTCCCTCTGCCGGTGGGCAGGGAGCGAAGAAGAGGAAGGCGACAGCGGTTGGGGATGCGCGGCGCCGGGGTTGCGGCGGAGCTCGTATTTGGTTTGGCCGGGGCCGGAATCCGGGCTTTTGATGAAGTATTTGATTTCGGGGTCGTCGCCAGAGTCGGGGTCGTCAGACTCCTGCCGTTTCTTCCGCCGCCCTCTCTTCCTCCTCTTCCACTTCCTCTTGGTCACAGTGGCCTCCTGCCCATTGAGTTCTGGAGGACTCTCCTTCAACTCACCCTCCTCCGCCACCTCGGCCACGGACTCCGGGCAGGACGCTGAGGGGCCCGGGAGCGGCCCTACAACGTCGCCGAGCTGGGGGTTTGGAATCGGCTGTGGCTCCTCATATCCTCCCACTTCCTGTCTCTGTTGTTGTTGTTGTTCTTCTTCTTCTTCTTCTCTCTCCATGTTCATCTCGCTGAGGACGGCAGCCTTCAGGGCCGTGTCGCTCAGTAGCTCCACACAGTGGCTCCTCAGAGTCAGGAGGTTCCAGAACTCGGGGTCGAAACGTAACCCTTTCTTCAGCACCTGGGGACCGAGCAGAACATGTTACCTTTGTGTTTGTTCACACCTTAGATACGGTATGTAACATATAGTATGTTTGATGGTAAGAAATGTTTATGCTGCTCTCTTGGCCAGGTCACTCGTGAAAAAGAGATTTTAATCTCAATGAGACTTTTACCTGGTTAAATAAGGGATATACTACTACTAATATAATACTAATAATACTACTACTAATAATGGAAAATATCCCGTCACAACACAAGGGGCCACGTGGACCGGCCCGCCGCCCCTGGACCGGCCCCCCGCCCCCCTGGACCGGCCCCCCGCCCCTGACCTGCAGGACGTGGAAGCGGACGCTGGTCCGGAGCAGGTGTTGGTGGGGCTCCTGGTCGGGGTGCGTGTAGAGGACGCACACGGTCCGGTAGGCCTCCAGGCTGCGCTCCTGGCAGAAGACCAGCAGGGCGCATGCGCGGCTCACCTCCAGGTCGCGGGGCAGCAGGAAGGCGATGGTCTTGCACAGCAGGGAGAGGGCCAGCGGGTCGGCCCGCAGGTCACACTGCAAGGCCCGCGCGCACAGCTCCACGCCCAGCTGGACGCCCTCGCCACCCAACTGCAAGGCCACAGTGGAGAAAACACACCACGGATGGATGACTTTTCGGATGGAAAACGGCAGCCAGTGGCAGACAGACTTTATAAGCGTAGATAAATGACGTGACCTGGTATTACATCACATTGTATTTGTTCAAGTATGTCCTCAATTGTAAAGTCCTTTGGGTTTTGGGGTTCTATATAAATTCAATAAATAATAATAATAATAATAATTATTATTATTATTATTATTATTATTATTATTATTATTATTATTATTATTATTATGAATAGTCGTGGGTTGTGATTTCTTTCACTGTGACCTACCTCAGAGGTGATGACCTTGATGAAGGGAAAGACCACTCGGACGTTGGTGGAAGAGAGCACCAGCTGGCGACACTCAGACAGGAAGTCCTGCGTGCGACACTCAGACAGGAAGTCCTGCGTGCGACACTCAGACAGGAAGTCCTGCGTGCGACACTCAGACAGGAAGTCCTGCGTGGGGGGGTGGACCCTACGGTGGAGCTGGCTCCAAAGGAACACCAGGTCCCTGGGAGAGACACGGCAATGTTCAACGTTTGTTTCCATTTTTAGACTTCATAACTACCAAAATGATTACGTGGTCAGTAACATCTAACACCATGAGCTTCTAAAAATTTGCTTCATATAGAGTTATTCGAATGAATTTCCGGGAATCAGGTAGTCCATATGATAGATGGTATTTAAAGACATGCTGTCTTTAGAACGTTTTTGCTTGGTCTTCATGTTGCCCTGGCTCAGGGTGCTACTAACCAGAGGTGGTACATGTCTCCGTTGTGAAGCTGCTGGCTGAGGAAGGCTTTGCAGAGGGACAGCAGCAGCTCATCGTCTCTCTCCTCACTCTCCGTGGTGCAGAGTATCTCAACGGCGTCTTTGCCATCCAGCTCAGCCATCTAGTCAAATAAACACACCCTAAGTCAAAACCCCCTCGCAAAGCAACGTTTTTGATGTATTTTTGTGAAGCATAAAAATAAATTCAATGACGTTCCAGCACAGCAGACCAATGCCCACAAAAACAAGCTCCTTTCAGTTATTCCTTAGCGCTGAGATGAAAGGCTGGGCCTCACTCTCACACTCACACTCACACTCACACTCACACTCACACTCACACTCACACTCACACTCACACTCACACTCACACTCACACTCACACTCACACTCACACTCACACAAACCTCCTTGTGCAGGTGTTGGTGCAGCGAGGCTTTGTGGAGGCAGGTGAGGTAGGCCTGGTGGAAGAACAGCCGCCTGCTTTTCTCTGGGTGCTCCATGCATCTCTTGGCCAGCGCCGTGGCCTCAGGTAACCGCCCGCAGGCCTGCAGGTAGCGCACGCGCAGCTCAAAGAACATAGGCACTTCTGACCGCAGGTACTCCTCCACTAGACCACAGAGAAGACCGGGGGGGAAACTTTTTTTAGCAAGTAAATCAGAGGTCTCCGGATAGTGGGTGTTTATGCAAAACGTGAATTATAATACAGGGACTGAGCATTTTTCTGCTTGTGTGTGTGAGTGTGTGTGTGTGTGTGTGTGTGTGCCTATGCTGCCTGACAGTGGCAGGGATGAAACTGTGTGTGTGTGTGTGTGTGTGTGTGTGTGTGTGTGTTTACCTTGAGTGTGTGGCAGTGCTGTCTGTCCCAGAATGCCCTGGAGCACAGGGTTCTCCCAGGGGCCCCCTCCTTTGAGGACCTGTTTGAGCTGCTGCAGGTACCTGTTCCTGTGTCTCAGGAGCTGGTCATGGCACTCCTACACACACACACACACACACACACACACACACACACACACACACACACACACACACACACACACACACACACACACACACACACACACACACACACATCCCACAGAGGTTAGAGGTAAATTATATTTTACACATTATATTCGGTTTAAGAAAGCTTTTTGTTCTTAACTGAAAGAGATCCTTTCGTTTCATATAAACAGGAGGCCAGGGGGAGAAAGTTACATTTTAAAGCAGGAGACCAGCGGAAATATGAGAGTAAAGTCCCACGGATATAATAAAAGAAATAAAAGATAATAAAGTGTATTTGGTTTCCTCACCTGAAATACATCCACAATGCCTTTCAGTGGAGCCTCTTCAAACTCTTCTTTGCTGAAGAAGAGCATGAGCTCAAAGAAGCTCCTGCAAGTAAAAAAAAAATATATATATATATATATATATTAACAAAAGCTAACCAAAACTAGACACTTTTTTTTCTTCTCCAATCCTTTTTTGATGGCAGTTTTTTTATTTGTATGGTGGAGTGCCAAGATGATGGCTAAGCTGTGTTTGTCCCCAAGCAGACAATAATTACAATTCTGAGGGTATTTTCGCATTGGTAGCACCGCTATTCTTGTACAATAGAAAGCCGAGACGCTAGTGAAGAAGTTAACTATGACAACAAAGGTAGACTATCATGCTCCATCTCTGCGGGCTTCTGTTACTTACAACGCCAGACTACTGAGAGCGTAGTGTACATGCTGACAGCCATCGGGGAAGGCAGCCGTTGCTCGGGTGAAACAGCAAAGGGCAGTCCGCAATACGCTCAGCTGGGGTAGAGGCACCTGCCATCGTCCCGTACGCTCCTCAACCAGCTGAGGAGAGAGAGAGAACGCAAGTGAGACAATGTCCAAGAAGTAGTAATATAGAGAGAAATCCAAATTAGACATGCATTTTGATTTGATGAAAATATACAACACACTGTGTGACACAATCTTGCATTAGAAGCATTATCAGAACTGTATCCACCTAGTTTACAATGCCTTTCCTAGTAGTAATCGCTGTAGGTCAAGTTAGCTTGTCTTTATTGACATGTGGAGAACTGGCAATGCAACTTGGATTTGGTAATTCAGCAAGCTAACTAGCTAGCTAGTAAGGTTGGCTAATTAGCTAGCTTTAGTGTTACCATATAGACATGGTTGAATATATTAACGATCCGATGTAGATTTAATGTTAATCCAAATGAAACTTTGGTTTTAAACAGGTGATTAGCTCGGTCACGGTATTCTGCTAGCACTGACGTTAGCTATGCTGTGTGGCTCAGATCTAACAACAATAGCTAGGTCGCTAGGTTAGCTAAAGCTAGCCTCGTTAGCACGAAACTTGAAGCACACTGGAACCTCTGGACAAATCAAACTGGTACGCAGGCTTGTCCTACCGACCTTGCAAAACCCTGAGCAATATTCTTTGCTTTGCAGAGATGACTCATCTGTACAGTGTCTGCCGCACAAAGCCTCTAGCTCCGACTCAAGCCTATCTGTTTCCAAGTCACTTTCTCCGTCCGCCATACTGGTTACTTTGCCTAGCGCATACTCACACTAATAGTAGTTTGTATCCCCTCAGTCCCTGCAGGGGTCGCAAGACGGTACTATGAAATCTTTGTTTGGTACCATAACAGTATTATTTTCATTGCCAGTTAAACTATGAGACAGAACCCGTGTTATGTTGAAAGTTGATGGTAATTAAGCAGATATTTGACACTTTTACCTATACTAGGCCTACATTAAGCTCTCTCTCTCTCTCTCTCTCTCTCTCTCTCTCTCTCTCTCTCTCTCTCTCTCTCTCTCTCTCTCTCTCTCTCTCTCTCTCTCTCTCTCTCTCTCTCTCTCTCTCTCTCTCTCTCTCTCTCCCTTTCTCTCTCTCCCTTTATATTTCTCCCCTCTCCTTCACTCTGCCCGGCTCCAGGGCTCATCTGTGCTCAGCTACCTCGCCCCTCCAAAGCCACATAATGACTTCATGCTTAAGCTAAAGTTGGTTTTTCCATGCCATGCTCACATAAGGCACACACACACACACACACACACACACACACACACATACACTCCAGTGTCTATCTGCCTTTTACCCAGCAGGGGGCGCCATTGGAGCGGAGACTTACATTCAAAACCAGACCAAACTGACTGTAGGAGATTAAATGCTTTTTGATTGTTTGGTAAACAATGTCCAGAAAACTATCATTATGTCAGAGTATTGTTTTCATTAGGGGGAAAGAAACAGAGAGAGACAAAGAGAGAGAGAGGGGAGAGAGAGAGAGAGAGAGAGAGAGAGAGAGAGAGAGAGAGAGGGGAGGAGGGGGGTATGTTATACAAGTCTTGTTTTATTGGATTTGTGTACCCCTGGGTGTAGGTGATTACTGCTGAAAGGTTCCTTCTCAAACAGGTCAAACAGGCACTCAAAGCACATCACCCCTGGGAGTGCACTGTTTATGCAGGTGATATTCAGAGCGGAAGTTGTCCGGACACCCACTCTCTCTTTCTCTCTCTCTATCTCTCTTTCTCTTTATAACGCACACTCAAAGGAGCAGTGTTGAATACCATGAAATGGTGTTAAATAACAGACACTGACACAAAGGGAGGGAGAGAGGGAGGTCGAGAGAGAGAGAGAGGGAGGTCGAGAGAGAGAGAGAGAGAGAGAGAGAGCGAGAGAGAGGTGGGGTACATGGTAATGACACACTTTGTTTTCCTTTACCTGTAGGTACATAATGTCATCACACCATCATCCACACCATAGCCTCCATTCCTCCAGATTCCCTTCAGGAAAAGTTGCGGCTGTATGCGGGGGTGTCATTATAATATCTGTTTCCCCTGCTGTGCCTCTAGTGTGATGTTCATTAACCTAATGCTCGGGTCAGTGTGGTGTTGTGTGGGTGGGTGCTTACCCCCCCCCCCCCCCCCCCCCATCATGTAATATCGCTGTGAGACAGTAGGCCTGCCAATCTGTCCGACATGTTATTCTATTTTCGGACACATATAAGGACTCAACTTCAACGTGTGTATTTGTTGAGAGTGAGCTTGAGGAAAGCCTAGGGCTGAAACGCCTAAGATAGGTACTCCACGGTGTGGTCTGTTATGGGAGTGAGCACGATGCCTGTGATGACCATAAATATTCAAAATGTGTAGACGACGCACAGTGTCTCTGTGCTCCTGGTCACAGTGGCTTTCAGACAGCCCTCCCCGTTACATAAGACAGAAACAGACCAGAACGGTACACAGCGGTTCATTCCAGTTGGGTTCTTTACTGTGAAACTCCCTTACACGGCTGTTGACAAGCATCCCATGAAACAGCATGGCTATTTTATCAATAAACAGCTTTTTCGATGTAACTTAAGACACCGGCAGATGATTTATAGTTATGAATGAGATCATCTTTTTACAGATACGTTTTATGAGTACGATCCAGATCTTAACACTGGCTATACAACCACAGATTGAAGCCTGAGGGCCAACAGCATCTAGGAAATACAGTAGCATTGACTAACGTGGGTGAATATATTCAGGATCTCCTAAAAGAATACACAGGTCTGTGGATATAGAGCTGGTGGAATGTGTGCCTTATATACAAAGCTGGATGACATCAATTCAATAAATCACTTTCAAGGGTTCGCAAAAAACAATACTCTCGGTCAATGTGATTGCCTCTTTCACTGAAATGGTTTTAGAAATTAGACCTGTTTATGCTTCATAACTGGATTTTTACCCTAGACCTTATATAGTGGGATATTGTGTTCTATCGTTAGCAGAGTATGACAGTTGTATTTGTCGTTTTTTTATTGTTTATGGTTGTTGTTGTAAAATGTTTATGCTGCTCTCTTGGCCAGGTCACTCTTGAAAAATAGATTTTAATCTCAATGAGAACTTTACCTGGTTAAATAAAGGACATAATAAAAAATACTCCTGTTGGGGCACAGTGGAATGTGTGTCTTATATACAGAGCTGGATGACGTAGCAATTCAATAATCTTGTTGGTGTAGCCACTATATGGCCCATATGTATGGAAACTACTTGATGGACATCAACTTGATGTGTCTCGTGTCAAAACCTTCCATTACACTGGACACGTTGTTACATTTCAGACACACGGCGTGCAGCCTTGTCAGTTTGATTCCAGTAGGCGGGCAGATTGCTGGCAGCCCCTCAGACAGCTGACATCTTGGCAGCCAATCAGCGATGGGGAGACCTGGAAAGAGGTCTTATTGTCATTGTCATGGAGTCTGAACAAAGGTCAGTGGCCCCTTCCAGCGTCGCAGGTCAACACATTCCCGTAGTCCTAAATTCAGAGAGGTCTCTTCCTGGCAGCCTCCAAAAAGCCAGCCACGGATATTAGATACCTAGACTTTGGCGGAGAGTTCCTCTCTGGGTCAAAGTCATGAGTGTCTGCTAGGGGTGTCTCGAGTGTCTGGGAGAGTTAAATATGTCAATTTGGGCTGAGGATTTCAGCCCAGAATAGTTTCACTTGACCGTCTACAATCACTGCAATTCCACCTCTGTGTGTGTGTGTGTGTGTGTGTGTGTGTGTGTGTGTGTGTGTGTGCGTGTGTGTGTGTGTGTGTGTGTGTGTGAAAGTGTGTGTGAAAGTGTGAAAGTGTGAAAGTGTGTGCGCATCAGAGGTAATGCCGGCACCGAACAAGTTTCTGAAAGGCCTTTTTGAAGTCCTCGTTGAAGATGGTGTATATGAGCGGGTTGATGAGCGAGTTCAGGTAGCCCAGCCACGTCAGGAAGTCCGCCATGCCCACGGACGTGCCGCAGGAGCTGCAGGTGTTGACGATCACCTCCTTCAGGAAGAAAGGCAGCCAGCAGACCACGAAGGCCCCCAGGATCAGGCCCAGCGTGGAGGCCGCGCGGCGCTCCCGCGAGCCCGAGATGCGGGGCCGGCCCTTCAGCGAGCAGGCCTTGCTCTGCGACTCGCTCCGCGCGCTCCGCGCCGTGACGCGTGTGCGCTCGCCCTCCGTGGAGGGGTCGGAGAAGGACTTCTCCGGGGCGCACAGGGCGTGGGGGCTCCTGGGCTCGGCCTCGGGGGCGGGGTGGGAGGGCAGCGGGCTGCCGTTGGCGGTGCAGGAGTGGCGGCTGGCGCGGCTGGCCTCGCGCCGCATGTAGAGCGTCTGGGCGGCGCGGTAGATCTTGTAGTAGAGGATGAGGATGAGGAAGAGGGGGATGTAGAAGGCGCCCAGCGTGGTGTAGAGGGTGAAGGCGATGTGGTGGTGCATGATCAGGCACTGGTCCTCCGCCCCCGCCCCCGCCTCCGCCTCCGCCTGGCCCCCGCCCCGCCACAGCAACGGCGGGAGGGATATGAGGACGGAGAGGAGCCACACCACGGCCACCATCAGGCCGGCGCGGGCGCCCGTGCGCTTGCGGGCGTACTCCACGGAGTCGGTGATGGCCCGGTAGCGGTCCAGCGCGATGGCGGCCAGGTGGAGGATGGAGCAGGTGCAGCAGGTGATGTCCACGCTCAGCCACATGTTGCAGACGATGGGCCCCATGGCCCAGCTCTCCTGCTGGATGTAGACGATGCTGAAGGGCATGACCAGAACGGCCACCAGCAGGTCGGTCATGGCCAGCGAGCAGATGAGGTAGTTGGCCGGGTGGTGAAGCTTCCGGGTCACCATGATGGCGGTGATCACCAGGCAGTTGATGGCTGTGGTCAGCACAGCCAGAACGGACAGGGTCAGGGTGAGGAGGATCTTGCTGGAGGGGGGTTTGCTGTCACCACTCATGCCCGTGGGAAACACCCCCTCACTGCAGTTGGAATAGTCCATCCTGTGAGAACAAGGAAATGGGTGATGATGTTTAAGCAGGAATAGGAATGAATCTCCAGCGATCAAGGGAAAAGTTTCATTGATTTAGTCGTCAAGTTATTTGAGCCAAAAACCCTTCTATTTAATGTTGACCTCTAGGTGACACAGTGAGTCATATCCGATGTTCACTTTGAATACACAGCTGACATCCAAAGTGCTTCTTGATTCTTTGGATACAAAATTATTCTTTTGATAACACTTGATTCAATAATAATCCCCCTGCACTTAATAAATAAGCCATATGACATAATACAAGAAACAGAACAAGAGCAAGACTCAGATCAGCAGACTTCTCCGCTCCCGAAACTGCAAGGTTTTCTGTGACGGCGTTGTGGGCGTCTGTCTGGCAGCCCTTCACAAACACCGTCTTTCATTTTTGATATTCTTCAAGTATCTTCATGGTTCACTCGCTCTTGTCCTCAGCTAAGGAAAAGAGGCCCGGGAACGTGTTAACTTCGTCGAAGTCAAGGACACGTTGAACACGTTAAACGTATTCCGGGGTGTTACAATACACTGTTTCCCCCGAAACGCCTCTGCTCTGCCTGTGAAGTTAGCGATGGAAGGAATCCCCAAAATGGAGGATGACTCGTTTAGCAGTGATGGACGCCACCTGAGTGCCTGCCCCCTCCTCAACGGGAATATGAATCTCTTTACTGTATCGTTCAGTAGCATTTAAACGCAGAGCCAGACACTAGATGGCGGTTGTCCCTTGGCACGGTGCTTCTGTGCTTCTCGCCGCTCTCTCACTACAGAGCTCCGGCGGTTGACGTCACGCAGTCCCAGCGTTCCAGTGTCAAACTCAAAAAAAGGCCACGTTGGCGGGAAAGCCGGCCAAATTAGCCTGTTTTTACTGCCACAATGGCGGCATGAACGAAAGGAGTCGCGTGACGTCCGTAGCTCTATTGACGGAGAATGACTCGGCCCCTCAGCGCCATGCCTGGTCCGTGACTTGGAACACAAACTTCCTGTCTCAAACTGGCAAAGCTCCCCGTTGGTTTGGAACACCACACCCAATGCTTCCACTCTGTGTGATCATCCACTCCTGCTGTTCCTGGGTCAGTTTACAGTGGGTCTGGCCGGAGGGTCAGTGCCTCCTGCTGTGCCTGGGTCAGTTTACAGTGGGTCTGTCCAGTGGGTTAGTACCTCCAGCTGTTCCTGGGTCAGTTTACAGTGGGTCTGGCCAGAGGGTCAGTGCCTCCTGCTGTGCCTGGGTCAGTTTGCAGACGGTCTGTCCAGTGGGTTAGTATACCTCCAGCTGCGCCTGGATCAGTTTGCAGACGGTCTGTCCAGAGCGTCAGTGCCTCCTGCTGCGTCTGGATCAGTTTGCAGACGGTCTGTCCAGAGGGTTAGTATACCTCCAGCTGTGCCGGGATCAGTTTGCAGACGGCCAGCGGGCCAGGCACGGACACCACGTATCCGTCAGCTGTCTGTTCTCGGGGAGCTTTGTGCCGTGCCTTAATCCCTGTCTCTCAAACTCCCCTGGACAAAGAGAGGCAGAGAAGGAGCCTGGGTTAGAAACACAGAGAGAGGCAGAGAAGGAGCCTGGGTTAGAAACACAGAGAGAGGCAGAGAAGGAGCCTGGGTTAGAAACACAGAGAGAGGCAGAGAAGGAGCCTGGGTTAGAAACACAGGAGGGATAGAGAGAAGGTGTGGCTAGAGGAAGGTGTTGCCAGCAGCAGAACTGAAAGAGTAAGGGACAGAGAGAGAGAACATTGCAGAGAGTGAGTGTGTGTGCGATGTAGAGAAAAGGAGAACGAGAGAGAGAGAGAGAGAGAGAGAGAGAGAGAGAGAATGAGGGGGAGAGAGAGAGAGAGAGAGAGAGAGAATGAGGGGGAGAGAGAGAGAGGGAAAGAAAGAGAGAGAGAGAATGAGGGGAGAGAGAGAGAGAGAGAGAGAGAGAGAGAGAGAGAGAGAGAGAGAGAGGGGGGGGGAGGGAGAGAGAGAGAGAGAGAGAGAGAGAGAGAGAGAGAGAGAGAGAGCGAGAGAGAGAGAGAGCGAAGGGTTGTAGGTCAGAAAGAAGAGAGAGATATTGTTACCAGAGAGAGGGGGTGCAAGACTGTAAAAGAAAATGGGGTTTGACATGGGGTGAGGCTGAGAACAGGATGGGAGTGTAGCGGTAGGAAAGGAGGAATGAAGATGGAGAGAGAGAATAACAATAACAATAATACATATTATTATTATTATTATATAAGACCCAATCTTTCACCCTGGCTAGTCAGGTGCATACACCCACACACTCACACATTAAACACACACACACACATACACACACACACACATAAAAAAACACACACATACACACACACACACATTAAAACACACACGCACACACACACACACACACACACACGCCACACAGTGAGACTCCGTGATCAAAGACTGGGGACCTGTTATCATTTGGCTACAAAGTAGAGGTTCCTCTATGTGTGCATGAAAGGGGGACAGGGAGGGCTGTGTTGCTCTCTCCCTTTGCTCGTTAACGCTCCCTTGTCTCTGGATCTTCCTCCCTTTATCTCTCCAACTGCTTTGCCCAGCCTTCCTATGCTATTCCATGTAAGACCATCTCCTCTCCCCTATGGCTCCGTAAGTTCTCTGGTCCTCTCCTTGTCTGTCTGTCGGTCTGTCTGTTTAAGCTGTCGGTCTGTCTCTCTTTCTCTGTCTCTCTCTCTCCTTCTCTCTGTCTCTCTCTCTTTGTCTCTCTGTCTGTCTCTCTCTCATTCTCTCTCATTCTCTCTCTGTCTCTCTGTCTGTCTGTCTCTGTCTGTCTCTCTCTCTCTGTGTCTCTTTGTCTGTCTCTCTCTTTCTGTGTCTCTCTCTCTCTGTCTCTCTTGTCTCTCTCTCTCTCTCTCTCTCTCTCTCTCTCTCTCTCTCTCTCTCTGTCTCTGTCTCTGTCTCTGTCTGTCTCTCTCTCTCTGTGTGTCTCTCTCTCTGTGTCTCTCTCTCTCTGTCTCTCTTGTCTCTCTCTCTCTCTCTCTCTCTCTCTCTCTCTCTCCCCCTCTCTCCCTTGCTCTGTCTGTCTCTCTATCTCGCTCTCTCTCTTCTTAAGCCTTTCTTCATTATGGCTCATCTTCCCTCCTTTCAACGGTGACCTATGGTGCTGGGTCTCCCTTCAGTGGAGAAGTCAAAGCTGAGAACCCATTAGGCTGGCACCAGTAAAAGTCTGCTTTTACATGTGTGTACTTAGGTGTGACTCTCATCATCTCTGTTTCTTCACATTCTCCTGACTCTAGTGGGATCGGTTGCTATAGAAACTCTAGACTTTTCTTTTTTGAGTTGAGCAGAGGAAGCTCACTAACTGCAGGTGAACCCAGAGTAATGTGAATGTCTCAGGGGGAAGGTATGCCTTCATCGTGTCTTATTCTCTATTCGTTACCCGTTTAAAGGGTTTTACAAGCCATTTCCTCTATGAACACAACTAACGTGGCTTAAATAAATACGCGATCTTATCCTGTTGAGGTCATTGCCCAGGACAAATTATGTTCTTGTCGTGAGTCATGTTCTTCTAGACGGGGAAAGCTTAGTGGAACAAAAGAAGTCAATAGTTCCCGTGGCGATTTCTAAAAACAAAATTGCGTCATTATTTTTAAATGTTTAAAAGAAAGGAAAGAAACTAAAAACTTTTTCCAAAACAGATGATATTGATTTTAATATTGATTATGGCATTTTCCCGACCCAGACAAACCATCTAATTTACCACACAGGTAGAACACCTTATCATGCAGGTAATTGAAGTATTGACGCAGGCTGACATGGCTGACCTTCCTCAGACATGCAAACTTCAGCTGTTCAGTGGAGACAATGGACAGCTTCTCCCTCAGCGTTGCTGCAGCCACCAAGTGAAAAGTCAATTTGTAACGGACACCGATCAGAAAAAACTTGCCATCATCGGTATAAATATCGCTTGGTCGTATGAAGAGGTACTTTTTCCCACGCCCGAGCGATTATGGACGCTGACCCCAGTGCTGGCGAGCCCAGTAAGAGCCCTGGTTCGATCCCAGGTAGTGGCCAAAAGGGGAGGACGCACGAGTTCTCGGTAGCACGGGGGCCTAAAAGTAGGAACCCAGCGAACCACAACCGTTACACATTGACTCACAAAATCTCAATGGCTATTTAATTCAAATAATTCTATTCGTTGTCATGTATCTAATGGCAATTATATTGGTTCACTCACGAATATCATTCCAACTCGATAATAAAACAGGACTGGCCTAACCACTTAGAATGAATTGAATGGTGTGAAATTCGGCATTATCTGTCCGTCGGTCTGTCAGTATGCCAGTCAGCTAGCCATTCAGTCAGTAAAGATAGAACATACAATAACAATGATATTATAAATACGATAAAATATACAGAGAATAATTGATTTACCAAATAAATAACAATAAAATAAATCAAAAGCGTATCAAATTAGACTACATGTTGCTGAAATTACATTTAAAACAACAAGTCATCTAACAGTTGAAAGCTATTTTAAACGTATGACTTGTTAATAATGACTCCAAAAAAGTAACCAGATTTGCCAGTCGTACGTCATCAGGAGGATTGTTTCAAAGTCCATGAGATTATATTAGTCCGACGCTAAAAAAGATACCTGAACAAAACAGATAGGGGCCAGGAACTCAGCTGGAACAGAACCTCCTCGAATACATCCCTCCCCTGTCAGCGGAGATTCCTCGTCTGTGACTATGTGCACCCTGGGGTTCAAATCACCCGAAGCTCCTCCACTGACCAATTGACAAGTCTGCAAACTTTCTTAGTTGTTTCCTTCTTTTACCAGTGTGGAGTGGGAGAAGAAAAACGATTAACGCCCACAGACATTTCTCTGAGTTTCCCCATGGAATTGCGACATAAAAGAAAAGGCATGGGCAAAGATGTTGATGACTGCGTTTTAATTATGCTGCAATATGTTAATTCCTGCTTCAATGCAGCACTCGGATGGACGCTATCTGCCGTAGTCTGTGTGTGCACGAGGTTTCTGTGGTTTTCGTTTAATATGCCCACGTTGATTGGGTCTGTGGGCACGAAGGCTTGCTTCCTGCGGACCACGTTTCCAGTCATATTCTGCAAGATTTTGTACGACTTGTTTGTGCACACTGTGAAACATGTGTGTGTGTCTGTGCATGAAGGTGGCTGGAGTTGTTTTTTCCCTTTTCCCCATATAAGCTTTTGTTCGGTATCCAGAATTTTACTCATGTCATTGTATCATTAAATTGTACTGCAACTCAGTGTTCGAAGTTGAAAGACCAGGAACAAAGCAAACGTTGCCTGGCAACCCAACCTGGCTAAAGGGTACACTCCTGGAAAAATTCACGCTGAAATAAAAATTGCTTTCAGAAGATTTCAATGTTAACGTGTTCAAGTCCGTGTTTCATCATCTTTAAAGTCGGCTCCCTATGACGAGCTTCATATGTGTCTTTTGAGATGAAATGAATTGAAACGTAATATATTTCCGTTAAAAATCACTCTGAAGCAAACGACTACATATTTGCTATTAAAGTGCTTCTGCAGTCTGGACTCTGGAGCCTTCTTTCATTTTCATTTAGAGTGAAGATTACAGACAGAGGAAATCATTTTGAGGTTATGATATGGAGATTACCTACCAGATCGACCCCCCCCCCCCCCCCCCTCTCTCTCTCTCAGCGCCACCAACGGCTTTCTGCTCTCTCTCTCTCTCTCTCTCTCTCTCTCTCTCTCTCTCTCTCTACCCCCCCCCCCCCCCCCCCCGCACACACACACACACACACACTTTCTGAATCGGAGCTACGGAGCTAGCTCGTTTATCAGAGGCTTAGAGTATAGGAATGTTTATAAGCCCTTAAGGCACACTAGCTGTCTGTCTCTGCCTGTCTGATACCTTGGCGAGAAAGACACCGGTACCTGTCAGCAGGACTAGACCTTAATCTCCTTACATCCTACACAAACACTTTGGGCCAGACAGAAAATTCAGAGGGGAACGAATTCTGCGAACGGTCCCCCGAAGCGCCAGTAGTTTCCCGTCACTATACAAGAAAAGCGAACACGGTGATTTATTCAACGCTCTATGGGTGCGGCATGCCAAATTTTTATTAGGATGTGACAACTATTGAGAGCCTGCAATTTGCAGAGTGCGAGACTCAGGAGATAAACGCATTTAAGGGCAGACAACAACGCACGCTCAGTACACTTGCGTACGCTTAAAACGAACTACCTGAGTGGCGGCTTCACTAAGGCTATCATCATATGTTCATTCACAGACACACAAATAAAAGAGCACACACAAAATCTACAGGGACACACATCCTGAAAAAAAATCTTTTTGACAGGCATGCACGAACAAAAGACGAATTTCCATTAACCCTAAAGTAAGCGAGTGTGCTGATTTATTCAGTGTGCTGTTGGCGAAGCATGGCAAATCCTCATTAGGATGTAAAGAGCTCCAATTTGCATCTGTGCATCTCTGGATAAAAAAAGCAATCCAGGGTACAGACTGCACAGAAACACATGAGCACCCTCGGCAGATGGACGCTTAAAAGGGACGCACGCGAAAACGAGACAGCGCCAGCCTAATAGCAACACATAGGCATTCACAATGCCACAAAAACTGAGAACATTTGACACAGACAACCACTTACAAAGAACAAAAAAAGGCACACACACCATCACACCGAGGAGCACCATTGATTACTGTAATTATTGTACAGTTAGCTAAATTCAATAATTACAAGAAGTGAAATGGGGCTCATCCACCCTTTCCCTGCCCTGCAAAGGTATTAACCCTTTGGTGTCCTGAAGCACGTTTAGTGTTCGTCACCGTCTGAGAGTCTCACCTTACAGACTGAATGTAATGTAGCTTGGATTGATAGACAGTACTAAGCGTTTTGCTAAGCCTTTGAATCGAATGCACATGAAGTTCCTCAGTCGACTTTTAGGTGGTTTGTGATGATCAAAGACATGCTTACAATCAGCAGGACATCTTTCCTCTGAGCTGTCTATTATCAACTGATTATTTCTACTCTATTCTTCTTGGATATTATTTCTACCCAATGCAATGACCCTTTTACAGTGGTTGACTCCATTGAATGGTGTGTGACCTAGTGTTTGATCTCCCCATTAGTCTGTGCGTCAGTCAGTCAGCCAGTCAGCCAGCCAGTCAGTCAGTCAGTCAGTCAGTCTGCCAGCCAGCCAGACAGCCAGTCAGCCAGGCAGCCAGTCAGCCAGCCAGCCAGCCCGCCCGCCCGCCCGCCCGCCCGCCCACCAGCCAGCCAGTCAGCCAGACAGCCAGACAGCCAGCCAGCCAGTGAGTCAGCTAGCCAGCCAGTCAGCCAGACAGCCAGATAGCCAGTCAGCCAGCCAGCCAGCCAGACAGTCAGTCAGTCAGTCATTCAGTCAGCCAGTCAGTCAGTGGTGCTTGGGTCCACCGGACAAGGGTCGACAAGTGTGGGAATCATAGGTGAAAACAAGTAAACTTGGTAAAAACCAATGCAAAAGGTTTACCGTGCAACTTCACTCGGTCTTTCTCCTACCATATGTCAAGTATTTTACATGCATTGCTGTGGCTTTATTGTTTTAAACCCCCTAAAATGTCACTGAGTGAGTAACAAAAACCTGAGCACCATGAAAGGGTTACGAGGCGGTAGAAAATGGCACAAGATGGAGGAAGAGCAGCAGGGGTCCAACATGGACATGTCAGGTCAAAATGGCAGTTCATAACACAAAGGCTGGAATATCTTTCCTTGCCCAAGGGCGTACCGTATATAGAGTCAGTGTGATTGAATCCTCCACGTCATGCCATAATATAAAAGCCGGTATTTATTATTTAGCGAAGATAAAGCGCTTCATAAACTGGGTCTGAATTCCGTCCGGTGGAGATGTCCCTGTTTCAATCAAGAAGCTATGCAGCTGTACCTCCCAGCTGTCTGTGATAATACAAGTCAATAATGCACACACAAAAACACGCACGCACACACACACACACACACACACACACACACACACACACACACACACACACACACACACACACACACACACACACACACACACACACACACACACACACACTTACCTTCCTCAGGTGCATCCATGGTGGTGCAGACAGAGGACACGTTCTACTTTTTAAATTGATTTGTTTTGTCTTTTTCTTGTTTGTTTATAACTCCCTATAACTCCCTCTAAATCCCTCTAACTTCACACAATCTGTGTCTCAATGGCTATTTGAAAAGACACAGTGAAAAGAGAGGGAAAGTTAAGGAGTGGACACAGGACAGATTTGTCTTTCTCCCTCAATGGTCAGAGATGCGCGGTACACACACACACACACACTTAAAGCTGATTTGGCAAGTTTTAGGGAGAATTATAGTTTGTGCCTTGTCATTTCAGCAGTTGTTAAAAGACTGAGCTCTTGAAGGTGCCTTTGGGGAACCCCCCCCCCCCCACACACACACACACACACACACACACACACACCCTAACTGAGCAATGATCGTTCCGTCCTGCACAATCTCTGCGCTCTGTTTACGTAACACTCAGGGGAAACGCGATCCGGGCGGTGACTGGTGTTTTTCTGTCTGTAGGGAAGCATCTCGCTCTGAGCGGCAACACACTGGACACGTGTTGCACTAAAGATCAAAGCCACAACTCAGGACACCCGGTTGCTTCGTTGGTCTCCGAGGACAGCGGAGCGTAGGACACTGAACACGTCCCCAGAAAGGCGTCCATTTCAGTCGGCCTCTTTTGAACGAGAGACCCCACGGTCGCCACGGAGAGATGAAAACGTCAGCAGCATGAACCCACCAGGACCTCCACTTAGAAAACAATGGGGGTGATCGAAACCAATGTCCTATTTTCTGTATGTTTCCTCTGCAAAGCGGTCCTGGTGGGTCTTTTGTGTGGACCCTGTTGAAGGCACTGCATGAAAACCCAGGGGTCGCGATAATCCAGAATCAAAAGGTCAGACTGACTGATATCTAATTCAACCAGACAATCTGTGATAAAATTTTCTTTAGAAAACAGTCCTCTCTGGTCAGCCTCAGGGAAGAGACTATGCTCTCATGCCTGCTATCGGAATGGACCTATTCATCTGAGGGGGGGTGGGGGGGTGGGGGGTGGGGTGGGGTGGGGTGGGGGGCATTAATACTCAGTTAAAATATAGGAAATCATTTCACTTAGCTAGACATCACACACAAAGGGGTTTCCGATGCTCTCAAATCTCCAACCATGGGGGAAGACATATTGGTGACGTTCGATGGTATAAATCAAAGACTACCTCCTGGACTACCTACAGACAGCCCAGGCGGCTTCCCTGTGCCATTATGATCCTGGGCTCTTAGGGTTCACTGGCTGAGGGAAACAGCAGAAACTAGGCTGAGAGCGAACGCACAGGTTCCAATCCAGGACAGAGTCAAGTAGTTACTAAATCTCTACCGGTCACTCTCTAGTAATTGCCACTGCACTATTTACCCATCCAATGCTTAGTTAGAGTGTCATTAAAATGTAATGCTGTCTCAAGGCTCTTTAAAAATCTTTGCTCTCGGTTTCGTTCATCAGCGTCTGCATGATCTGGGTCTCGTCGTGGAAGTTCCTTGGCAACATATTTCAGTTTTTGGGGTTGCTCCCTGGGCGTTCTATTGCCGTTTTCCGTGCACCCTAAACATTAGTCCCTCGTGGATGATGGATGGCAGGCCTGAGGCGTGTCTGGGCCCTCCAAACAGACTCGTAGAGCTGAGTTGTAGAGCACTCGAGTGTGACCTTCAGGTAATGGTTGTCTGATTAGTCCCTGGCTTTCCCAGGCTGAATCATAATGTCTGTCAACAACATGCTTATCGCAAACTACACAAGCTGCCAGCCATTTGCATTATGTGTTGACATGAGCAGCTTGATTAATAAAAAAAAAAACTTTCAATTAAGAGGCCAACCCAGACTAATAATACTGTATATATATATATATATATATATATATATATATATATATATATATATATATATATATATACATATATATATACATATATATATATATACACAACTCAATCAAGCCAGATAACAAGAGACAGCAAATGTTTGATGCCTGAGTATCCTGATACATTCCCCCCCCCCCCCCCCAAACACGTAGGTGGAACAAATGTGAATGTTTGAGTTGGGGGGGGGGGGGGGGCAATTTCCAAATAAGCTTCAGTCCCCCCCTCCCCCCACTAGCATCGCACCCAAATCCTTCCCTCCAGGTAGGAAGTAATTTGTAGACATGTTGGCTAATAAGTCTCCATAACCTGGATTGGGGTTGACCACGTCATCACACATGCCTGAAGGGACACTACTTATCCCCAGGGAAACGGCTTGTGGCCTTCCAGGCCTGTGTGTCTCCTCTGCAAACACAGCTAGTGCCCCCCCGCCAGCCTGCCTCTCCAGGGGGGCAGCGAGGTGGACTCCGCTCAGTGTTTCATCTGGTGTAATGAGGGGGGATATGGTTCAGTACGGCCCCCCGCCCAGCTCAACTCCCTGGAGGAGAGCTGTGTCTGCATAAATGACTGCTGTGGAAGAGCCGGAGTGGAACCATCACATACACCGAAATGCTGTGAACACACAGACACACACACAGACACGCATACGCACACACACACCGACACGCACACACTCACACACACGCACACGCACACACACACACGCACACACACACACACACACACACACACGCACACACAGACACACACGCACACACCGGCACACCGACACACACACACACACACACACACACACACACACACACACACACACACACACACACACACACACACACACGCACACCGACACGCGCGGACAAACACACACAGAGACATTCAGATATGCATGCACACACACTTTTCAAAGTTTTATCTTTAAAACTGGATTTGTCCTACACGCCTGTAGTGAAAACAGGGGTAAAAGATGTGCAGAGGATCAGTGAGTAAACACATGTTATATTAGGCTGCATGTTGACTTTTTCTCCAGGCCCCATTTTCAAAGGACAGCCGCGGAGGTTATTAATTCACGGCGATACTTAGAAAACACCATTGAAAATTGCTTTTATTAACGGACCCTGTCAACAAGTCCCCCTTTTAATTGGCCTGCTTTTCCCAACGAATGTTCAGTAAGGGCACACACAATCACACACACACACACACACACACACACACACAGACACACACACACACACACACACACACACACACACACAATCCCACACATGAACCCACACACACAGTCCCACACACACACACACACACACACACACACACACACACACACACAATTTCACACACGAACCCACACACACACACAATCACACACACACATCCTCCCACACACACACACACACAAACAATCACACACAGGAACACACTCTTGCTTACTCACATACTCAGGCGTCTGAGATCTCTAATGGATGCCAATTACTTTCAACACTCCATTTCCCAGGTGCCACTGGTCTGTCCACTAATACATTAATGAATGTATTCAGACAAAAGACTAACATCATTCATAAGTGAAAAAAGGTTTGGAACATGAATTTATAAAGGGAAAAAATATACTGCAAGTGAGTGCTTGAGTGAATTAATGAATTGCTGATTTAATTTAGTAACAAGTGTGTGTGTGTGTGTGTGTGTGTGTGTGTGTGTGTGTGTGTGTGTTTGAGTGAGTGTGTGTGTGTGTGTGTAACCCAGTGAGTGAATAAGTGTGAGAGTGAATCCATGCATTGATGAAGAAATCCAATAGAAACCCACTCAACCAATTCTTTGGGGGTAATATAGTATAACTTAATATGCATAACATAAATACACTAGTGAGGGTTGGTTGACAAGGTAACAGTAAAAGGTTTATTCAAAACTTGTTGATGATAAAAAGAAAAAGAAAAAAATACATATATCGATGGATTAGATCCCAGATTACGTCATTTTGTGAATTGTACCTCAACCTCCCTTTGACAGTGTGGTATTTCTCAGTGACTAGGCTACTGAAGCCCTAAATGTTGTGCTTATTAGGATAGAGGAATGCAAGGCAATCAGTATCGCAGCTGGGCACGTAAAAGATGCTCTAAAAATCAAGTGACTATAGATCGAAGAAGTTAATCCTATAATTCCAATTGCGATGTAACTATTTAATGGGATTAATTTAGCCCGTTATAATCAAGGCTTATTATTTTTGACATAAACGGACGACCTTCTAAAATAATCTTACCCGACCGGTTTGCAGAAATGAGTTCTCAGTTGGTCTGGTGTTCTCGCGCATCGTCCCGCATCTTACGTTTCACCGGTTTGGTTTGTCCGAGGTGCGTTGCCCCGCTAAAATCCATCCATCCACTGCAATGCTCTCTCACAGCCTACACATCTTACACATCAGCGACGACCGCCGCCGTGGCTTGGTGGGCTCTCTCGCAACCGCGAGCGGAACTATGCACGCGCAAACCGGTCGGCGCGCTCCATTTACAGTTGTACACCTACAGCCTCTCTTTACAGTTAAAGGTGCGTCACTGAAAGTGGGAATCTTGACAAGAGGGTGAGGGGCGTTAGTGGCACGTCGCAGTGTGATTGACAGGTGACAGGTCTGACTGAACCTTAACAACCTACTACCTACTTAACTAAGGATGTGCGCTTTAAGTGAGACCAGTTGCTCTCTTTATTTGAAATGCGAAAAACCCCACCCAACACGCAAAATGATGATTTAGTTTACTGTTACTACAAGTAGTTGTGTTATGTAATGCGCTATATGTGCATTTGTGCACCTGCACCACAAGTATCAGCCAAACCAAACACTTCAGCTTTTCTGTGGCTAAAATGGCAAATTTGAGCTTCCAGTCAATCAGTCTTTTCAGAGTGCACAGCAGGTTACCACGTACAGGGAAATATACATCGAGAGAGAGAGAAAGAGAGAGAGGATGAGAGAGAGCGAGCGAGAGAGAGAGAGAGAGAGAGAGAGAGAGAGAGAGAGAGAGAGAGAGAGAGAGAGAGAGAGAGAGAGAGAGAGAGAGAGAGAGAGAGAGAGAGAGAGAGAGAGAGAGAGAGAGAGAGAGAGAGAGAGAGAGAGAGAGAGAGAAAGAGAAAGACAGAGAGAGGGTGTGTTGGTTGGAAAGTCCCAACAGGCAGACAGGATTCAATTGTCGGAGCATGGCTTGCCATCGGCATTTAGTCAAACGATGGATCATACAAATCCTTTCGAATAGAGGCTGTAGTGTTTCTACAGTGTGTAACGGGTACTGTGAGCTAGTACGTATATGAGATGTCCACCTTTTGAAAGAAAATATCTTATTCTCCTGAGATGATGGATGGCATGGATTGAAATTGTACACGTTCCATTTTCAACCGCCCTCACAGTACAACAGTGAGATTTTTGGACATGATATGTGTATCTAAGTTTGTATCTAATTCTAAAATGAATTTGTTTATATAATATAGCATCCATGTTTTCCCTCCCTCGTGTATTTGATTTGATTTAGGGGGCACCCTTGTGTTCAAACCTGGGTTTCTACAAAATGGCACATTCTAAACCGTGTTTAAACCCCTTACCCACACTCACCCAGCACAATAATCCATAGGCCTAGCCCTGGGTCAAAACTATTGACTGTACTTAAGAGAAAAACAAACGTGTGCTTGGCTGTTTGTGGAAACACGATGGGAAAGACACCCCTCCTTAGATCGAAGCCGACACTGACCCGAACAGGAATCCGGCCGCCTCACAACAGTCCTTCCCCCGGTGTCCGGCCACTGCACTCCAATCACGAAGGCCAGGGCCGGCCTGTCTGGCCTGGGGAGTTGTTTGCAGTAGTTATGGGCTGCTCGGTTGATGCCGGGTCCACAGCAGACCGGTGTGTCGGCCATTTGAAGTCTGGACGCCAGCAGCGCTCATCATCGTTCCGGCTGCCCACTGCCTCGCGACAGAATTCAACATGGCCAGACATATCTGCGGAGCAGAGATCAATTGTTGTCATTGTTATATTACACAGAGACCAACTCATTGGCTTGGAATTGTAAATAGTTTTATTTTCATTTACCTCGAGGTTTGAAGTGCATCCCTATGACACATATAAATACCCTGCCAGGCAATTATGATTTCATGGGAAGAGGTATTTAGGGGAATCAACCAATTGTATTCTTGCTTTTTTAATGGGGAGGATTATTTGGAAGTGCCCCAGTCACTGCTGGAAGCCACTTCCTCTTTTTCAAACGGAAGTGATGCCAACATGTACATTTAGATGGCATCCTCATGGGTTGAAGGACATGAAGTTCTAGGGGAGTTGAGTGACTAATCAATAGTGTGATGGCGTGTTCTGAAGGTGAGGGCGGAAGTGGGTGGGAAACAGCCAACTAGGTCAGACGGAATAAAACGCAGAGCGCACGGCTTTAGAGAAACACTCGACATGAAACTCTCAATGCGCTCCTGTTTTCTTTGAGAGCCAGCGAGGTTAGTAGAATTGGGAACAGACTGTTAACTCCTCTGCCTTGTTTTTTAACCTTGGAAACAAAGTTTCCTCAGAATCTCTCTCTCTCGCTCTCTCTCTCTGCGTCTCTCTGTCTTTCTTCCCCCTCGTTCCCCATCGTGTCGCTGTCTCTGTTTCGTTTTCTTTGCGTCTCAGGAAACAAATCACCCGCTCCTGCCACCGGGCTCAGTCTACCTCTACGTGTCTGGTGCAAGCTCCGGGTTTGACAGAATCTGGCGAGGGCTGAGAGAATTTTGTTTTCTTAGAGAACACAGAGAATCTCACGACAGTTCAGCCCGTAATACAGCGAAAGGATTGTATCTGTCTGTCTACGTGACTGAAGTAGATAATACCTGTTTGGAACCATTATTAATATTATTATACATTTTTTACTTTTGCTGCTGAGATTTGAGCCTATATAAGCCATACTGGGCGTTATAATGCAGGGCGTCATTCGAAACCTACCCTCGGCTGCACTTATGTCAAAACAGTGTTATTCTCAATCAAAGTTGTTCCAAGTCTGTTACGACCTCCTTTGGCGACGCTCATCTGTTGTAAGCATGTTAAGTATAGCAACACTCAAACACCCTGTTAGTTCTGCTCTTACGGTTGCGGGTACCCGAAAGCTCTACCGCCGTGAGATGCTGCCAGGCCCGCACAGCGCTTCAGTGAAATACCTCAGAATTCAGGAAATGTTTGCCTTTAAATCTCCCCTACTAAATCGAGGTGAGAGAGACTCTGATGGGCACAGCACTATGTTGTCAGTGGAGATGTCCATGCACAAGTGAAGAGGCTGTGGTTGGAACGCCGCTACCCATCGCACTTCCTTTATCAGCCAGTAAACCCCTTGACCACGCAGTATAGCTGGTCATTCTGTGTGTGTGTGTGTGTGTGTGTGTGTGTAGTGAGCATGTGCATGATTTGTGGCCTTGTGAATGTGTTTGTGTGTGTGTTGTGAGCGTGTGCTTGATTTGTAGCCTTGTGAATGTGTGCGTGTGCGTGTATGTGTGATGCTGGATATTTCTTGTCTGCAGGGCTTTCCTCGCTGAATTCATTGTCCTTTTTACATCAAACACACACCAATCTAAACAAATAATATATATTTTTAAATTGTAAAGGAAGTGCTGCACAAAAACAACATTCTTCTTCTTCTTCACCTTCTTTTTGTTATTATTATCAATATTTTTATTATTATTATTATCAGTAGTAATAACAATGTTGTGTTCCAACCTGCTCTTCTCCAGCAGACAGATATAGTGAGGGGCTAATATTGTGAAGTGTCTTTCTGGCAGGTGGGCTGTGTTTGTAAAGTAGTTGGCAAGTTTGGCAGGCCCAGTGTCATGCCAGCCCCGCCAGCACCATGCTGTAGCAGAAAAGATGACTAATGGTTTATGCATTGGTATTCATGAGAGAGGAGGCCGTCTGCCGGATTGGGAAAGCCTGCAGAACAGTCACTGGCTCTGGGGAGACAGCATTTTGTTTGATTCATCTCGATACCAATTACGTGCACTTTTGGTTGATGTATGCCAATGTCCTACAGTACTTTGAAATAGGGTACTTTGTAATGTGCGTTTGATCATCAGCGAGAGCAAACGGGCAATCAACTTTTGACAGACATCCCCCCGAGTAAAGAGATCGACTTAGATTGAGCTGTTCAAACGTCTGCACCGTGTGGACTCCCAATGTTGTCATACAATAGATACAAGGGAGGGGCTCTCCTCCACAGAACAAATGCAGAAGGCAAATTAAGGGGCGGAGAGTGCTGGATCCATCTGTTGGCAGCCGGAGGACGCGAAGGCCTCTGTCCATAGGGACGCGATGAAGGAACGGAAGATGTGGAAAAGGAGGAGGAATTCTGCCGGTCCTGGCCTGAATGGTGATTGTTGTTGCCATGGAATTCTATACTTAATTCCTTGTGAGAAATCATGATGTCTAATGATTTGTCTTTGTATTATTTTACTGTAGAGAAATGAAGCAAAGTACAGTATAAATACATATTCAATGCTGGCCAGCAGGTTAAAGATCATCTTCTTCTCAGACGATGAATGGCCAAGACCTGTTAGAATCATAGTCTTATTATTCAGAAGCCTTTGGTTTTGCTGAATAGAACAATAACCCTGTTCATGGATAATTGGCTTCTCCAAGAGTAAAAGGAGGAAACTTAGATGACACCTGCAGACTACTCCCGTCTCAGTGATAGGGCAGAAGGTCATTCTAACTTCACAATAACAACTCACACCACACAGAGATACATAATTCCCATCACAATTGTGTTAATATGGAATTGAATGTTGTGTGAGTCCTTTATGGGTATGTTTCAATATTGTTTGTGAGCCCCCAACAAATCACAATGTTATAGACGTGAACGTTTTGGAATTGAATTGAATTGATACATAGGAATTCTGACTTTTTTTTGTGCCCAAAATGTATGGCACAACCCCTGTCCATCCCTACAAGAAAAGAAGAAAAAAAATAAGCAGTGTCCGTTGCTTTTGTCTTTGATTGCTTTTGTTCTTTGTCTGTCTGACTGACCAGGCAGACTCCCGGCAGGACTGATCCCAGCTCAGCGGGCTCTGGAGGCTCTTAAAGACACTAAAACATGTTGAAAGCTGAGTCAGGCCCCGCGGAGTATAAGGACTCACTCAATGCTTCTCTCCTCTTATAGCTAACCTTTTCACATCTCTGCCTAAATATACCATCTATTCATATGCATGAGAATTTCTATTAATAAAATGCAAACAATAAACGTTGTCCTGTAGCCTCTAGTGCACCAGTAGCCACGTCAAGCCCGATGCTGGCCTGGGATTCAGGTCAGTCCCCCAGCCCCCATGGCAAACAGATAAAACACAATCAATGAACTATGGGGGGCCGCCTGCTCCTCTCTCAAAAGAGCAGACAAAGGATTTCTCTGTGTGGCGCTGTTTGGGTTTTTAATGCAGGCTCTTTCCAAGACTTGGAGGACAGTGCGAATAAAGATATGTCTTCTTCCATAGCAGAGGGCACAGACAGAGGTCCAGGCTGGGCACATACAGAGTTCCAGGCTGGGCACATACAGAGGTCCAGGCTGGGCACATACAGAGGTCCAGGCTGGGCACATACAGAGGTCCAGGCTGGGCACAGACTGAGGTCCAGGCTGGGCACAGACTGAGGTCCAGGCTGGGCACAGACTGAGGTCCAGGCTGGGAGTATTTATGGACAGCCTCTCTATGCATTCTGTTATGGAGCTACAGTTACTGATGGTGCCCTGGAGACTCCTCTTCTTTTAAACAGAAAAACAGAACAGAATGGAACAGAAAGGAATAGAATATATTATAATCGAACAGAATAAAATAGAACATAATAGAACAGAACAGGATATAATAGAATAGAATATATTATAATAGAATAGAATAGATTATAATAGAATAGATTAGAACAGAATATAATATAATATAATATAATATAATATATTAGAATAGAATAGAACAGAACAGAATAGAATAGAAGAGTCATATTCTTCATGCCTTTGAAAACACGTTGATATATTACAGTCAGCAATGATATGAATAACAAACAAACAAGAATAATAAGAAACACCATTTTAAATGGTAAGTGGCCACCTTTGTTTCTCCTTTAGAACAACCAAGTGCTGATCGATTATATTTGCATGCGTCCTCTCAGTGCTTACATGTGATGGATCATATTTATCATGGACCACTAAGGTTATTCACCAGCTCAAATGGCCTCATTCATCATTGTATCCTGTACCTTGGAGCCAAATGGCCTGCCTTATGCATTCAGAGACTTAACCATTGGTAAATATTTACTCTTAAGGCAATTTTAGCCTTAGTTCGTTTTTATATGTTTAACTATACCTCTTTTAAAACTATCCCAAAATATTCCCTGCAGTCACAGGAAATGCTTTTGTTATTGTTCCCAAAGACCTGGACTGAGAAGGGTTAAAGGGCCCTCATGAACTTAGCCCCCCCTCACTTGGAATGCCTTGCAGAAGTCATTGAAAGGGCAAGAGCTGGTCTCATTAGAACATTTGAAACAAACTGTTCCCTGGAAGTTAAATCTTTTAACAGGAGCAAATGCTTTGCAAAGTTGTAAGTGCTTTGTATGTCTTTCCATTTAGCTTTTCCGATCGTGTATGTTATCTTCAATTGTTATTCAAGTCAATGCAAGTGTATTTATACAGCACATTTCATATGACAGGCTTTGACTCAATGTGCTTAGTCTAGTTAGTACTATGGATGTTGCTTATACGTTACTTGTGTTTTTGTACTTAACGGCACTATCTGGGTAAATAAAGCAACACAGATAACAGACCAAAACATAGTTGGTTCCCTCTGTGCCTGCCCTTAAAACGATCTACTTGCACAGAACCTTCCCTAACCGTTGTTTTGAGTGGGGGTATTTTGGCTGAGCATCACCAAAACGTGCCTGATCAAAGTGAAAGGGTCAATGTTTGTTCTTAACCTTCCGCCTTCATAGTAGGGCTGACTGGCGAGAGGACTAACCACATACTAGAACTCTCTGT
Source organism: Aplochiton taeniatus (assembly GCA_017639675.1). NCBI lineage: Eukaryota > Metazoa > Chordata > Actinopteri > Galaxiiformes > Galaxiidae > Aplochiton > Aplochiton taeniatus. Next base: position 1,993,073 of record CM030177.1, read on the forward strand.
TGCTAGGTTATTTACTTTCCTGGTCTGAAAGTGGTTTTGTGTGTGTGTGTGTGTGTGTGTGTGTGTGTGTGTGTGTGTGTGTGTGTGTGTGTGTGTGTGTGTGTGTGCGCATCAGTACTGTGTGGGGCGTATGCATGTGTGCGCACACGAATGTGTGTGTGTGTTTGTGTTCTTTGTCGAATCGAGTGCGACTTCCCCAATTGAACCCCCCTATTGGCCCCCTTTTGAAGCCTTAACATTTGAAATGATGCCGCAT
>CM030177.1:1998328-2018328 GCA_017639675.1 Aplochiton taeniatus
TAAAAGAGGAAAGTAGTCTCTCCTCTCCTCTCCTCTCCTCTCCTCCCCTCCCCTCCCCTCCCCTCTCCCCTCTCCTCCCCTCTACTCCCCTCCCCTCCCCTCCCCTCCCCTCTCCTCTCCTCTCCTCTCCTCTCCTCTCCTCTCCTCTCCTCCCCTCTCCTCTCCTCTCCTCCCCTCCCCTCCCCTCCCCTCCCCTCCCCTCCCCTCCCCTCCCCTCCCCTCTCCTCTCCTCTCCTCCCCTCCCCTCTCCTCTCCTCTCCTCTCCTCCCCTCCCCTCCCCTCCCCTCCCCTCCCCTCCCCTCTCCCCTCTCCTACCCTCGAAACTTATTTCCCAAAAAGTTGAACTATCACTTTAAAAGCTAATATATATTTTTCTCCTGACATACAGAGCCAACAAACACGAGCTTATTGATGTTGTCGCGCTTGACAATTTGCTTGCTAACAATCTGTCAGTTATCTTGGATGTCAGAGCTTTCTCCATGACACCCTTGTGTTTTCCCTCCATCCGTTTCACAGTCATGATAGGATCCTGACTAGCACACTGGATGATAGTTGGAGTGGAGAGATGGATAGCACACTGGATGGGAGTTCCCTGAAGTCAACCGACGCCTTGTTTTTTTACAAGCACGGCGCTTCCTTCTCTATGCTGTGTCACTTGCACCTAGACAACAGGGCTTGTCACATCGTTGATTCAAATGTGAATCAACGTATTTACCGGGAAAGTACTATTTTAGGTAAGAACCAACCTTGACCTCGAGCGGGTTCCCTTGTGAAGAATTTGCTGCGTTCTTTCTCGAATGCTTACCCACATTTGCTGAAACTATGGCTCAATTTCTGTGAAGTTGTCAACACAAATTCAAAAACTCTCACGTAAACTCTACAAATCTCGTGCAAAAGCCAACACAAATTCCAAACAATGTTATGTCTTCTCAGAATGACATTTTGTCTTCAAATGACACACACACACACACACACACCTAATGAATAGACATTTCTAAGCATCAATTGAACACTATGAACAGAGGAAAACACTACTTTGTTACTGTGATCTTATCAGTATGACACATGACGATGTTCCCTCCCTCACTGGCTCGTAACCTCAACGATGGCAGGCCGGCCAATCCCGTTCCTGCCCCACTGCCGCCCCCTCGCGAGGTTCAAAGCCCCTTCATCAATAAATATAAATTCCCTGTGAACTGCGGCTGCACCCACCTCAAACATCTACCTCTCTGAAACACACAGCACAGCAAGATCAGGAAAAGACCTAAATTATATATTGGGGGGTACAAACATCACATTACCATACAACGATGTTTCTATACAGTGCCGATCGGATGCAATCCATGACAGTGTTAGAATGTGGTATATCGATCACATCATTGTTTAATAGTCATTTGATTAACTTAATGCTTATTGGGCCATTGAACTCGGTCTAGTTTCTAGGTTGTAAGGCGTGCATGCACATTGTTCTTTGCTTGCACATAGTCACAGCGCCATTCTTAGACTCTTTCTGCGTTCCTCTCGAACGGCACCCCGTGGACCTGCTTCAGTCGTAGGTGGGTCCACCGTAGGACACCGTGGGGTGTAAACAAACTCACACGGTCAATATTTTGGATTTGCACTGGGTCTACCGTGGATGGAGTTTGTAGTTGCTTTGGTGTTACTGAATTGTTTGCTCTGAGCATGTTGACAATGAGAGCCTGTTGATGTGTCACGTGTATATATATATTGACACATCAATGTTGATGTGTAAAAAGTGTTCCTCATGTCCTACCACGACATGGTAGTCTTTCTGTTCTGTAAAATATACACTACATGTATACAGTAATACTGTAAAATACTGTCATATTGACAACAATACAGTAACTATACTGTACATTGACAAAGTAGGAGTTTGGTTCCTAATTTCTAACATCCATGAAACATTGTTTTTTACAGTATCCAACCGTATTCATTGAGGACTGTCTTGATGTGCAGTAGCCTGCTACAGTAATGAGGACAGTCGATTTCTATTCTCCTTTCTGTGAAGCCACAGTGAAGCAGCTCACCTTGGACTGGACCCTCAGGCCTGCCTCCCTCATTGTCAGAGCACATGGTCAACCAAAGTGGCCCGAATCTCATCAGAGGCAATTGCTCTCCAAGGTCATCTTTGTCCTCCTCCTTCTCCTCCTCCTTTACCTCCTGGTCCTCCGCCTCCTCTTCCTCCTCCTCGTCCTCTTCCTTTAACTCTCACTCCTTTCGCTCCACCTCTCGCTTCTAATATGGCATCTATTGTCCTCCAACAGAGGACAGCTCACCTTCAGCTTCAACAGAGGACAGGTCACCTTCAGCTCCAACAGAGGACAGGTCAACTTCAGCTCCAACAGAGGACAGGTCACCTTCAGCCCCAACAGAGGACAGGTCACCTTCCATCCCAACAGAGGACAGGTCACCTTCAGCTCCAACAGAGGACAGGTCACCTTCAGCCCCAACAGAGGACAGGTCACCTTCAGCCCCAACAGAGGACAGGTCACCTTCCATCCCAACAGAGGACAGGTCACCTTCAGCTCCAACAGAGGACAGGTCACCTTCAGCCCCAACAGAGGACAGGTCACCTTCAGCCCCAACAGAGGACAGGTCACCTTCGGCCCTTCGATTGCCAAAGCTATGGTTGCTAATTGAAAACACACAGGTGCTTACCCATATGAGGAGCCAATAGTGTGACTGGTGGTTTGAGTTTAGGCTTTTGAATGGCAGTGTTTTATCAATTACTACTTAGTAATGAAGAGTGTGCCAAATGTAGAGAACTGTGTGTAGTGTTTTGCCAAATGTGTGGTTCCAAACTGCAAAGTGAGTAAAAAGCAGGAAATGTGTTTGTGTTGGTGCAGAATTGGCATATGAAAAGGTACCTGACTGTAAGGTTTTGGTAATGGTGTCTAAAGCTTTCAGTTTTAGTTAGCAATTGAGAAAAACTGTAAGTACTAAAGTCAAGGTTTTAAAGAACTCACCCAGTGCTGTGTGGGCTCTATCAGGGAGATTATTGCCAAGTGAGAAGCTGCTGAATTTGGATGTTCGCCTGTCACTATTGAAAAACAGGGGAGAACTAAGGGCAAGACACTTTATATGTATCACATACGTGACAGAACAATATCTATGGAAGTGAAGGATGAGTGTGCCATGTGCTGGCATATTGCAGGGAGTAATATGCATGCGTTTTCAGGTTTTCACAAGTTGTTGTTCTATAGTACACATAAAGCATAGTTATTGAAACTGACACTCAGTGACCAAGGACAGAGCCCAGACCTGCACAACTATAAGCACATTCTCTCCTCACACTTCTATTCAAAACACTCCGCACAGTGTCCCTTGTTTTCCCTTTCAAAACAAGGCCATTCAAAATGCCACATCCTGGGACCAATTGGCCAGTACATGTGCCACCTGGCCAAACACCTAACTGCTTAATTGTCGACTCATCATATAGTATGTAAGCACTGTCTAGCCAGAGAAGATATAGCCTGTGATGTTGATAAGGTGCTGTGGCTAGACCAAGCTAGGCGGTGAAAGGCAGCCTAAGTATTATACTTTCCTCTGTTTCTTTTTTTTCTTCATATTTCTGTAGACTTGAAGAATCTTTCTCTGCAGAAATCTCTATATACAGAACTATTATGACAAAGCCCACCAGCCCAGAAAGTGCTTTTGATTGAGCACAACAGTATGTAGTTGGTTGGACAAAAATCTGGTTAAGTGTGTGCCATTTGGAGCAAACGTTGCTAAGTTTGATTTTGATAAGTGTTTATGTAGTTTTGATTACAGTACGTAAAAGGTGTGGACATGCAAATACATGCCTGTTTATGCATTTCCTTCCATCTGTTTTTTTCCCCTTAAACTTTTTGGCTTTTAAATCATTTAAAATCTCTCTCTCGCTGCTTCCCCCCATAGCAAGCAATTCAACCCCTACTGAGATCATAGCATAATCGTTCTGCAAAGTTTTATAATTAGTTATCAAACTTTCTTCTCTGTATGCATTGGCCGGCAAAATAGAAAAGTGTGTGTGTGTGTGTGTGTCGCGCATGTGTGTGTGTGTGTGTGTGTGTGTGTGTGTGTGTTCAGTGCATCAGGCCCTTTTGGACCACTAAATGTGTGAGACAGAAGTGAGTAGTTTAGGTTCAAATTAAACAGTGTAAATAGAGTAGTACATCTCTTTGTATTTGTGCCAGAGAGAAAGAGATTGAGACTGGCCGCCTGCCTGTCGCGTGTCTTGGTGTTATAGTCATTCTCAGACACTGTCTTTGATGGCGGCAGCAACTGGATGTCCTCAACTGGCCCAACACCCTCTCTGATGTGTGCTGATTGGCCGTAGATGTCCTGAGGAGAGGGCAGGAGGATGTCTGATTGGTCATCTCATTAGACCAAAACAACACACACACAGTGTCCAGTACAAAGACCCCCCCCCCCGTGCCTGACAGAGTGTGTGTGTGTGTGTGTGTGGGGGGGGGGCTTAATGACAGTGTGTCCACACGGGATCATATTAAGGCATGCGTGCGTGCGTGTGTGTGCGTGCGTGTGTGTATGCATGCCTGCCTGCGTGCGTGTGTGTGTCACAAGAATCCAATGTATCCTGCGCAGCATTGCTGGATTTGCTGTAAATCCCAGGATTACATAATAAGCCCTGTAGAAAAAGACAGTCTGCATTTAGAACAGGACTCAGTCGCTAAGTCATCAGGTGCTTCAACATTTCATTTGGAATTTGGAGTAATGCCACGTTGTATTCTAATACGCTACAATAACATGGTATCCGCTGCCACTGTGAGGTCTTATCGTGGTTCTATTACTCTCCCCTGAGACGAGCTGCCTTCACCGGCCCGCTGACCCCCCCCCCCCCCCCCCCCCCCCCCCAACACAGTGCCCCCCCCCCCAGTGTGTCACCTGAGATCACGTATGAAACGGGAGAGGGTACGGCCGGCGTGCCGTGTCTCACCCTGCGCTGACGGGTGTGTTCATGCCGGGAAGGAACTGTCTGTCTGTCTGTCTGTCTGTCTGTCTGTCTGTCTGTCTGTCTGTCTGTCTGTCTGTCTGTCTGTCTGTCTGCCTGTCTGTCTGTCTGTCTGTCTGTCTGTCTGTCTGTCTGTCTCTCTGTCTGTCTGTCTGTCTGTCTGTCTGCCTGTCTGTCTGTCTGTCTGTCTGTCTGTCTGTCTGTCTGTCTGTCTGTCTGTCTGTCTGTCTGTCTGTCTGTCTGTCTGTCTCTCTGTCTTTCCTTCCTTCCCTCCATCTCCCTCCTCCTTCTCCCTCCTCTGTCTCTCATTCTTTCCTCCCCTCCGTCTCCCTCCATCTCCCTCCTTCTCTCTGTCTTTCCTCACCTCCTCCTCTCTCCTCGCTCTACTCCTGACCTTTGACCTGCCGACGTCACCGTCTGGCACGCAGCGTGTTTTCCGCGTCACAGACATGTTGTTTCTTTGTCTTTTGTGTGAGATCCTTCTCAAAATGGACGAACTCAATCCAATGATCAGTCTTTATATCAAACGTCTTTAAATCGAACGTCCGTCTCGCTGAATATCGAGTTACCAGGAGGACGTAAATGAATGATCCTTGTTTTGGTTTATATCTGCCCTCTTCATCTGTCTCCAAGTGCTCGTGTACCTGAGTCTGCCTGTCTGCCTGTCTGTCTGTCTGCCTGTCTGTCTGTCTGTCTGTCTGTCTGTCTGTCTGTCTGTCTGTCTGTCTGTCTGTCTGTCTGTCTTTCATTCATTGGCCTGCTCTTTCGTCAAGGGTACTGTTTCATCTAGAATGAATTAAAGAGAGAGGAATAAAACGAGAGTTGCAGAGAAGGGAGGGTGAGAGAGGGATGAAGAGGGAAACAGAAGGTGATAAACAGATTGAGAGATGGAGAGTAAGAAAAAGAAAAACAGAGAGAAAGAGAGAGAGAAAGAGAGAGAGAAAGAGAGAGAGAGAGAGAGAGAGAGAGAGAGAGAGAGAGAGAGAGAGAGAGAGAGAGAGAGAGAGAGAGAGAGAGAGAGAGAAAGGGGCAATGACTGTTCATTCCCAGGCTTCTAATAAACAATAAAAATGAAATATTCAGTCAACAGAGCACTTTTCTGGCACTTGTCAAACCGTGGTGTCAGTAGTCCTCACAATATCTCTCCTGTACACACACAACCAGAGGACTCTCACTCACCCAGCCCACCCAACCCCCAGAGGACTCTCACACACCCAGCACACCCAACCCCCAGAGGACTCTCACACACCCAGCACACCCAACCCCCAGAGGACTCTCACACACCCAGCACACCCAATGGGCCCTCCTCCAACTAAGGCTGCCACTAGGAGGCCACCTGGTTGCAAGGTAGGGCATTGCATGACTTGTGGGACGGATAACATATTACCAATGTTATTATTTAAAAGGATATGCTGCAGTAGGATATCTATGTGGCTTGGCTGTCAAACTGCATGCACTCAGTTTGTTACTTGACACAAAAAGATGGTTCTCTGATATGTACTTGTTTGGCTTCTTTTAAATATAAAAAATAGTTTATAAATAATAAAAACTAATAATCTCAGCCTTGTTTTTTATTTAAACGGACAGTTTACTTTCCAATTGGTGGCTAAAAAGCATTCATATTTAGTATCAATAGTATTAAACTCGATGTGCTCATTTTATGTAAATCAAGTTTTGTTTTTCTGGTCCAAAAATCAAACCTATTACACAGGTTTTAGATATTACATTTTTGGACAGTTTTAAATAGCCTACATTACTGTTTTGTGTCCAAACGAGCAATCACCAAGCTACACCACACAGGACAAGGGATGAAATGGATGTAGGCCTATAACACACAAACACAGTTTGTTAGCATTGGAGCGAGTAGGGACTTTTCGTTCTCATGAGTAATTATGTATTCCCCAAGATTGACTTTCTTTCTTAAAAGATACAGTTCCTCTTCATTGTCAACAGATATATCGAATATAACTCATAAAAACTGTACAAGCAGTGGACCGGATCCTTTCCCTACAGTGCCTGTTGCCTAGATACGGCTTGGAGACGAAGGAGAGATCGCAGTTAGTGGGAGTTGAATGCCTTGAGTACATAAAAACGCTGATGTTTCTCATTCTATTCCTACTTGATTATTTTATTATATTTTTTATTGCCCTTCCTCAATTCCCGCCCTCACTCTCCTTAGTTACCCTCTTTCTCATGTACTCTCGTAAGACACCACCCTTTGTTGATGTCTTCTTGCCAATAGATTCAAATTCATTTCCAATGGAATGCGCTTCCGACTAAATTATGTATGTGCTTTGCAGTTTGCAGCAACATACATGAAAGTAACGCCTTTATATAGGCCAAAAGTATCAGGACAAAAAGACCGTAGTAGGACTTCTGTTTTGAAATATAAAAGGTTAGCGCTCGACTCTAACAAGCTTGAAGAGAGGGTGTGTTTGATTAATACACACGGCATGAAAGCCATCATTTGCCCACTGCAATTCATTTTTTTCTGCCCTTTCTTGCCTATACGTAAATAGAAAAAAATCTGCATTGCAGACCCATAAGAAATGTTACCACAGTAGGGCGTACGTATCATGGTATAGAGCAGGGGTGTCAAACTCAAATACCCAGTGGGCCAAAATGTAAAACCTGAACAAAGTCGCGGGCCAACATTGAACAAATTAACCTTTTAATATGGACCCAAAAAAGTTTTGCTTTAACATTGAATATAGAACAAGCATCGCTTATTACCATACAATCTATAATTTAATAGTGGAGACATGCAAAATCGAATTTCAAATGAAAAAACACATCAATGGCATTCATTTATTAAATTAAAAGTAGTAATTTGGTATTGTCTCGCCAAATATAATTACCTCGCGGGCCAAATTTGGCCCGCGGGCCAGAGTTTGACACCTATGGTATAGAGTGTATGTATAGTTTATGTATCGAGTGTATGTATACATAAATAGAAAATAAACTTCACTTTGTCGAAACCTGGTGGAGAGACGAGAAAGCCATACGGCCATGATGACTATGTAGGACACAAGAGAAAACTCCCATTCTGCAACAGCTGTATATTGAACGTTAAATAAAAGTCTCTTTAAACATTCAGCACGGCGTGAAATAAATATATTTAGCAAGTGAAATAATGTATGTGTGATTTTCTCCGGGAGAAAGGCATACAGTGAGAGAGCGATCCGCTTCAGAGTACGTCAAAGGGCAGGACAGTGTGTTGGTCGCTCGTTGGACTCCATGAAAAAAGATTGATTTAATGAAGGCCGGTTGGATCTGCACAGTAGGATTTCTCATTCATTTTATTATTTTCATTTGTTTTAGTACGTCTAGCGAGGTAAAACACTCTCCAATCCTGTGATTACTCAATGTTTTATATTTAAATCGGACATTATTTCTAATGTTTGTATTACTGAACTATATGTAAAAGAGTGAATTAGTAGAAGTAGACATTTACGCGTTTTTTTTTTTTTTTGCACGGCACAGCAATCAAGATGGGAACTGAGATTGTTTCCGGTCCGTAGTGAGCCACCCACAATGTCCTGTCGTGGCATTTTAATACCGAGCGTTTTCCGTTGGATTCATAGCATCCTTGGTTTCATGTTTGAGGTAGTTTTGCTGGGAGCAGGGCTGTTCGAAGCTGTGCTGAGTCACTTGAAGATGCCATTCAACGCATGTGAAGCCACACACTTTATTTTGCTTTGAGCTAAAGGCAGGTTCTTGTATCGTTTACTATAGTACTGTATGGATGCAGTCTCCCTCTCTAGTTCTCTCCCAATGTGAGAAATGTCTGGCTAGATATTTTAGAAACTTGTCAGTTGAACTTAATTTGGAGGACATATTGTTTCTAAATGTGTGTTGTTCAACGGAGCATATGAAGACAGACAAACAGGAACGCAGTAAAGTAATGAATGTATTGACCATCTCCCATAATGCTTTGCGGTAGACCAGACGACAGCAAGCCTCTGATAATCTTTACCAAAACAACAATAACAGACGGCCCTCTATCCTAGTTGATTGGCAAACATTTGGCTTTGACATTTTCTTAATGAAAAGAGTGGGGAAAAAATCGGGGTGAGAGAGGGATAGATAGAAAGATAGATAGAGAGAGAGAGAGAGAGAGAGAGCAGAAAGCCGTTGGTGGCGCTCTGCCCTTTCTCTGACGATCCATCCCACAATAACCTTTTCCTCCAGGGCCCGGGTCACCAAATATGCTGATGCAATTACCTCCATGGGCTGTGTGGCAGAGTGATTATGCAGTGGGTTCCATGGGTCCGGATGGACACAGACAGATGGCCAAGGATGGCAGCGTAAGGTGCGTTTGATATTCATCAGTCCCGCCAACGCCGCTGTGGCGTATTCACATGTCCACCTGCGCGGGTTAAGTTCAGGTCTGCATAATGGATGGGAGTAGGAGTGCTGGTTAAATCAAACGTCCCTCTCGTTCTCTCTCTGGTTTCAGCCAACTGGTGTTTAATATTCTAACTGGTTCAGGGAATAAAGTGGACAGCCAGTTGACCATCTGATTTCTGAATATACCCCGACCCCATCACACACGCACGCACACACACACACACACACACACACACACACACACACACACTCACACACACAGAGAAAGAGAGATATTCATCGCTCACCTGGTGTGGTGTACTGTATGTTTTCTTAAGCAATAAGGATGTGATACCTGTGAGAAGCTGTCAGTGTACACCGTTCCCACTGCTTTGGTGGATCAAAGCCACTCTACAAGTGTCTGTGTGTGTGTGTGTGTGTGTGTGTGTGTGTGTGTGTGTGTGTGTGTGTGTGCTGGTCTGGACAGCAAAGGTCCAGGTCTCTGGCAGGTGCGCGGGCAAAGGCCCTGTCAGCTCATGGTACCTACACTAATTAAGTTGAGGGTCTTTGTGAGAGTGTGTGTGAGTGTGTGTATGTGTTGCTGTGTGTTGGTGTGTGTGTGTCGCAGTGTGTTGGTGTGTTTTGTCTGTGTCGCTGTGTGTGTGTGTGTGTCTTGCTGTGTGTGTGTGTGTGTGTGTGTGTGTGTGTGTGTGTGTGTGTGTGTGAGTGAGTGAGAGAGAGAGAGAGTGCCCCTGACATGGCTTTACCAGTACCCCACCTCTGCTGGATCAGCCGGCCTTTGTCCCTTTGCCATGGGAAAAGCTTGTCTTCACAGATCCCTGTACCCTGAGGTCACTGGGCCTATCTCTACACACACACACACACACACACACACACACACACACACACACACACACAGACAGACCAAGTCAAACCAATTGAAACACTCATGCAGAAAATGGCTGTGTAGCCTTCAGGGTGTTATCCCATCGGACAGGGCTTGGTAATACTGAACAAACACACACACTCTGAGACATACCACAATCCCACTCAAAATAAAAGCACAAGCACACGTACACACAACTGACACGCAAACAACAGACAACAACAGACAACAACAGATCATTTGAAACCCCACTGTGAGTGCAGGTGCAAAGAGCCAGCTGCATCCTCCATCAAAGACATCTCGTATTTACTCTGGAGGCCCACTGCTGGTGGTCTGTCACAGCACCATTACTATTCATGGGATACTTGGGATTCAACAATACACACACACAAACACACACACACACACACACACACTCACAAACACACACACACACATAGACACAAATTAATGGAGTACTTGTACAACAAGACACACACACACACACACACACACACAGTAATGGAATACTTGTACAACAATACACACACACATAGACACAAAGTCATGGAGTACTTGTACAACAATACACACACACACACACACACAAATTAATGTAATACTTGTACAACAATACACACACAGACACAAAGTAATGGAGTACTTGTACAACAATACACGCACACACACACACACACACACACACGAAGTAATGGAATACTTGTACAACAATACATACACAGACACAAAGTAATGAAGTACTTGTACAACCATACACACACACACACACACACACACACACACACACACAAAGTAATGGAGTACTTGTGCAACAATCCATAAATAAGTAGTCAGCGAGTTTAAAGGTCTGTTTCATGCTTGAAGGGGCATGCAGTCACACCCTCAATGTGTCTCCACAGTACTCTGTCCAGGGTAGATCTCGTGGTGTATCTGGGACGGAGCAACTCTGGACTGTGGAACTCTGGAAGTCAACATTTATTCTGCAGATGCTTTCGATTGGAACAATTTTGAATGATCAAAATAGTCAATATATATTGCTAGATAAAACATGATAGATAAAACATTAAAACAAATCAAGTTAATGCATCTTAACATGAAGAACAATACACTTAGACAGTTATTTTGTAAGCCCACAGTTTTTCCTTAATAGTATTTCTGGAAAGATTTGAGTTCGATACATTAATTTGAGGGTTTTTTTGTATGTTGTAACGAGATACATTGTGATGCATCTCTGACAATGAAACGGCGTAAATCAAAGGCTTAGGGTGCAGGCTAAAAGCTGCAGGAGTCCTTCTCTGGTGGTCAGAATGGAAGTGCCCGCAGTCAAGTCACTTAGCCTCCACACCACTCTCCACTGGCCCTACTCCTAAGAGGCTCCATGAATCACGAGGCCTGGGCCGAACTCGTTCGTGTGTGGGTCTGTGTGTGCGTGCTTGTGTGTGTGTCTGTGTGTGTGTCTGTCTGTGGGTCTGTATGTGCGTGCGTGCGTGCGCGCGCGCGTGTGTGTGTGTGTACGTGCGTTACAGGAAGCAGTTCCGAAAGTCCACAGCGAGTTGAGTCACGTCGGTCGCTGCCCACACACACTCACACTCTTTTCACCTGCAGCCCACCTTGGGTTCGCTAAGCCCCCACTCCTCCATCGCATCCTGCTAGCGCCAATAATTAACAACAAATATACACGCACACAAAACGGATTCCATTCCCCTAACACAGGCTCCTCTAATTGCTCTTAAGTCTCTGTCCTCCAGCCCTTTGTTCTTGTATACAAGCAGCCGATTTAGATTGACAGGTGGTTGTGAGGAACAGGCCCGAAGTCCAGGCGGTTTGAGTCCGTTTTAGTTTGAAGCCTCGCAAAGCTGTTTATCATTTAATTTTTTCAGATCGATTTTACGTCAACGCTGGCTGTGTTGAAAAATTATTTGGAGACATTAACGACAGCATAAATATCCCTTTTATAAACTCAAAGGCAAATTAAAAGCGAGGGTTAGATTGATTACTTACATATACGTATGAACGGTCTGATGGCATAACTGATCAGAATTTGTTTTTATAGGGTCAAGAACAAATGATTCCCGTTAGAGGTTGTGCTGTGTGGGGGAGCTCAGAGCCCCGTGATAATCTGTGGTCTCAGTCGGACCAAGGACAGACACCCAGAGTAAACAAAAACAACAGGGGCTGCGTGCTGCGGCAGCTGCCTGACACGACGCGGTGACAACAACGTAATCTCCTCCTATTAGACCTTTTGTCTTTTCAACAACTACCCGTGAGGCCGACACACTCCTGGCGTAAGTCGGAAACGAAACTTGTCTCATCTAAAAGGCACTTCCTCCAGGTTCTCCAGCCTCCTTTATAAATGTTGCTTCAACAGGTGGTTGGTAGGCCGACAGAGTAAAGACGGACCCAACTAGATAGACAAAGCATTGACAGGGATATCATATTTTTTTCTAATTTCACATTTTATAACTTTTAGGATTCAATTGTTGATACATACATTGACTAAAAAACGTACTTGAATGCGTGTATTGTATCATGCCTCAAAACAGTATATTGAGTGTGAGATAATATTTTAGGGTGTTGTTTTGTGATATTTAAATTGGGTTCCGGAGGATTCCTTTTGCTAAATTGTATGACTTAGACAGGAAATGAGCTAGGTATTGGAATGATAAAGTTTAGATTTAGGACCAGCTGGGTTCTGCAGGAGACCCATGATGGAGAAACACATTTACAACTCAAAGACGGCAAGGCGAGGCAGAGTCTGGGAAAGCAATTTACTGCCGGTCGAGTGAGAGAATTCGTTTCTAGCCTTGCTCTTAACAATGCGTCCCGCTCCCTGATTGAAATGTGCGTGTGCAAATCCGAAAAGAGACTGGTCTTTGTGTTCACTTCATTTTATTTCGTGTTCAATTAAGTTTTATCAAAAAAAGTAATCTTTTTTATTTTCTTTACAACTGATTTCCTGGCCCAGTTTGCACTCACATACGCGTCTCTGGGCTAGCTCTCTCCTAGCCAAACATGATCACGGATCCTTTTGAAAACTGGTGCTTTGGTCTAATCGCGCAAATTAGCTTCAACAATGTTGCGACATCAGTCGCTTTGGAGATCCGCGGAACGAAGATTTGAGGTTTCTCCGGTTTTAATGGCTTAAGGTGAAAGCGGGGCGGGGGGGGGGGGTCGGTATGAAATGTGATGGAGGGATAATTGAATGTGGATGAGCTAGGGGGGGCTGTGTGGAGATCGAGGTGGAGAGAACACACAAATATAGGGTTGAGTGGGAATACAAGGCTGGCTGGTAGAGAGAGAGAGAGAGAGAGAGAGAGAGAATGGGAGAGAAAGAGAGAGAGAGAGAGGGGGGTCAGTAGGTGGAGTGGGCGGGGTGTAAATAAATACCTGCGGGAGACAGGAGGGGCCTCCCCAAGGTGCACTGGTTGGGAGGCCGGGGAGAAACCCTGACACACGCTAGGGTGTTCCCTCACCATCCTCTGACAGGTGAAACCCTGGAGCACTGTGTCCACTTACTGGACCTAGAGGAGAGATAGGGAGGCTAGGGCCAGTGTGTCCACTTACTGGACCTAGAGGAGAGATAGGGAGGCTAGGGCCAGTGTGTCCACTTACTGGACCTAGAGGAGAGATAGGGAGGCTAGGGCCAGTGTGTCCACTTAGAGGAGCGGAGAGGAGAGGAGAGGAGCGGAGCGGAGAGGAGAGGGCCGCGGTGCCCGTCCAGAGAGGCAGCATGACGTGCCAGGCGTTCAGCGCGGACTCCTTCTCCACACTGGCGGGCGACTCCACGGCTCTGCCCCTGCTGATGCACCACGCCTCGGTGGCCGACTGCCTGCCCGCCTCCTCCCACGCGCACAACATGGTGTCCACAGGTAACCTTTGACCTTGGACCTCCTCCACGACTAACCTTCTGTTTTCTAAAGGCTAACTTAAATGTAAAGGGTGAGCCGAGTTCATGTTTGATGTTGGCTACTCCTCGGTTTTTCATTCCAACGCTTGGAGCCAGGTACCACGTTGTGTATGCTCTGTGTTCAAATGTGTGTTGTGTGTTCTGAGTTTAATTATGGGCTGTGTTTGAAGTTAATGGCAGGCAGGATTTAAGGCAGGATTTTTACAGGCCTTCTACGCTCTGTGGTACAAAGAGTAAAAAATAATATTTATATATGTATATCCATGTTCTGCAAAATCCTTCTTAAGTTTCAGTGAAGTGTTAGAATCCTAATAAATATGTAACAAACTACATAAAAACTACATGTAAAACATGCCTGGGTTTATATATCATACACATACATGTTTACCTTGACACATAGTATAAATTGTACCATTACTACAAAACCTCTGTAAATCTTTAATTATAATAAATAATGGAAATCCACTAGATCCTCCAATTTAAACCAAGATGAAGATCTAGTTATGATGAGAGAACCAAGCATTCTCTCAGTCCTATTTAAACCAAGTAGAGACACTCTGCATGTACATAATTGCCCCATTCACAAATGATGTACTCCTCCAGAGAGCATTCTCCTCAAATCATATCACTGTTGTTGTTTTTTTGTGGGTTTTTTTCTTTAACGGATGCCCGAGGCAGTGATGGACAATTGGAAAGGGAAAAACAGTCACTCATTCAAAGTAAATCATAATTATGTAAATGCTCGTAATCAACGAGTTCAGCCCAGCTGCCTCTTCTCCCGAGGATAATTGCTGGAGTGGGTGATGTTATTAGGACGACGCTTTCGATTGTTGAATTGGCCAACTATGTGCGTCTAAATGAAGAAGGGCGTGTGGAAATGGTTCAGCGGACAACTGACAATTGGGATGCTATTGTAAATACCCCTATTGGCACGTAATATAACACTCACCAAGGATATGTGGCTATTATCTTTAAAAAAAAAATGTTTTTATCAAATAGGGGTACCCGAAAGGTCACCTTTATTCACTAGTTGATCTGCTCAAAGGATTAGCGTCCTTAACAGTACAAGCACGTGCACCCACTCCCTGAAAATGTGCGCGTGCCGTTTTCGTGCGATAAAAATAACATTAAGCCATTTTAACACAGCAGGGTTAAATAAGATGGTTACTGGTTAGGTATGAGATATTATCCTATTTGCACGTTCTCCTCTGTTTTCAGGGATCAGGCAAGGTACCATTGCCTATAACAAATCTTTCTCGTACTTAGACTATGTACCTAGATGCACCTGATCTTCAAAGGGTTTCAAAATCAGAATCAGAATCAGAAACACATTAATTGCTATATACAATTTTAATGTCCCAGCACCGACCGCCGACCGTCAATAAACTGTCAAACTGGCAGTTCGTACTTAATTGGAACCTATTGATTTCTCGACTGTCAATTACAGGACATCAATCTTATGTGTAAAATCTCCCAGCCAAATTTAGATTTCGCAATCAGAAGGCCTAGAGCGAATCGATGAGAAGCCGATTGATGTCAAAACATCACGATTTGTGGTTTTCAACGAGGCCCTTGGTTCTGTTAATAACTGGTAAACAATTGCGAGAAATGCACATTCTCTAAGGCTCATTAAGAACAAAGATCCCGTAGCACTAATTGAATGAACGCCGGGGTTCTGACGGCTGCGTCAAAACTCAAAATCAATTTCTTTCCAATGCATACAGTCACTGAAAAAAAGAAATGCTCATACGAGCTTCAAAAATGCTGCCAGCGGTCAAAATAATTTTTTGTTCTACTTTCAAGGAGATAATTTGCCGTCAACATCGGCTAGGTACATGTCTTGGCAGGGCTATTATTCTCGTTCCTTCGCTCCCAGTGCCCTCCGGCTTGTCGCTGGTCCAGTCTTCGAAGCGCTCGCACATGCACCTTTCCACTTCGGCCCTCGGCAACGCCCTTAGCAACGGACCCCAAGGCCTGCATTACCCAGTCACCCCATGTCACTACAGCAACCAGCAGACAGCCTACGGCATGATGACAGGTGAGTGAGGGGCGGTGGGGGTTATAATGGTGAGGATGATGATGATGAGGATTATGAGGATGATTACGATTAGAATGATGATGATTATAAGGATGATGATGAGGATGAGGATGATGAGGAGGATGATGATGGTGAAGATGATGATGATGACGAGGATGATGATGATGATGATGACGAGGATAATGATGATGATGGAGATGATGATGAGGAGGATGAGGAGGATGATGATGATGAGGAGGATGATTATGGTGATGATGATTATGATGATGACGAGGAGGATGATGATGATTCTAAGGATGATGATGGAGATGATGATGAGGATGATGATGAGGACCAGGATGATTATTTGATGGATGTGGTGGTGATGATGATGATGGCTGTGTGTGTTGTGTCTCTATAGCTCAGGAGATGCTGTCTGCCAGTATCTCTCAGACCCGTATCCTTCAGACCTGCAGTGTCCCTCACCCCAACATGGTTAACGGAGCCAACACACTGCAAGGTACACACACGTACATACACACACACGCACACACACACGTACTCACACGCACACGCACACACGCGCACACACGCACACACATACGCACACACACACACGTACACACACACAAACACGTACGCACACACACACACACACGCACACACACACACATACATGCATGTTCAAAGAAACATTCACGCAAACTCACAGAATACTACCATGAGGTTACCAAAGGTTCCCTTGAATCTTTGCGTGCTTACCTCCAAATTAGCAGCAGCAGGTGTGACGCTATCACCAGGGTTTTGCAGTCCCTCACACATATTGTACACGACTACCATCTGCTGTTAAAATGCAATCAGTCAATCAACCACTAGATGGCAGTGTTGTTTTAAAAACCCAAAACAGCCCACTTCAGTTCTCTCCAATTGAATTGATATCTTTTTACAACCACCCTAAAGAGCCTTTATCAAAACGTTTTTTTTTTTTTCATTTTTTTAACAAGATATCTAGTCACAACTGAGATTTCCTTTTTCGAATAATTTCAGTGGCCTTATGGTTAGGCTGTGACAAAGGGACGTGTGTTGTAGGGACGCCCAGTGCCCATACTAACTGTGACCCTGTAATGCACTGTCATCTGTCCTTTGTGTACCTTCTGTCTCTATCGCTCTCTATTTGCAACTCTTTCTTTGCTCATCTCCTGCAGTCCAGCAGCCTCTGTCTCGTTTCTGCCTTGCCATATAGCTGGTTACTATCTACAGTGCATTCAGAAAGTAGGCAGTCAGTTGTATGCGATTTGGGATGCAGAATAATGTCTTTTCACTCTTCTGCCATAATAATGTAATGTCTTAAATGTTAATATCATCCTTTGGGGGCTTTTCCCAGCAAATGTTCATGGATGCGAATACGTGCGATTAATTCGATCAAACAATCATGTAATTAATTTGATACCAATTTCGAATCGATTGACAGCCCTCATTTTTATTTGTAATCATTTTGCACAGACATCTACAAACCTGTTTTCACTTTGTCATGATGGGGTGTTGTGTGTAGATTGATGAGAAGAATTTGATCCATTTTAGAATAAGCCTGTCACGTACCAGAATGTGGAAAAAGTTCAGGGGTCTGAAAACACTGTGTAAAAGCAGTTGACCGAAACCCTCTCTTTCTGTGTGTGTGTGTGTGTGTGTGTGTGTGTGTGTGTGTGTGTGTGTGTGTGTGTGTGTGCGTGTGCAGGCTCCCTGGCCCCCTGTCTGTATAAGTTCCCTGACCATGGCCTGGGTGGGGGCTCCTGTGCTCTGAGCCACAGCTTCTCCTCCCTCCCTGCCTCCCTGCTCTCCGAGGAGCAGGTCCATGGAGACCCGCGCTCAGACCCTCGCCGGAGGACCAAGCCCCACGACGACCCCCCTGACATGGACTCGCCGCAGATACGCGAGCTGGAGAAGTTTGCCAACGACTTCAAACTGCGCCGCATCAAACTCGGTGGGTTTAGGGTGCGAGTAGGATGGATATGAGAGACAGGTCGATAACGATGCATACTATAAGAGTAGAAATATGATTATTCTCTATAAGAGTAGAAATATGATTATTCTCTATAAAGTAGAAATATGATTATTCTCTATAAGAGTAGAAATATGATTATTCTCTATAAGAGAAGAAATATGATTATTCTCTATAAGAGTAGAAATATGATTATTCTATATAAAGTAGAAATATGATTATTCTCTATAAGAGTAGAAATATGATTATTCTTTATAAGAGTAGAAATATGATTATTCTCTATAAGAGTAGAAATATGATTATTCTCTATAAAGTAGAAATATGATTATTCTCTATAAGACTAGAAATATGATTATTCTCTATAAAGTAGAAATATGATTATTCTCTATAAGAGTAGAAATATGATTATTCTCTATAAAGTAGAAATATGATTATTTTCTATAAGAGTAGAAATATGATTATTCTCTATAAGAGTAGAAATATGATTATTTTCTATAAGAGTAGAAATATGATTATTCTCTATAAGAGTAGAAATATGATTATTCTCTATGAGTAGAAATATGATTATTCTCTATAAGAGTAGACATTCACAGGAGCTTGATTAACCTCTCAACAACACGCTCCTACTTTGTTTATGTACACTTCTCGTGGCGGGTTGTTCGAGGGTTTGTTACTTAGTGTGTGAGTGTGTGTGTGTGTGTGTGTGTGTGTGTGTGTGTGTGTGTGTGGTAAACCCCCCACCAGGGTACACCCAGACAAACGTGGGTGAGGCGCTGGCTGCGGTACACGGCTCCGAGTTCAGCCAGACCACCATCTGCCGCTTTGAGAACCTGCAGCTCAGCTTTAAGAACGCCTGCAAGCTGAAGGCCATCCTCTCCAAGTGGCTGGATGAGGCCGAGCAAGCTGGGGGTGAGTCAGGGGCCCTCGGTCATCCACCAATAGACTGCCTGTATATATATGTATACACACACACAGTCACCCACAGGAACCACCTAGTGTTGTAGTCAAGATCACCTAGACCGAGACCAAGTCATCCTGACCAAGACCAGAGAGTATATAGACCAAGTCATCATGACCAAGACCAGAGTGTATATAGACCAAGTCATCATGACCAAGACCAGAGAGTATATAGACCAAGTCATGACCAAGACCAGAGAGTATATAGACCAAGACATCATGACCAAGACCAGAGAGTATATAGACCAAGTCATCATGACCAAGACCAGAGTGTATATAGACCAAGTCATCATGACCAAGACCAGAGAGTATATAGACCAAGTCAACATGACAAAGACCAGAGAGTATTTAGACCAAGTCATCATGACCAAGACCAGAGAGTATTTAGACCAAATCGTCATGACCAAGACCAGAGCGAACATTTACCAAGACATCATGACCAAGACCAGAGAGTATATAGACCAGGTCATGACCAAGACCAGAGAGTATATAGACCAAGTCATCATGACCAAGACCAGAGAGTATATAGACCAAGACATCATGACCAAGACCAGAGTGTATGTAGACCAAGACAAGACCAAGACCAGAGAGTATATAGACCAAGTCATCATGACCAAGACCAGAGAGTATATAGACCAAGTCATCATGACCAAGACCAGAGAGTATTTAGACCAAGACAAGACCAAGACTTTGAGGGGTGGAGGCCAAGTGGAGGCCAAGTCCCACACTTGGGGAGGGGTGATGACAGCCTTTCAACATTTTCCAATTAGAAATGAGTCAAGCTATTGGTTGCCTTTGAAGTGGGAAGGTTTACAATCAAATCCCTGGAATGATTTCTTGACCGGTCATGAAATAAAATCCCGAGTCTCGAGAGGGAGTCAAAATGCGGTCGATTCCAAGACGAGACCGAGGCCTTCAAAAAAGTGGTCCTGA
>CM030177.1:2020828-2035828 GCA_017639675.1 Aplochiton taeniatus
ATTTGTTTTCTTTTTTTGCTACGCCGGTTAACATGGTGCCCACATTGAATAGTTGCCAGTTTTGTAAGACAAAAAAAATGACCTAGTTATTAACTAGTTTATAACTAAAGTTATTATTATAGGGTTATTCAGGTGATTAGTTGGATTCCAAAAGACAGCAAATACTACGTTGTACTTTGCAGCCCTAGTGCTAAGTTTGAACAAGTATAAATATAAATCAAATACTTTTTTTCAATTATAAAGACAGAAACCAAATAGTGCCTAGACCTTATTTATTTCAAGTGCCTGTTACGTTTAAATAATAAACCAAAAGCGTTATGAAATGAGAACTACATAATAATTATATTCAAAACTATATAGAGCACTCATAATATTTATTCATTGTACTGTTGTTTGTTTGTTGTTACTATTTATATGAGATTTAATATATTATTTTGACCTACTTGGAGTGCCAGGTCTTATTGGATGATTGATGTTTTTAGGTCAGTGATTCCTTTGAAAGTTTTGACTGGAAGTTGTGCCCAATCAAGCCTTTAAATGTTGTCAACAAATGAATCACAATATGACGCACTGACCTCAGCCCCTTCATTTTTCAGACTTTTCGATGCGTCAACATTTCCCTCTTTAAAGAATTGATCTTACTTTGATTGATCTGCGTCTTTCCAAGAGAGTGGAAACAGGGAACCGTTGTGTTCGGAAATTGATGAAGCTGTGACAGTGACTGGCCTAAGCAGACAGCTACTGCCCTGGGTTATTTTAAGAGCATGACTGATAATCCTATTCTCCTAAGAAGGGGAGTATCGTGCCTTAGCATCAGTCTTGCTAGATTTAAAGATGCAGGTAACGGAAATAAGGCTGCTACTCTGCCAAGCCTGATATATGACACAAAGTGTCCGTCTCCAAGACCTAAGATATGCATGAGCCAAATATGAAATGTGTGAGTACCTCATTTTGTTAAGACGTGTTGAATAAGCTATGAAAAAAAGGACTGCTTTGTTCTGAGTTGTTGAATTAATTAATCAATCTGTATAATTTTCCTTTTGAAAAATGATTGCCTGCACACAGAAATTGCTATAAGAAATCTAAATTATGTCTTGGTACGGTGCTGTAATAAAAATCTTTTGACTGATGTTTTGGTGAATTTTAACCATGAATAAATCTATATAAAGCCTGTGTGTGTGAGTGTATGCACATATTTACGTCGTTGGGGTATCATAAATACAGCAGTACAATACATTCCGAGAGCAAGATTCACCTAGAATGATCCTACACATCAGTACATCTGGCAGCGTGTATCAGTGTGAGGACAGGGCTTTCCTGGTGACAGAGACTCCATGGAGGCATTAAGATTCAGTACCGCTCTGCAGAGAGCTCACAAACTGTGTTCGCTGCCAACGGTGTTCACATAAGCCATATCCCAACCAACAGCAGCCAGACACTCAGGGCCATGGGAAAGCAGATGCTCAATAAACCGTGTCAATTTGGAGGTGTGTTTTGATGAAATAGGAAATAGCTGCTTTACAAGGTTTTTTTTGTTACATCTGGTCAATTTTGGTGTGCCTTTCCAACCCAGAGCCCTCTATGTAACCCCCCACCCTTGTCCTTTAATGAGATCAGACATACTCCTGCTCTTCCCTTTGAAAGGTAAGGCTGTGACTGCTCATTCTCATGGTGTACTGTAAGGGAGGGACAGAGGTGATTTAGACAGGGTGCTTACACTTAGGATAGTATGATTTTACAAAGTATTAGAAATTACAGCCATGTCGTACAAAGATTTTATTCCCTATAAAAGCCGTCAAGCCCAAACAGATTACAGCTGTACAATGACATCATAGATACAGTAGTGTACATACATGTTTCAAAGGCATGGAAACCATGACAACAAGAAGACTGCCCTAAATTCAAGCCCAAAGGAATTAATCTAAAGAAATTGGATCAGCCACGTTTTAAATTCTCAATCATAAATAGGGGTATGAAAGGTAGAAAAAGGATCATTCTTTTTTGGGATGCATAGAGTCCATGGTTCCTTTTGAAGGGGTTGGAAGACGAAGAGGAATTATGCCAGCGTTAGGCATTTCCATGTCATTGTCCAAAACACTTAGCCTCCGGAAAAACAACAACTGGACTCTGGAGAATAACAGGATCCTTTCATGTGTGTGTGCGTGTGTGTGAATGAGCCAACAGATATGAGTAGCTGCACAGCAGCTGAAAGAGCGACGTGGGGACAGCCTAACTGTCACAGGTCAATCCCACCATCACAGAAAGAGATTAGATCACTGTAATCAACCAATAAGACGCGAGACAGAAACTAGGACGAGATCCTCTTGTAGCTAACTACAAGCCTACTACCGTTCAAACAAGACTTCTTTGATAAGTCATTAGACATTTGTCAACATTTGTGCTTGGTCATTTACTGTACACACAAACTGAATGAATATGAATTATGGCACAGGATGTGAGCCACATTCTGTGTGCAACTGGGTTTGATTGAGACGGAGCCACCAATGAGAGTTCTGCACCTCACGTGGCCCAATTTCCATGTTTCTGCCAGGCAACACGTTCTGCTCTGAACGGATGGCATTCCAATAGCATGACTTGATCTCTATTCCGCTTCTGGGTGAAAACATTCATGGAATCAAATGCCCAACTCTTGGGAAACGAGAGTCCAGGTCCTTACCCTATGGATCCTGGAAGTGATCTAACGTCACTTGCAAAGTTAGTGTGCCAGTGCTGCATCACAACTAACTACGCCAGCAGACCTAAAGCATAAATAATAACAAATAGGTTACTTCCTGCCGGAACAAAAAAACAACACAAACAACGGGTTTGTCCTGGAACATTAGTGGAACCAGGTGAAAAAAACCCACATATATCATAGTTAATAAACAAAGAGGTAATTTATAACGAAGGGAACTGCATGCACTTTTTCCAATCAATAGATGCCTTTGTAGAAACGACCGTTCAAAACCACCGTCCCCTAACAGACAGACAGCAGAACAGACTGTAGCCCTTTAGATGACTGGGACGTTAAAGGTACAATCCGGGATGTGGCATTCTTCACCAGTATGGTACGAAAAAGGGAGACTTGGCTACCGCTTAAATGTATCACAACCGAAGACAAAGGACACCATTATCACTTTGAAAACAAACCCAAAAACACACTGAACAATCACCCTATTTGACCAATGTTGCAATGACGGCATCGGTGCGATGTTCTATCCCTGACTGTACCTTTAAAGAATGCTTAGCATGGCGTGCGCTCGCACTGAAAACACCAGCACCTCAGACGGCTCTCCCTTCAGGCCCGAGTCGTTAGGACCTAATGATGGAATTATTACTCTGTATTAAAGACAGATGTTCCTTTCTCCAGCCTTAGACCCATAAGGCAGGCAGCATTCCATCGACAGATGTTGTGCCTAAAGTGAGTGTGTTTGTGAGAGTCCCTCAATGTTATGTGTGGGCTATCTGCAGTTTGAGTCTAGTTTGTTTTGGGGTGCCTACTTGAGCATGTTCATGTGTGTGTGTGTGTGTGGGGTGTGTGGCGTGTGTGTGTGTGGGGTGTGTGTGTGTGTGTGTGTGTGTGTGTGTGGGGTGTGTGTGTGTGTGTGTGTGTGGGGTGTGTGGCGTGTGTGTGTGTGGGGTGTGTGTGTGTGTGTGTGTGTGTGTGTGTGCCTGCGGCACATCAGTCCACTCCTAAGGCTCGTAGTTGCCTCTCAATCTCGTCGTCAGAGATGGTGGGCTGTTTGGACGAGGCAGTACTGCTGGGGACACTCTTTCCTGCTGCGGGCGCTCTCACCATCTGCAACCACCAAGACCACGTGTTAATGACACACACACACACACACACACACACACACACACACACACACACACACACACACACACACACACACACACACACACACACACACACACACACACACAAACAAAACCATGAAAGAAGTAAGACCAAGGTTGCCTGACTAGCTCTCCATTTCGGTTGCAGCTTACTAAATCGGCTAGAAGATCCCAAGCGTACTGTTCTGTTCTCAAAAGATCCAACCCCCCCCACCCCCCGTGTTGCCCAGTCAGACGGGGATAGCCCCCCCTGCACCCCTCAACCAGGCGGCAGGACACAGATCAGTACGCCTCAACCAGGCGGCAGGACACAGATCAGTACCCGTCCAAAGCTCTAGGGGGAGCCAGAGACCAGCCGGACGAACGGTTCCGTAAGCAGAGGGACACACTCTGCCACTGTCTAAACCCAAGGCAGTACACAGAAACACTGACACAGAGCCTCAAGTCGACCCCCCCCCCCCCCCCCCCCCCCACTCCCCCGCCCAATCAGATCGACGCACTAACCGTGTGTAGTAACAATAATATCTATAACAATAAAGAAGCACCACACTTCTTCCCAAGGAGCAAACCAAGGAGACCGTGGGAATCAGAACGGCACATCTTGAACTCTTGATTATCATCGTCATCGGTAACTAATTACAAAAGGCAATGTTTAGCAGCCATTGTTTAACCCCCCCTAATGAGGGTTGCTTTAACAGGATTACAGTACTGCTAATACGATTATCAACTTCATTAGAAAAATCGAAGGATTCGGTTACATATTGCACAGTGTTATTATGCCCACCCACTGTTCTCTTGGTTCAGTGATGAAATCTTGGCTATGTATGTGTTTTTGTATGTGATGTTTAAATGATTGAAATGAGACCACCATCACAGTAAACGGTATTTGTGAAAAAGGGACATTATTTTCCTGGTAGACTGTATTTGCGGTAAGGTGGGATTAGTTACGTTTCTTGCCTTGGTACTTTGGTTTTGTTCTGTGTGCATCAGCACAGTGCATGATAGAGACACAGTGCATGATAGAGACACAGTGCATGATAGAGACACAGTGCATGATAGAGACACAGTAGTTTTGTACGGGGAGATAAAATGTCGGGTTCCATTTTCTGAAGGTCTTACTTTGCCTGAGATCTCAATGCCGATCTCGTCCAGCACCTGGTTGACGATGTCCTGGGACTCCTCCTCATCACCCGACTCATCAAAGATCTCATCCAGGGTGTCGTTGACTATGGAGAGAGGGAGAAGGAGAGGGGGAGAGGGAGAGAGAGAGAGGGGGAGGACGGATCATTGAACTGTGAGGTCAACTCTTGATCCAGAGTCAGTTGATGCAGTTTGAACTTTAGACTGTTTACTTTTGACTTTCAAAAAATGCCGATCAGCGAGGTTCAAATACAGCATGTGTTTGAACTAAGAACAAAAGGCTTAGTGAAAAGAAAGAAAGAAAAAAAGAGGTATAGATAGATAAAGACAAAGAGAGAGAGAGAGAGAGAGAGAGAGAGAGAGGGATAGATGGAGAGAGAGAGAGAGAGAGAGAGAGAGAAAACGAGGGACAGACAGACAGACAGACAGACAGACAGACAGACAGACAGACAGACAGACAGACAGACAGACAGACAGGTAGTGTTCTCACTCATGTCCTCAGTCATGCCCATCTTCATGTTCTCCTTCTGAAAGTTCTGCATGGTCTGAAGAGTCTTCTGAGGATCCATCTTCTTATTCACCGCCTGCATGGTCTGCACACACATATAAACACACACACACACACACACACACACAGTTAAAATCATGTTGCGTCATATAATGCTAGAAGGCGTTCTCTCCAAATTTGAAAACAACGGCTCAATATATTTTTCCCTATGGACCATTGAAATGATTTAACTGGGCACAAGACGTGCGCGCGCACACACACACACACACACACACACACACACACACACACACACACACACACACACACACACACACATCTTTTTCTTTTGTTCTTTTGTACAGAGTAAGGCTTCAGGGTGTAAAGTTGACACAGGCATGGCCTAGTTTTACACAGCAGTCTTAGCTCTGCAGGCCATCTTTAATTAACCGTCATTTGCATACGGTTCCACCGCAGACTCCAAAATGGCCGCCACGTGATGAGGTGGGAGGCGCCCCGCGGAGAGGCTTTTATTTTGAAGGAGAGGGGAATGCCCCTGCACACACATACACTCAGACACGCTGTCACGCCCAGAGGCACCATTCGTTTTCTCCTTAATGACCACCCCATTGGGCCTAACTACATTTGACCTGTGACCTCTCCAGTCGGCCACGCCACACTCTCTCTCTCTCTCTTTCTGTGTGCACACCTCCCAGCGACTTCGTTAATTATTATTGATTATTTGATCGGAACACGGCCGTGAGTGGATTCACCACGGGACGCGGATCAGAACACGTGAATGGATGCCCCGCGGTGTGGAGGCGGGCTCACTGAGACACTGTCTAAGGGGCTTCCTTCAACAGAGCAGGGGCTCGCGAAAGAGGATCCTACGGCTGTAGATCAGGGGGCACGGACACACACACACACACACACACACACACACACACACACACACACACACACACACACTCACACACAACCTAATTAGACATTCAAGCTGTTTTTTTCTCAAGTGCGTCTGTTTGGGAAGTTTATAAGTGGGTTACTGGGTCTGTTGTAGCCTCAATGTAAATAACTTATTAATAACATAAGAAATTGTAGAGGAAGAGAGAGGGGGAGAGACATCTACCGCACTGAAATGGAAGAGAACATTCCCATGCATTCCCAACGCTATGTTCGACAAACTAGATTTCAAGACCATTTAGGGCCTAATTTACTAGGACCCCAAAAGGAATGTGATAAATCCACAAATTCGATATCAAGATATTTAGTCGGGAAACAATCCTCTTGAATCGATAGGCCCTGGTTAACACTACGATGGAATTGCCCATTGGCTGCCCGGGTAAGACGCTGTTTTTCCAAGGTGGGGGTGGAGAGGGGGGGCTGGAGGGGGGGGTTACCTTGGCGGTGGCGGACATGGCCCCGGCCATCTTCATCTGGGAGTTCATGAGCTTGGTCTGCGTGGACATGGAGGTGACCTTGGAGCTGACGGCGTACGTACGGTTCTTCTGCTTCCTCAGCTGCACCAGCTGCTTGGCCAGGATCTTACAGGCCTCCCGGTTGCCAGTCTTGGCCATCTTCTTGATCTCCATCTCCTGTGGGGGCAAGGAACGGGGGGGGGGGGGGGGGTAGATGGAGAGGGGGTGGGACGGGGGAAGAGAGAGAGGGAGATGGAGAGAGAGAGATGGAGTGGGGGATGGACAGGGGGAGAGAGAGGGAGACGGAGAGAAAGAGGGATGGGAGAAGAGAGAGGGAGATGGAGAGAGAGATGGAGAGGGGGAGGAACAGGGGAGGGAGAACGAGAGATTAAGAGATTATGGGGTGTAAGCCCTTCATATCATAATTATTGATCACACTGTACAGGAGATACCTCAGCTGCCATATTTCACTCCATATAAGTAGCGTGTTCTATATCTCTATCTGCTTAAACAGTCTTAAGGTTGTGTGGATGTACACACACCATTACAAATGGAAACGTAGCAATGCAACCAATATTATATATCCATTGTACAAACACTAAATACTAAAACAAACACAATCACGCAGAGATCCCTTGAGACCACTGTGTGTGTGTGTGTGTGTGTGTGTGTGTGTGTGTGAGAGAGTGTGTGTGTTTGTGTTTATATCTGCAGACACTAAGTAGAGTATCTGCTTTAGCAAACAAAAGATATCAGTTGCCAAGAGGGTCTCCCTTACAGACATTATGCATACTGTGTGTGTGTGTGTGTGTATGTGTGTTTTAACCAACTCTCTTGGGACCAGCCTATAGCCCTAGGTGACTGTAAGCTAATAGCATTGCTAACAACCTTTGCATGTCTTTCCATGCATTTGTTATAATGCGTGTGTGTGTGTTGGTGCGTGTGTGTGTGTGTGTGTCTCTGTTGGTGTTTGTTTATAATAGCTCTCAACAACACGATCATTTATTAATGCTGGTCTTTACAGGAAGCCCCTCCCCTTTTTTTATTGATGCGTCTTTTCCGTCAATGTTTCCTGGTCTATCTGAGAGGAGAGGAGAGGAGAGCTATGGTCTGGCTGACACACACACACACACACACACACACACACACACACACACACACACACACACACACACACACACACACACACAGAACGCATTAGTACTGCCTCTGCCTCCATCTCTCAGAACTAGAGAGGAAACTGAACCAGAAATAAAACACACACACACACACACACACACACACACACACACACACACACACACACACACACACACACACACACACACACACACACACGATGATGAGGACAGCTTTCCAACCCAGACCATAGGCTCGTATGGTGGTCTACTGTCTGTACTGGGCTGAGGCAGCGATGGGGGACTCTCCAGGGGAAATACACGCTGCTGACACAGAGCAGAGGAGGAGGGACTGCTGCTGCTTAAGTGCTCCTGTCAGACTGTGAGGAGGAGGAGGAGGAGGAGGAGAACAGCTAGGGGAGGAGGAGGAGGAGTACAGCCAGGGGAGGAGGAGGAGAAGAGGAGGAGAGGGAGGAGGAGGAGAACAGCTAGGGGAGGAGGAGGAGGAGTACAGCCAGGGGAGGAGGAGGAGAAGAGGAGGAGGAGAACAGCTAGGGAGGAGAAGAGGAGGAAAGGAAACGCAATCTGCTGACAGAGCGTGTTGCACACAGTACAACAGGTGCTGCTTTAAAGAGAGGAAGTAGAAAGAGAAAGAGGAGGAGGAGGGGAGAGGTAGAAGAGAGAGAAAGAGGAGGAGGGGAGAGGTAGAAGAGAGAGAAAGAGGAGAGGTAGAAGACAGAGAAAGAGGAAGAGAGGAAATGGAAGGCGCTACACGCGGTCTTCACTCTATTCACTGGAGACAGGTTATCCCAACAGTAACAGCCAACATGGAGGCCTAGGCTGTAGACAATACCGAGGAACAACCCTCTTTCTGCTCAACAGGCAAAACTCCACATCTCCCCCAAAAATGGAGCACACATTCCCAATCCTTTACCAGTGTGTGTGTGTGTGTGTGTGTGTGTGTGTGTGTGTGGTGAGCCTGCATAGTGGGGGGCGACATCTCCGTCGTTATGTTAAACTACAAAATAGGCCATTTCCATTTCTTAGAGAATAGTTCATTTTTTGGGGGAGCATTATTCCGAGCCACAACAAAGCCAAGGAGATAAAACTGGATTAATTAGCGTGGAATTTAATGAGCTCTGGAAATCTGACACCCCAGGGAGACAATTATGCCCTGTATGATGTGTACTTAAAGCAACGTTGCTTCTTTTCATCTTCTCAGAACAACGGGGAAACGTTCTCCTCTGCTCTTCATACAGCCCCATGGTGAGGCCGTTCACGTTGTGTGTGTGTGTGTGTGTGTGTGTGTGTGTGTGGTCCTGTGACCTGGCCAATCCAGTCCTTTTTATCTAGACCCGATAGCCAATCAGGTTGCAAAGCTGACAGGAAGGAGGAAGTGCTTGCAGGTGGGACATGAGGATGCAGGAAGGGAAGTGAGGACAGGCCTCAGGTCATTTGAAAAAAGAAAAACGCTTGATGCAATAAATAGATATCTACGGCAAAGGAACCACGGACGTAAGAGTGTGTGTGTGTGTGTGTGTGTGTGTGTCTCACCATTTGCTTCTCCTGTCTCTCCAGGGCCGTCCTGTCTCTGGTGATCTGCCTCTGAGTCCCACGCAGCTCTTTGGTCTGCTCCTTGATGACTTCTGTGAGCAGGAGGAGGAGGGAGGAGGAGAGGGAGGGAAGAGGGAGGAGGAGCAGGGGAAGAGGGAGGAGGAGGAGGAGGAGGAGAGGGAGAGCAAGAGAGAAAGAAAGCGGGGGGATGAGTGGATGTCATTAAATGATAAACCCAGCAGAACACTAACAAATAGCCCTTCTTTGTTTCTCTGCCCTTTCCTCGTACTGAACCAGTAATCCTAGCATGGATGATACGTGTCGGGGCTGGACCATGACCGGTCCTTTTGGCCCACGCCAACCCGACACACGGGTGGAACGAGCCGCTGGGAGCAGCCGCTTTTAAAGCATGGGGCGCTCATCACCCAATGGGATCAGCCCCCAAACAAGCTGCTTCTGCTGGGAATGGGAGCGGACCTCTTAGGCCTGGCCGGGCCCCCCCTGAAACACCCGTTGGTGCTTTAGGGATCACGTGAGCCAGCCAGCAGTGAGGCCCAGAGGTTGTGTGAGGGTTGTAGAGTGGTTCAGGACCAGAGGACCAGAGCTGGGGTTTAGTGAGGGTTGTAGAGTGGTTCAGGACCAGAGCTGAGGTTTAGTGAGGGTTGTAGAGTGGTTCAGGACCAGAGGACCAGAGCTGAGGTTTAGTGAGGGTTGTAGAGTGGTTCGGGACCAGCGCTGAGGTTGTAGAGTGGTTCGGGACCAGCGCTAAGGTTGTGTGAGGGTTGTAGAGTGGTTCGGGACCAGAGCTGAGGTTGTGTGAGGTTGTAGAGTGGTTCAGGACCAGAGCTGAGGTTGTGTGAGGTTGTAGAGTGGTTCAGGACCAGTGCTGGGGTTGTGTGAGGTTGTAGAGTGGTTCAGGACCAGAGCTGAGGTTGTTTGAGGGTTGTAGAGTGGTTCAGGACCAGCGCTGAGGTTGTGTGAGGTTGTAGAGTGGTTCAGGACCAGTGCTGGGGTTGTGTGAGGTTGTAGAGTGGTTCAGGACCAGAGCTGAGGTTGTGTGAGGTTGTAGAGTGGTTCAGGACCAGTGCTGGGGTTGTGTGAGGTTGTAGAGTGGTTCAGGACCAGAGCTGAGGTTGTTTGAGGGTTGTAGAGTGGTTCAGGACCAGCGCTGAGGTTGTGTGAGGTTGTAGAGTGGTTCAGGACCAGAGCTGAGGTTGTGTGAGGTTGTAGTGTGGTTCAGGACCAGTGCTGGGGTTGTGTGAGGTTGTAGAGTGGTTCAGGACCAGAGCTGAGGTGAGGTTGTGTGAGGTTGTAGAGTGGTTCAGGACCAGCGCTGAGGTTGTGTGAGGTTGTAGAGTGGTTCAGGACCAGAGGACCAGTGCTGACAGGGCGCATTGCGTTCCAACACAGGGACAATGGCTGCCCTGCATTCCTCACTAACACCACTGACAGCGGAATCCAAACCATCCCTCCATGCATCACTCACCGACTGTTAAGCTGCCCGGCCCCGACGTGTGTGTGTGTGTGTGTGTGTGTGTGTGTGAGAGAGAACGTGTGAGAATGTGTGTGTGTGTGTATGTATGTGTGGGAGAGAGTGTACGCCTGTGTGTGTGTGTGTATGCGTGTGTGTGTGTATGTGTGTGAGAGAGAGTGTGTGAGAATGTGTGTGTGTGTGTGTGCCCACGATTCAAACAGCACAGAGCTATATGGAAGCAGAGCGAGCCAAGAGGGGCCGCTGTTTTGGAAGCTAGCTGATTGAAACTCTGAGTGTGACTTAGTGATCCATACAGGCGGTTCACTGGGAGCTGTGCCTTAGCACATTAGTCGCCACAGTAACGTGATAACGTCTGCTGAAGCACATCAAAACACATTAAAGAACATTCATAGTCTAATCTAGATTAAACCCCTAAGGAAAGCTATTTTTAAACCAAATAAAAAAGGTCCATTTCCGACTGCCCCCCATGACAGAAACGGTCTGAGCACAAGGCAGATGCAGACCACTGAACATATGAGGACCAGGCCATGTAATAAAAGATGTATTACTATTATTATTAAGAAAGCTTTATTTAACCAGGTAGTCATATTGAGATTAAAAATCTATTTTTTCTAGAGACCCCGGCCAAGAGGGCCAGCAGCAGAAGAAAAACATGAAGCTGCATATCCTAGAGTCACACACACACACACACACACACACACGCACGCACGCACACAGGCCCCCCCATTGCTATGGTCCCCAACACTGCCACACACTGTGCCTTTCTGATGCCAACCTCTCCACACTCCTCAGGGGGAGAATGAAACGGAATGTATTGGGGAATGAAAAGAGACAGTTTGACTTTAACATAGCATTACCTTCGAAGAGGACTCTGATCAGTGTCAATGGAACTCCTGTCAAGATTTCATCGAAAGGATAAATAAAAATTCCCCAAAACAGATTTTTTAAATAAAATACCATTGAAAGCTAGCTATATAAAGCCTTTGAATCCTACAAACCTATATACGTTGCTTTATGTTCCAAATAAGAGGAAAAAACTTTAAAATACAAATAAATAAATGCATGAAAACTCTCTCTCTCATATGTATCTATATATCTATCTATCTATCTCTTATTAGATCCTGCGTTATTGGGTGCCCTGTTCAGAGTGGCGGTCCACTTGTGAGAGTGTGGCGTGCTACGTACAAGGTGACGTGACGCCAACGTCTCAAAGAGGGTGGGATATCGCCTTACAAATACCACGGCTCGCACCCCTCATCTAACAGCCCACGCCTGGCCAACGGGCTGGCACCACACCCCCGCCCTGAGGAACCCTGGGCGGGCCACGCCCGGAGAGGAACACGGAGAAAGACAAGAAAAGACAAGAAAAGAAGAGAGGAGGGACACGGTTGGATCATGGGGCCCTGGTGAAAGTAGCGTGGAGAAGAGGTAACCCTGTGGTAAGTGACTGATCAGTATGGAGGAGAGGAGAGGAGAGGAGAGGAGAGGAGAGGAGAGGAGAGGAGAGGAGAGGAGAGGAGAGGAGAGGAGAGGAGAGGAGAGGAGAGTGCAGACTCTTATGCAGTTAGACAGAAACTCAGCGATTGAGATTGAGTTTCTCTGACAAAGCACCAAGTATAAGGTTAAAAATGAGATTCCACAGTAAAGACTTCTACTATCCTGACCTACGTTCCCATCCATAACAGTAGCTGAATCAGTCAAAAGTAAAAAAAAAAAACGAAAAAAAAAGATTTGAATATGGCAATTAGTCATTTGTAAGTGAATTCAGAGTAAATCAGGTCATTGTACTTGATTTTTGACCTTCTCAGTGATAAGCAAAATGTAGGACCATCTGTTTGATTGATATGCTTATGAAATCACGTTGACAGCTTTACATGGTATAATTCATGAGCAACCGCTTATCCAAGATTGTGTGTAGCTGGCTATTTAATACATTTTCATTTCCTTTCAAACCTTGACCTAATTTGCAGGAAAGCAGAAAAAAGTATGCCTATAAGCCACACATGTAAGTTTTTAGTTGCATCATGCTCAACAGTGATTTCAAAAACACAGCACAGATGTAAAGGAAACTATAGAGAATATGCAAAATCAATGGTTTTCTGAACTGATAAGAGGGGTAAGTAAAAAATATTGATGTCTGGCAAGAGAGCGCACACAACTGTATCCACCAAATATGCAGACAACAAGATAAAAACAGCAGTATGTTTGGGATCATGTGTTTTTTGCTTCTAATTGCTTTAAGTTAGACGACAACTGGGCAGCCTATTTCAACCAATAAATTATAACGTAACCTTTTGGCAGGTGTAGCCTAATATTTGATACAGTAACCTACAGTGTAATGCACATGTATGTATAAATGCTGTAATGGCTAAATTGGCCGCAGCGAAAATAGTAGATTGTTGGGTTGTTATAAAGGTGCCGAGTTTACAATGAAATAAATGTTTAGTTTTTTCTTCCCCATAAACTTCGCATATACGTTGGCCCCCACAGACACTTTCAAAAGCAGTTAACAGCCTGACTTTTCAAATAACAGGTTAAACTGGATTGCCCACCGAGAAAACAGTGCTTACGGTAAAACCAGATTGTTTCTCTCTCTAGCGAACAAACTTACCATCAACAGTCTTCTTCTTGAACAGAGAAGCCATAGCGCTTGAAAGATTTCACCAAAAACAAAAAATAGTTAAACGAAAAAGGTTCTATAATAGTTTTGTATCACCTATGTAAATACTTAGCCTTTTGACTGTTACGTTAGCCCTAGCCCTAACAACAAACCAATGATTTCCTGGTTGGGACCGGTTGAAGTGAACTCCCTCGTCAGTTTCTTTCACATGACTATTGACTCACTTTCCATACGACGTCAGAGCGGAACTCTTCCACAAGTTCTGCCAAGCGCCCTTAGAGGGCACTCCTGTCACAGCCCGAAAAAGCTTTACTGATTGGCTTAGCACATAGCAGTAACTGAACTCTTTGACACAAACAACATATGGAACTAAGAAAGAGGACTTTCTCAGAAAACAAGTCTTGAAAAAGGGAATAAAAAAATGTCGACTTAGCTAAACTACACTTGCCAAATATATATTCCGTATGTTTTGTCAGAAGCCTTTATTGGAAGCCTAAAAAATATGTCTTTGTGTGTGTGATACCGTATGTGTGTGTTTCTATTGGTGTGTCTGTATGTGTGTGTGTGTGTGTGTGCGCGCGCGTGTGTGTGTGTGTGTGTGCGTGTGTGTTCCCCACATGCCCTATAGTGTGCGAGTTGATCAGACCACATCAAATTTGAACCAATCTGTGAAGAGCAGTAGACCTCCTAGGGTGATAGTGAGCCTAGGAGCAGCTCCCTCTGTGGCATCACACAGACCTACACACTGACACACACACTGTCATAAAATAAAAAAAATGCCCCCATAGTTCTAAGACCCCAAGAGGTCAGAGCCCATAATACACCCTGTATGTATTCATAGGATGGGTTCTCTTAGTGTTACAGCAAGCAGCTACTACTGGGGAGTGGGGAGTCCTGAACCATAACCAAAATCAATTCCAGCAGAGGGCTGGTGTCGTCCCCCATTCAGTTTAATGAAAAAAGGAGGGAGGGGTGGAGCAGAAAAGTAGCGAAGGAAAGGAAAGGAGTGGATCGAGGGGAGCGAAAGAGGAGGAGGGAGGAGAGGAGGGAGCCAATCCAAGTTTCATATAGAGGAGAAGAGAGAGGGATGACTTTGAAAGGAGGAGAAAGGACAGTACAAGGAGCCCCGGGCTGTTTTGTCTATCTCTAAGGAGTGTGTGTGTGTGTGTGTGTGTGTGTGTGTGTGTGTGTGTGTGTGTGTGTGTGTGTGTGTGTGTGTGTGTGTGTGTGAATGACCCTGAGGCGTTGTTCTTGTTAGGGTTATTAGGAGATGTTTTAGGTGTAATCAGCTAAGGAGCACGGGGACCTCTCTTCTAAATACTCATCAGGAG
>CM030177.1:2068558-2093558 GCA_017639675.1 Aplochiton taeniatus
CCAAGAGACGGCAGATGATTGCTTTGGCAGTAAAAATTGACTAAGATGTCGGTAATCCTGCGATTAGATTTGATTGCCTTTGTGTCGCTAGTTCTGCCCCAGGCAGGCCGGATGGGAGCGGGTCTGTCAGGCGACTGCCACGGGAGACACTCAGCGCCGCTGGTTATCCTCTGAAAGCGAGTGGCTGTCGTTTCTCTCCCTCACAGCCCCGCGACACAACCACAAACGCCATATAGACACTTCTATAGAGTACAGTAGACAGACTGATTCTAGCATCCACACAGGTGATTAGTTGACGTTGTTCTATAAATGATTGACACCGACGGTCTTACATACCAGTGCGGGAAAAAAGAGTACAATATCACAATTGTGTGTCAATGAGGTTTAAAGAAATATTGTATTTAATAGATTGTACTGAATGTTTCTGTCCTGTCTTGCTGAGGTATTTAGTTTTACATCTCATTCCCTTTTGCTGGGGATTTTTTTCTTCTCAAGCCAGGACATCTGCAGCGTTTACACACACACTAAATCTCAGTGATTCCACACCGTCTCCCCCTGGTCAAAGAAGAACACACTGATTTACAAAAAAAATCCTGACGCATTTATTCACTGTGCCTGGCACCCTACTTCAAAAGAAAAATACTTGGCTATAGTTTTCTGTATAGTCAGGTGATTGATGAAAATATGTCATGACCTTAATATACACTATACTCCAGCAGAATACAAATGCTTTACTGAAACAATGAATGGCTTTCGTTCAAAACACGGTAAAAAGCAGACAATAAATGGGCTTGTAAATGCAAATAATGGAATATTTTAAGCTTCCAGGCCTAACAAACAACAAAAAAGCGCACACATGCACATATATAAGACCGACCACACCAGTACCTGGAGGAAACCTTATTTTTTCATATTCAAAGGACTGCAGTTAATCGATGATTTGTCTCAGGTAAAACACTGCCACCTCGTGGTCAGTACTGCAACTACATTCTGCCTGCAGGGAAGAGCAGAACCAAGAAGCATCCATCAATGAGACCAAACTAATTTCCCTTAATTCAACATTAAACGAGTGGAGGTTTAAGTATCATTAGCTGCATGCCCAAAGCAAATAGTTTTAAATGAGGAAAGTTCAATTAGAAGCGTGATGTCCTCTCAATCATCCTCATCTATAGGAGTCGCAAGTCTGCTGGAATGTAAAGAGTTAAACGTGTCATTTGCATTCACAAATAATTTAAAACCAGTGAGCTATTTCGACCCAAGTATCCCGGTAATAATCTGATACAAAAATACACTTCAATTTTTATGTATGCCTTTATATAATTATTGATCTACCAGGCGGAAAGTTATCTATTTGAACGGCCAAGGTCATGAAAAACTCAGAAATCCTTACGGCAATCCTAACAATTGCAGCACAGACAGCAAAATGGACCTGGGCTGTAATCTGTTTATCGAGCTATGCATTGCCATAACCTTCAGTGGTAATATTGGATTTATTTAACGATTAGTTAATTTAGTTGGTTAGTTTAGTTATTTTCCCTTATTGCGTGACTGAAAAAAGGACCCAGAGTTGGAATGTATTTGCAGGATTCGCTCCCATTGTTCTCCTTTTAATAAATTCAATAGATGTTTACTTTTCAAAACTGGTGTTTTTCTGTGGTAAACTCAGTGGCCTCTGAGAGCGTCATTTACAGCAGAAACTAAGTAGAGGTAACCGAGGAAAACACCTTATCCTGTTTGACGAATCATTTCTATCTTCCCCCCAACAATGTTGCGCGGACTGAGAACAACATGAGAGTGTCTGAAGGTGTGGCTGTCACGCAGTACTTTCTAACCAAAGATGGGACACGCCGGTATTAATCCACCCTCAGGTTTAGGCCAGCAGAGGGGGACATACACCCCTGCACTGATGAGGCACTAGAGAGTATTCTTTCAAACATTTGAAAGAAATGGCATCTTTCCAGCTATACATCTATTGCTGAATCTATTGCCAACCGCACAGTGAGGGGTTGCCTACGAGGTTATTCGTTTTTGCTCCATCTAAGAAAGCATATCATTTGAGATTACCTTTAGCATCAGCTTGTTAATGTTGGCCAAAGCAGCTTTGAAAAAAGATGGTATGTTTGCTATACCCTTTTCATAAATGTGTTAATAGTATTCGAATAGTACAGAACATATATATTTAGCTAATTAACAATATATGAGCCCTGTGTCAATGTATATATGTCAATAACAACATTCAATCAGATAATATAAAGATGGGCAAAACGCACACAAAAACATCCTTTAACTTTACAACAGTAGGCCCACGGAAAAATATAGCTAAATGAAAACATTAATCGGGCTATTAAAGTTATCTTTTAGTTTCTCAAACTATATCTATCAGGGAATTAAATCTTAGAGTTTGGAACATTGACAATCATTTTCTATTTTATTTCTGAGTAGGTGAGTGATGTTTCTTTCGGAGACTAAAACCGGACAACCTATGTCACGTGATCATCTGTCGCCGCAAAGTATGGTTTGTGTTTCCAATAACAACGAACGACATACAGCAAGGGATACATTCAGGCTCCGTTGATGTGCAACGTTGGTTGCCGAGATGAATACTGATTTATCGGGCACCGATGAGGACGAACGAGTCGAATATTTGAAACGAAAATATTTGGAGAGAAGGCTACAGGTAACGTTTATAACTTCAACAGTGGGAAAAAGTATAACATTAGCCAGCTAACAACAAGTCTTGTGTTTGGGATAGCTAATTTAGCTAGTTGGCTAGCTTGCTAACATAAACTTTTTGTAACTCACATCGCTAGCTTAGCAAGAATGAAGCAATTTGGGTATATTATCCTTTTTGTCAACGTTCTTTACGTTAACCTTTTGTGAAATGTATTATACAGGTTTCCACATCAGAGAAGACCAACGCAACTAGTCAAAGAAGATACGGTCCTGATGTCCTTGGACCCAGTGAGTTCAGTAACGTTACAAGTTATATGTTAGAAGTCGTCAGTTATTAATCAAAGCGGCATGTCAGTTCCTATTAAGTATGACTTTTGCAAGGGATATCAGTTTGAACCAGGATATTAATGCTTATGTTGTAGAACCGGATGAACAGAATCCCGTAGGCTCCCCCAGGTCCAAGTGCACAGCTATTCAAATGAGAGGATACAACAGAGCTCTGCGGGAACTATTCAAGGCTGTCATCAAACCACACGACGGGTCAGCTTAAAACATTGTTTTTAAATTGAGCACGTATTAGTTCAGATTGTGAAACTCATGTTCCAATGTCATGTAAGCGCCATATGAATAGTCTGTCATAAGTCAATCGGCACGCACGCACAGTAGCAGTCAAAAGTTTGGACACACTTTGTGACCAAACTTTTGACTGGTACTGTAAGTTAGAAGACAAAATATCCCAGCATCCAATAAACATCAGAGGAAGAACATGCTGGCTTATGAAATGAAACACCAAAGGTAGTGGCTAGAGTGTGCATTTTACTATGCTCCACTTATTTCAAGCTAGACCATGCACAACCACACATAATAATAATAATAATAATAATAATAATAATAATAATTGAGCTGCTTATTCTGTTGTTGCCTTATCCCCAGGCTCGACAGTGATCTCTGCATGAGGGGCAGTGATGAGGATCAGAGTGAGGAGGACGGCACATTACCGCCTCTGGAGAATCAGGCGCACTACACTGAGACAGGTGTGTGTGTGTGTGTGTGTGTGTGTGTGTGTGTGTGTGTGTGTGTTTGTTTGTGTGTGTGTGTGTGTGTGTGTGTGTGTGTGTGTGTGTGTGTGTGCGCGCGTGCGTGCACGCTTTTCTGGTTGAAGATGAAGCTTTTGCATCTTTTTGAGTTTCAGTATTCAAACCCTTTATCCAGACTTATCACCTATGGTCCAACGTCTTGCCACACATAATTTTGCTATGGTTGAACAAACTTAGTGGCTGCCATTTTGGGAACCTTCCAGATGTTACGCTGCCGTCCAGCCTGAACGGGACCCTGGGCTCCCGTGAGACTGAGCCCACCGTGGGGGTTGCCGTGGGAGACAGGTGTAGAGAAGGGGCTAGGGTCCAGCTTCTCTCCCTCTCCTCCCCCATCACCTCCTCAGGGATTGGACAGGTGTACCAGGAGATGATGCTCATTTATGACCAGCTAAAGGTGAGAAAGACGTCATCCAGTCAACTAAGAAAGAAACATTTCTTCTTAGCCAGCCCAATGCTAATGACAGCAGACACACAGTGTGTGTACAATGACCCTGCATTGAATGAACAAACAAGCTGCTGTTTTCTATTGAGAGGCTTAGTCTTTGGTCGCCATGATAGCAAGGTTTCCGTGTGTGTGTGTGTGTGTGTGTGTGTGTGTGTGTGTGTGTGTGTGTGTGTGTGTGTGTGTGTGTGTGTGTGTGTGTGTGTGTGTGTGTGTGTGTGTGTGTGTGTGTGTGTGTGTGTGTGTGTGTGTGTGTGTGTGTACGTGCACATAGTCGGAGCGCATGAGCCAGCAGGCGTGGGAGCGGGAGCTCCAGGAGAGAGAGAGTCGGCTGCTCCTGCAGGAGGAGACTCTGGGCAACATCCAACGACTGGAGCAGGAGGTCCATGCACGCGTCCTGGACGTGCAGCAGGTAGGAGACATGGACACACACACACACACACACACACACCAGTATACACACTCCTACACACACACACACACACACACACTTTAAATCTCATCGTAACGTCTCACATACAATGATTAGTACGTAAAATGCACTGACCTACATTCGCAAACACGTACGCACACTACCACTAGCCCGGTTACTCGGGGCATGAACGCACACGCACGCGCGCCGGGTGCTATGCTGTGACCTGTGAGGGCTCTCTCTGCTGCTCTCTCCTCCAGAGGCACCAGCAGGAGGTGAAGCAGCTCCAGAGGCTCCTCCGAGAGAGGACCAAGGAGAACCGCAGGCTCCGCGGCAGCTTCGACACCATCAAGGAGCTGAACGACACCACCAGGACACAGGCAAGGGAGCGGCAGGTGGAGAAGGACCACAGGACCGTCTGAGCCTGATGGGGTTCCAGACGGGGTGAAGACTCCAGGCGGAGTTCGTAGGCCCCAAACAGGCTTTTAGACCGTGTTAAACCCGAGAGTCATCCTCGGTCCGAGTCACACGTGTGTGTGTGTGTGTGTGTGTGTGTGTGTGTGTGTGTGTGTGCAAACTCCTGTTGGGGCTGTGGGTGTAGTCCGCAACGTTGACCACACGAGGGCGATCACATACAAAATGTAGGAGCAATCCCAGAAAGGCTGCCTTTTGGGCTTTGCTGTTTGTCATGCTGCAGATATGTTACTGTGGCATGCTTTATTGGTGTGTTTCCGATGCTGGCTGTTGCCGTGCTGTGTTTTGATTGACGTCTGTGGCTGTGTTTTCCGCTGGGACGTGAAGCTGGCGGAGGTCAGCGAGCAGAACAGGAAGTTGGAGAGCCAGGCCAGGAAGTTGCAGGCCAGGCTGGAGAACCTACAGGTGAAACGGACATGCACAGCCCACTGCTCATACTCGAGTCAACTGCCTTCTCTTTGTCATAAAAAAAAAAGATATATTTTCAAACCGTTACGATCCAGTTACGATCGACCTTTGAGTGGAAGAAAACTTTCCTCCTTGGTGTTCCAAAAATGCTTCTTATTCTATAAATACATGTTTATAAGAAGCAACAGCTGCTTGGTCGTATTCGTGTAGACAAAGGAAATTCCTAAGTCCCTCATCCTAGAAGCAAGTGTTCGGCCACCTTAGGTTTCCGATCCATAATTTGGAACAGTCGCCGTGACAGTTGTCGCCAACAAATAAAGCCGTGAGTCATATCTCAAATGGTACGATTGCGTGTTTGCTCTCAAAGATCAGTGTGTTTCTGTCCCCTTCCTTGCATAGCTGTGCAATGAGGACTCGCCTACATGCTGGGCCTGCTGATAAATATTGTTTATCGTACAAATTGTTCTGATAGGAGGGGGGTGCTGTTCGTTTTGCTCCCTCCAGAGGAAGTTTGAGTTCTCCACTGCCCAGCGAGGCCACCACAAACCCTGCTGGAAGGCCGCCGACGCAAGGCTCTCCGAACCGGCAGCCATGTCAGCCAAACGCAGCAAGGTACTGGGGCCATGTGAAACCCGCTTGGATATTCACTTTCAAATGGCCTGCCGTTTGTGTGGCACATTAGAGGCCCCAAAGTGTGTGTGTGTGTGTGTGTGTGTGTGTGTGTGTGTGTGTGTGTTTTAGGGGTTACAGACCATTACTCCAATCAGCAGGATTTCCTCTGATTATGCTTTATAGCCTAATTTAGCTTTAATGTGTTTGTAGAGAAAACACCCCCACACACACACACACCACTTAGTGTAACCATACACTCTCTTCCGACTGCACAGCCAGAGATCCTGATTCGTTTTTTGTGTGGTTGTTGATCATTAAGAAGGTTGTGATGATGATGATGATGAGAGTGACTAGATGCTGGCGATACAGATGGTCATATCGTCTTCCCTCTCTCATCAGGGCTCTGCGAGTCCCGCCCCCCTCAGACTGCTGTCTCTGCTATTGGACTGGGTGCTCGACGGACAGACGTTCTCGCCAGTAGAAGTCCAAGGGCTGGTTTCCGGCCAGGGTTTGCCTCCAGCGGTCTTGCTTCAGGAGA
Source organism: Aplochiton taeniatus (assembly GCA_017639675.1). Classification (NCBI taxonomy): domain Eukaryota; kingdom Metazoa; phylum Chordata; class Actinopteri; order Galaxiiformes; family Galaxiidae; genus Aplochiton; species Aplochiton taeniatus. The sequence goes on from CM030177.1 coordinate 2,075,215, forward strand.
GATGCTCCAAGGTAAGTCCTTGGGACAACGTTGATTTAAGGAGACCCTTAAATCTGTTTAGACTGAATATTTTTTTCGAAAAACATATTGAAAATTTAGTGAATTCTGTGAGGCAAGGATTGAATTCTGAACCTCTAGCCTGCCTGAAGCGACAGGAGTTGCCAGATTCCTAAGTGCCTCAGCCTGCCCTGGGCGTAATCTGTCGCCTAAACCGCGTCTATGAATAAAAGTTGTTATAACCAATCAAATACGCGTAGCTATGGTTTGTTTTAGTTGTTGACCAATAGAAACCACACATAATATCCTATGGCTTTTTTCTATATTACCTTATTTGGTCATTTTGACCTTATTTGCAAGCTAATATCTATCGTATAACGTAGCTAAAACTAGCCAACATATAGACGCGAATGGAAATCAAGAGAATGGCGGCATACGGCATATTTTGTTAGGAAGATAGCGACCGTGAGGATTCATGTTTGAGCTTCGGGGAGGATGATTTGGACGTGGAAGACCTTTGGTGAAAATGAAATAAAGGAACAGTAGGTTGGTGGAAGCGCAGTGTTTGGGGTTCGTTCAAGGCTGTGTTGTTGTCCCTACGTCAGCCATGGTTGTCTGAGACGAGACTGAAGTGTTTGGTGTTCCTCGTGTTTTTCAAACGTGTTTTCCCGCACGCGTCTCAGGTGTTGCCGCAGTTAGCAGACCAGCTCCATCAGAGCTCTGGGTCCGAGCCTTCTCTGGTGCTCCCCCTGCTAAGATTCACCTACTGGACTCTACGACAGATGGACAGCAATACCCAGGTGAACACACGCACACACACATACCTACACACGCACCTCCGAGCACTCCAAACCCTTTCCGGTGTTGCCCGAGGAACAGTCCGGCTCGCCACACGCCAACCTTCTAAGCTTGACTCCCTGAACGACGGTGGCACCAGGCTTAGAGTGTTCTTCCCCTCCCGCGGCATTCCAGTCTGTTTCCTGGGAATGGGGCGGGCTATTAGAACAAGCTGTCCCCTGGCCTGGCTCCTGGCTCCTGGCTCCTGGCTCCTGGCTCCTGGCTCCTGGCTCCTGGCTCCTGGCTCCTGGCTCCTGGCTCCGGATGGACCAGCTGACTAAACGGACTGCGGAGCCAAGGTTCCAACGTCTTCGCCATGCCCGTCGCTAAATGGAAACACAGAGGCCACCCTTCGCGCACGGGTGTGCGTGTTTTCCCCCTGCTCTTAGTTACTGTGTGTGTGTGTGTGTGTGTGTGTGTGTGTGTGTCTACGTTATTACAGTGGTCTATGCCGAGGGTGTGAGTGACAGTTGCCCCCCCCCCCCCTGTCTGAGGCAGAACACAGGCTTGGCTGCGTCCGCCACAGCCATCATCCGCTCCACAGGCTGGGCCAACAACCCCGTGTGTGTGTGTGTGTGTGTGTGTGTGTGTGTGTGTGTGTGTGTGTGTGTGTGTGTGTGTGTCTCCGTTTTACGTCGTTCTGTGGTTTGGTGTTTTCCCAACGAGGGCGTGATCGTTCGTACGCGTGTGTTTGCTCGGGGGCGTGTGTGTGTGTGGGGGCTTGCGTCGGGGTGGGGGGGCTGTATGTGAACTCTGCTTGGATGTCCGGGGGGGGGGGGGGGGGTAGGAGTCTTTGGAACAGCCGGGCAGCATAGCCACATGGCTTTCAGTGCTCATCCATCTTGAGCTGCCACAACGTGTTTGTACACAAACCGTTTTGTTTGTGTTCCAACGTGGCAATGGCGGGTTTGTGTGTGTCTGTCCAAAGGCAGTGGCCCTGTCGTCGACCCTGCGGCGAATCGGGGAGGAGGTGTCCCGCCCCCCGGCGGCCCCCCAGCTGTCGGCCCCCGACCCCCACCAGCCTGAGGGCGGCCCTGGAGCTCTCTCTAAGCCCCGCGGGACGCCCACAACGGCTCCCCTCTATCGGAGCCCATGCTCACACACACGCCTCCTCTCCGCCCTCATCGTCCTCAGGACTGTCACACAAGGTAGGTGAGCTGAAACCTACACACACACACACACACACACACACACACACACACACAGAAATCGCTCACCTTTGTCTTCAGCAGCAAGGAACAGGGGGCTATTATAGATTTAGGTCAATTCAAAATGGCGTTTATCTAAGAGAATGGCGGAATGCATTCCCTTCATCCAGCCAACTGTCTACAGGAGGGGGGCGGCGCTGGTGGTGGTGTTTATTTGTTTATTTGTTTGTTTGTTTGTTTGTTTATTTTCACGCAAACAAGGTGTGCTTCATCATGGCCCAATCACACCTAGAAGCTATTTGCCAAGTGAACATGCAATTAACTCTGAGCTTTCTTCGTTCTGGAATAGGGAGTGACATTCTTGCCTTTAAGGAGGCTATATATCGCCATCTAGTGGTAATATATAGCCCTACTTGGACGCGAGCAGAGCATTGGTTTGGCCCAGAAAACAATGGATGCTGTAAATAATCTGACTGTGCTAATACACGCAGAGCAAACACTGTGATGTTTAGGTCAGCCGGAGTTTGGCAGGGGTCATTTAGGGCCTGCATTTGAGGTGCTGATCGCTGCATTTCAAACGCCACAGGGGTTTATATCAGGCACCAAAGGAACATCAGACCTAATAAAAACATCGTTTTGGCGTCAAAACGTGGTATATCATTTTTTTGACCTCTCTAGAAGCCAGTCTGATCAGAGGCCCTAGGTTTGGATGAGACAGGCGGGGTGGGTTCAAACCAGACCCAGAGACTGTGAGGGTATTAAAAACGAGATCAAAATGCTGAGAATGAGGAGGAGGAGGAGGAGGTGGAGGGGGGGGGGGGGGGTTTCTCAAAGACGCACTTCCAGGCTAACTCCTGGCATGTGTCATAGGTCACAATGTGTGGTTGATTTAGACCCCCCCCCCCTTGACACTCGCACACACGAAGGCCCCCTCCGCTAACCAGTGTCACCTGTGGACGGGGCTGCCGCGGGAGGGGGGGGGTTAGGGGTTAGGGAGCGCAGAGCCGTCGGCCCGGGAGACGGGGGGTGCCCCGCTTAGTGGAGCAAGGCACGGTGCTGGGACTAAGAAGTCCAGGGGCGGGGGCCAGGGTGTGTGGGGGCGAGGGGGGAGCTGTCGGGTCGATCCAGGAGCCGGCCGGGGGGGTGTGAAAGTCCCGTGTGAGAGGAAGGAAGGCGAGAGGGTGTGGGGTCGCGACCTCTGGGGAACCCGATACTAGGCTCACTGTCACGGCGGCCTGCGTTGTCGAGGGAAGGGCTTAACGTGTGCGTGTGGAGAGGGAAGGGCTTAACGTGTGCGTGTGGAGAGGGAAGGGCTTAACGTGTGCGTGTGGAGAGGGAAGGGCTTAACGTGTGCGTGTGGAGAGGGAAGGGCTTAACGTGTGCGTGTGGAGAGGGAAGGGCTTAACGTGTGCGTGTGGAGAGGGAAGGGCTTAACGTGTGCGTGTGGAGAGGGAAGGGCTTAACGTGTGCGTGTGGAGAGGGAAGGGCTTAACGTGTGCGTGTGGAGAGGGAAGGGCTTAACGTGTGCGTGTGGAGAGGGAAGGGCTTAACGTGTGCGTGTGGAGAGGGAAGGGCTTAACGTGTGCGTGTGGAGAGGGAAGGGCTTAACGTGTGCGTGTGGAGAGGGAAGGGCTTAACGTGTGCGTGTGGAGAGGGAAGGGCTTAACGGGTGCGTGTGGAGAGGGAAGGGCTTAACGGGTGCGTGTGGAGAGGGAAGGGCTTAACGTGTGCGTGTGGAGAGGGAAGGGCTTAACGTGTGCGTGTGGAGAGGGAAGGGCTTAACGTGTGCGTGTGGAGAGGGAAGGGCTTAACGTGTGCGTGTGGAGAGGGAAGGGCTTAACGTGTGCGTGTGGAGAGGGAAGGGCTTAACGTGTGCGTGTGGAGAGGGAAGGGCTTAACGTGTGCGTGTGGAGAGGGAAGGGCTTAACGTGTGCGTGTGGAGAGGGAAGGGCTTAACGTGTGCGTGTGGAGAGGGAAGGGCTTAACGTGTGCGTGTGGAGAGGGAAGGGCTTAACGTGTGCGTGTGGAGAGGGAAGGGCTTAACGTGTGCGTGTGGAGAGGGAAGGGCTTAACGTGTGCGTGTGGAGAGGGAAGGGCTTAACGTGTGCGTGTGGAGAGGGAAGGGCTTAACGTGTGCGTGTGGAGAGGGAAGGGCTTAACGTGTGCGTGTGGAGAGGGAAGGGCTTAACGTGTGCGTGTGGAGAGGGAAGGGCTTAACGTGTGCGTGTGGAGAGGGAAGGGCTTAACGTGTGCGTGTGGAGAGGGAAGGGCTTAACGGGTGCGTGTGGAGAGGGAAGGGCTTAACGGGTGCGTGTGGAGAGGGAAGGGCTTAACGTGTGCGTGTGGAGAGGGAAGGGCTTAACGTGTGCGTGTGGAGAGGGAAGGGCTTAACGTGTGCGTGTGGAGAGGGAAGGGCTTAACGTGTGCGTGTGGAGAGGGAAGGGCTTAACGTGTGCGTGTGGAGAGGGAAGGGCTTAACGTGTGCGTGTGGAGAGGGAAGGGCTTAACGTGTGCGTGTGGAGAGGGAAGGGCTTAACGTGTGCGTGTGGAGAGGGAAGGGCTTAACGTGTGCGTGTGGAGAGGGAAGGGCTTAACGTGTGCGTGTGGAGAGGGAAGGGCTTAACGTGTGCGTGTGGAGAGGGAAGGGCTTAACGTGTGCGTGTGGAGAGGGAAGGGCTTAACGTGTGCGTGTGGAGAGGGAAGGGCTTAACGTGTGCGTGTGGAGAGGGAAGGGCTTAACGTGTGCGTGTGGAGAGGGAAGGGCTTAACGTGTGCGTGTGGAGAGGGAAGGGCTTAACGTGTGCGTGTGGAGAGGGAAGGGCTTAACGTGTGCGTGTGGAGAGGGAAGGGCTTAACGTGTGCGTGTGGAGAGGGAAGGGCTTAACGTGTGCGTGTGGAGAGGGAAGGGCTCGCATGCCTGTCCAAAAGAGAGTCGCGTTTGCGTCAGCTTGTGCACAGCTTTTCATCGAGGAATGCTTATGGAATGGTGTGTGTGTGTGTGTGTGTGTGTGTGTGTGTGTGTGTGTGTGTGTGTGTGTGTGTGTGTGTGTGTGTGTGTGTGTCCTCTCCCTAGCTGACGTGCTGGCCCAGGTGCTGGACTCTCTCCACAGCGGTCTGGTGTGTGTGGAGACCAGAGGTCTGTTCCTGCATTACGGGGGCGTGTGTGTGCTGCTGACCCTGCTGCGGGCCGGCCGGGGGGGCCTACACACACCCATCGACATCCTGCTGCAGCTCACTGCACAGTCCCGTAAGTACACACACTCACACACACACACACACACACACACACACACACACACACACACACACCCTGCTACAGCTTACCTTACAGTCTCGTAAGTACACACACACACCCTGCTACAGCTCACCTCACAGTCCCGTAAGTACACACACACACACACACACACACACACACACACACACCCTGCTACAGCTCACCTCACAGTTCCGTAAATACACACACATACACACACACACACAGAAACGTGCTGTTTTAGCTCACCTCACAGTCCCTTAAGTATACACACACACACACACACACACACACCCAAAGATGTCCTGTTTTAGCTCACGTCGCAGTCCTGTAAGTGTGCGCGCACACACACACCCACACACACACTTAGTGCTACAGCTCACGTGTAAGTCCTGTTCACACACACACACACACACACCCATAGACATCCTGCTACAGCTCACCTCTCTCACACACACACACACATGAATTCACACATTGAGCTGACTTTCCCTTTTCCGTGTATCCGAGCAGCGTTTCTTTCCTGTCCGGTTAACATCGGCTTTACGGCTGCAACCGTTTCATTATCTCACTACAGCCCCCGGTGGCTAACAACCCCTCTGCTGCCTGTGTGAGTCTGCTGGCCTGAGTGTGTGTGTGCTGACACAGAGCAGAGCAGGACGGGGGGACGGGGGGACGGGGGGTCGTTAAGGCTCTCCCGTATCACCTAGCAGTGTTTTACTGGGGGGAGTAATGAGGGGAGAGGCCAAGCGAGGAAGAGAAGGGTTCACACCTGAAGGTCACCGTTAATAAAGCCAGTGGTCTGCACAGACCTCGTTACACACACACTTACTCATTCCTCTCTCTCTCTCTCTCTCTCTCTCTCTCTCTCTCTCTCAGACACACACACACACACACACACACACACACACCTAAAGGTCACCGTTAATAAAGCCAGTGGTCTGCACAGACCTCGTTACACACACTTAGTCATTCCTCTCTCTCTCTCGCTCAGACACACACACACACACACACACACCTAAAGGTCACCGTTAATAAAGCCAGTGGTCTGCACAGACCTCGTTACACACACTTAGTCATTTCTCTCTCTCTCTCTCTCTCTCTCTCTCTCTCTCCCTTTCTCTTTTACTCACACACACACACACACATGCAGTGAAAATAAATCAAACCATCACATACACAATGCACAGCGTGTGACTGTACCCAGATACACACACACACACACACACACACACACACACACACACACACACACACACACACACACCCTACCCCAGTAACTGGTCCTTTTCCAAGTAAGCACTGGGTGCTTTCTACTCCTTTAAACGCCCTCATGAAGTTTTCAGCTGAAGGTTGGTCTCGTAGAATGGGAAGTGGTACAAAAGTCTAGGGGTGTCCCAGACTAAGAATTTACTTTGTCAAATCAGATTAGTCAATTCTTGTCTATCGTCGTTTCTTTGGGGGGCGGGGGCTCATTGACCCTCTCATAGCAACATTGGCGTCCATTTTTATCCAGACCAAAGGAAGCGATAGACCCAATGATCTTATCATAGGCTGTATCCTCATTTTGAGTGGTAGGCCATGTTACTTATCGTCGAGTGCTATGACGTTGGGTCTGACTTCTTGGGATCCCGGATGACGTGTTCCAAACGCCATAAACACATGTCATCCATTCATGCTGACTCATTCTTCGGAGGGTCCCTGGTTGCCATGGCAGCCCAGTGGCCCTGAGAGCCTGGGGTCCCTTCAAACCTCAGAGGCCCTGGAGTCCTCTCAGGGGCCCTGGAGTCCTCCCAGAGGCCCAGTCACTGTAGAGCTCCTTTACGAAGGAGGCTGCACTGCCAGGCTGGAGATGCCTTAGTCCTCTCACACTAACCCCTTAGAGAGGTCACACCTCCGTTCCGCCTGGTCAGCTCCACTGTGACCCCCTCTGTGTGTGTGTGTGTGTGTGTGTGTGTGTGTGTGTGTGTGTGTGTGTGTGTGTGTGTGTGTGTGTGTGTGTGTGTGTGTGTGTGTGATGGACTTTCAACGGGCTTCTGGCATGGTGTCCAGGCTCACCGATGGGCCTTGTTAGGAGAGTTTTTTAGACACTGTGTGTGCGCGTGCGTGCGTGCGTGTGTTTGTGTGTGTGTGTGTGTGTGTGTACCCCCCGCCGTCCCATATGACTCCCATTCCGAGGCATCCTGGATTAATCCACTCCATGTGGACCAAAGCTGCAGGGGGGTGTTGAGCTCCAGAAAGTGAACCCCCCTCTAAATCACAGTGGACATGGACCATTCCATTTGACCCCAGACGTTTGAAGTCCTCCTCAACTCTGTCTCACTGTGGGACCTACTCTACCGGCCTGAATCACTCGTGGACAGACTAGGAAACAGATGTGTGTGTGTGTGTGTGTGTGTGTGTGTGTGTGTGTGTGTGTGTGTGTGTGTGTGTGTGTGTGTGTGTGTGTGTGTGTGTGTGTGTGTGCGCGCGCGCGCATCTGTCTGTCTGTGGGTGCATGTGTCTGTCTGTCTGTCTGTCTGTCTGTCTGTCTGTCTGTCTGTCTGTCTGTGGTGCACACTTCTATTGGGGTGTCCCGTACACGTGCCAGACATGCGTGTGAAATTCGAACACACACGTGCAAGCATGATGTGTACCTATCATTTCATAGACCCCGTTTAGAACCGAACACTGGCCCTCTGTCCGTCACAGTGCGCTCTCTGATGTGGGATTACGAGCCAATAGTAGCTGACTGTCTTTGACACTTTGAGTCAAACAATATCGGAAATGTTGATACTTACTGTAGCTTTTGGAAAGTGACTGCTGCGATACCCAACGGTCTGGAGCGTTTGTGTACATCTAAAGATTTGCCACAATCCAGCCCGCCATCGCCGTAGAAACATTTCATCCCAAGCTGACACACCACTTCTTTGAGTTTGAGTTCTGAAAGGAGGCAGCCCGCTGGACCTAGCGCCGATCCTAACCGGGGGAGTGAACTCGTGTGACCCTTTTGGAGTCCATCTCAACCATTTCAATCTCAACCTGCCGGCCCCTTACTCACACCCCGCCTCACCACAAGGTGACGTTTTTTTCAGAGCGGTTCTAGAAGGAATTTAGCGGGGACGGAAACAAATATTATTTTTTTTTGTTTTTGTTCCCCCCCCCCCCCCTCCCCAACTAGAAACCGACTGTGGTCTCGCTGCGACATGAGGTCTGGGTTTGTTTTTATCGACGAGAAGTTGGAGAAGAATGCGGCCCACATCTGTGTGTGTGTACGAACTTCCATCCCCTCCGTTTCATCTTGCTGGACTTGTTTATGTGTTCGTAGGGAGAAGGCAAAAAAACTAAAAAAGGCAAAGAAGTTAACGCAGACAATATGGATGTTGTTTCAAGCGAAAGGGCCACAGATTGGCTCCGATCAGCATCTGTGGCTTCGCCTGATCCCCTCCACTTGTGCACGCTGTGTGTGTGTGTGTGTGTGTGTGTGTGTGTGTGTGTGTGGGGGGGGGGGGGGTCCTGACCTAAATCCTAATTTTCCGTCGTTTTGTTTGTGTATTCGGCCTGGCCTGAATTCAGTTTTTTTTTTTTTAACTCCATGCCTGTTTTCCCTCATTGTGTGACTGGGTGTGTGTATGTATGTGTGCGTGCGTTTGTGTGTGTGTGTGTGTGTGTGTGTGTGTGTGTGTGTGTGTGTGTGTGTGTGTGTGTGTGTGTGTGTGTGTGTGTGTGTGTGTGTGTGTGTGTGTGTGTGTGTGTGTACAGGCTTCTTGGGTCCCTTCCTGGAGGCCTGCAGCTGTGAGGAGTTCTTCCGCCTGGCCTCTCAGCTCCTAAAGAGGCCTCGTCTGGAGCTCCCCTGGCTGGAGAAGCTCTCCATCCTGCTCCAGAAGCTCTCCAACGTCAGGTCAGGAGGGACACACACACACAGCCTCTCCGTCTCTCAAACACACACACACACACACACACACACACACACACACACACACACACACACACACACACTCCGTCACACTCACCACAAGCCACAAGAGTTGTTTTAGCCTTTATTTATATATTTCAATCTCTCTTTAGAAGGAGGACATCCCAAAACCCTGTCCAACGATCCAGTTACATAAAATCAAGCATTGGTATTAAACATTCATATGAGGACAATATGTGTTTGTCACAGACTTTCTCTGTCACACACACACACACACACACACACAGAACTACCTCCTGTAATATCCTCTCATGAGTGATTTCAGTGTGTCTGGACGCCATACTGTATATCCAGGGACCATAGAAAATGCCTGTGTGTGTGTGCATGTGTGCGTGCGTGCGTGCGTGCGTGCGTGTGTGCGTGCGTGCGTGCGTGCGTGAACAGGCCACTCCAGTGCATATCCTCCAGTGGAAACCCAAGCCTCTCCTTTTCATTTTGATTCATGGATCTGCCACTGTCGAGACTGGAGGATTGAAAGCATATTGAGACTCCGTTAGCTGGACCTGTGTTTGAAAGAGACGTAGAAGAGGGAGGGAGGGGTGTGTGTGTGTGTGTGTGTGTGTGTGTGTGTGGGGTGGGGGGGGTGTAAGAATGAGGCACAGAGCCAGGAATAGGAGGGCCATCGGTTGCCTCAAAGAGTTGGATCCATAGTTTCGTGAGCTAATGACCATTGAGAACATCTTTTTTTACTTTAGCTGTCAGAATGTCATTGAACACATCAAATGACATAATGTCCGCGTCCGTTACAATATCTTTGACGAGGCCAAAAATGGGTCTGCTCCAAATCATAAACGTATCTTCTGGGGTCAACTGTAACATGTATCCCCTCATCCTCTGACTGTTTCTCTGTCTTTTACTTTCAGTTGGCCTGGTTTGAACAACGTCCTGGCCGTTTGTGCTTGGTGTTTCATCAGGAAGAACCGTCGCTTCTTTGAAGTCTCCTCCCTCCATCTGCAGATACAGGAACTGCAAAGAACTACAGATCCCACGCACACCTTCCTCTGTCTCAACCTGGGCTCCATACTGATCAATCTGAAATAACACCCCCCCCCGACACATGCACACACACACACACACACACTGAGAGGAGCACAGAACACCCCGACAGACACCTTCCCCTGTCCCAACCTGGGCTCCATACTGATCAATCTGAAATAACACCCCCACACACACACACAGAAGAGCGCAGAACACTCCAACACACACACACACACACAGAAGAGCGCAGAACACTCCAACACACACATGCACACACACACACACACACACACACACACACACACACTGAGAGGAGCACAGAACACCCCGACAGACACCTTCCCCTGTCCCAACCTGGGCTCCATACTGATCAATCTGAAATAACCCCCCCACACACACACACAGAAGAGCGCAGAACACTCCAACACACACACACACACACACACACACACAGAGAGGAGCACAGAACACCCCGACAGACACCTTCCCCTGTCCCAACCTGAGCTCCATACTGATCAATCTGGAAATAACACACACAGGACCACGGAATCACACAGACCTTCCCCTGTTCCCACCCTGCACTGCGCACGGCTCCATCTGATCATGTACTGAGACTGTGGCTACCGGACCATGGACTCCCAGATGGACGGGGTCGGAGGGTGGGAAGGGAGAAGCGGAGGACGGAAACGGTCGACTGGAAACGTCGGTGGAAAAGAACAGGCCTCAATTCGGAGACGGCTGTGAATTTACGGCTTTGACCTCCCTCTCCTCCCTCTCCTCGCATTCCGGGACTGTTTGCTATAAAACGTGGCCCCCGTGCTTCAGCGCTGAGCTAGCATAGGGAAGACAGACTCCGCACCGCAATGTATCACTTCAAAAGCCCCTCTGACATTATGAAAGATGTGTTTCTCAACGGCTCTTTCGACTTTAAATGCAGGAACGTTTTATGTGTTATAAACACCATTACAACAAAGTAGGCCTTTTATACAGTATAATTTTTTTTCTACATTTGTTATGAAAAAAGTATCATGCTTGAGGCTGTTTGTGATGTTTGTCTCATGTGCCAGGAGAAAACGATGAATTTACTGAAGCCTTTTTTAACAGCAATAAACAGGAGAGCTGAGGAATGCCAAGTCCTTTTTAGCAGATTCTAAGACTTTTTCCATTTGCACAGTTTGTCTTGCGCAAGACTGTTTGCATGCTCCTAAACACACAAACGCTCTTTTGATAACGTCTGCGTTGATTACTTCACAGTTCAGGAATTCATGATCAAGCCACGTGCAATTGATTGTAATGATTGACATATTTTGACAAACTCTTCGACATAACCCACTGTTTATTTTGCCCACGGCACACTTCTGGGGTTCAACGAAAGGATGTTTTCAAGCTAGCAGGAGACGATGACCCCTGGCTTGGTCGAGGACCCCTGGCAGCTGCCCAGCCCGGCTGCCTGATCTGAAATGACCAGGGTGACCCTCTTTACATCATTCTTCCCCTTTTTGGAATTCTCTCGAGGTTTTTTGGATCCTCGACGAGCCACATTGAACGGATCAGTGATCTGCCGTTGATCCCCACGGTTACCACAAGGCCCCGCCCTACACGTTTGCCCCCGCCCCCTCTCCGTGTGTGTGTTAGACAGCCACCCCACTTAACCACTGAGGGACTGCGGTTTTTAGGGAGGGAGGGGCAGACTGTAGATCGTCGAGTGAGTTGTTGACCGTTACAAAAAAATAGTACTAAAGTACCCGCAGTCTGAGGGCCTGTTGCCTGTGGATTGCCTGAGTGGGTGGGTCCCCGAAAGACGGACGTCTGCGGTCGAGACTGTAAAGAGCAGCAAAGGCGGCGTGGCTGATGCCGAGGGCACGCTGCAGAGCGCACGTGGCCGAGGGCACGCTGCAGAGCGCACGTGGCCGAGGGCACGCTGCAGAGCGCACGTGGCCGAGGGCACGCTGCAGAGCGCACGTGGCCGAGGGCGTTCCTGTTCGGAGGAGACGGAGGGATCGGCGTTTCAAATGCGGGAATTCCCCCGGACGTCTTGCGGCTGTCAACGCTGACAACTTCATCTTCAGCTGTCGCACTGAGCCAGATAAAGAGATAGGAATAATCCATTCACGCAGCCCCCCCCCCCCCCAGGAGAAAGGTTGTTCTGAGTCTTCAACTATCTCGCTCACAGACAGCTATTCACTCTGACGTACTTATCCCCTCTCCCGTGTGGTTGAAAGCCTCCCCGATGGGAGTGAGACTCCAGCCGACAGGATCCTCCCGGGAGGCCCATGGAGAACACATGGCGGCAGCGTAACCAAACGAAGAGGAGCGTTTGATAAAGACATGCGGGGAAACAAGGCCGAAGGAAAAACGCAGGTTCGAAAAACAAAGCCAGGAGTCGTCGTACCTTGGATGGTGTGAGTGTGTGAGGGGGCAACGAAATGAGCAGCCATTTTGAGTGTTTGGACTCGCTTGATTAAATAAATGAAACGATTCATTCAAATAAATGATGGCATCCCAAAATATGGACGTTTTCCCCATGGCCAATTAAACCATGTACAAAGGGCAGTCATTTTTATACGCAGTCCCCCAAATCCAATGTGCTTGAACACAGCAACAGCAAATCGTGTGTTGTTTAAATTCTCGGAGCTTACACCTCTGTATATATGCACATAGCATACACACACACACACACACACATGATACACCACCAATTTTATTTAACAGTAATTTGTTCATTTTAATTTATCTAGGGCTTATTGTATGCTTGTGGGAGTAAGACTTCCAATGTACTGGTCCTTGTTGCACGTGGCAAATTAAAGTTGAACTGGATGTACAATGTGAGCAGCTGAGGGAGCCATTGACTAGGCGTGGCTGTTCTGTCAATTCTACATCTATGAATAGCCAAACCCATCTCCCCCTGTGTCAGCCTCCCAGCCCAAGGCTTCTCCCTCTCTCTGATCTCTCCGATGCACTCCGAGATGGATTCCTGTGTAATCGGCCGCGGCCCCCCCGAGTTAAGTTCCAGGTAGCATGGCAGCTCATCTCCTCCCGTGTCGCCTGACCCGTCATTTCTTCGGGGCAAGGCCGTCGTTTGGACCCGGAGAGACGGTGACCGTGCCAATTTCACACGATGCCTCCCGATCTCCAAGCTGCCAGTCAGAGATGTCTTTTCCACCGCTCTTATCCTGTTCCACGAATATGGGAGAACAGGGTTTGTTATTATTAGAAAAAGAATCATTGAGCAGCGATATGTTTATGTGGACGGTTGACAGGCACCCGTACACCATATCTAAGTCAAGTCCACTCTTATTGAACACTTGAACACGCATGCTGTACTAGCGACAGGCAGAGTTTGATGTGGGCACAGGTCCTCAGCGCTGTGCTCCAGTGGGAGCTTATTAAGGCCTGCTAAACCCACTAAATACCGCCTGACTCCTCCAGAAAGCCTCGCAGCCTTATTTATTTACTTTCATTACTGAAATTACTCCACTCCTGCTCACAGACAGGCCTGTTTAGTGTCTCACACACACACTGTTCAATGTCACACATTGTCTTATACACATTCATACAGTAAATTGAATTATACATACACCCACAGGGCACACACACACACACACACACACTCTGCTCTGCGTTACCCACGGAGCACTGCGGTTTCTCTGAGTTATGTTTTGGGCTCTGCAGTCGACCAGAACCCCTGAGAGAAGGACTTTAGGAGTCCCTCACCTCCAATCTGGCAAGCAAGCCTCGTTAAAAAGTTCTTTACGCTTGTCGGGGGGGATAGGGGCGGGGCGGGGCGGGGGGGGGGGGGGGGGGGGGGGGGGGGAGACAAGACGTTAGCAGTTACGCTTGGCCAGAGCCATAAAGTCAGTCAATCGCGTTTGACGTCGCAGACCACCAAACGTAGGCCTTGTGCGCCAGGCGGAGTGCTTATGAATATGGCACTTGTGTCATGCCCAAAGCACATGGTGCAGCGATAATATACCTGACTGTAAATCTGGAAGAGAGGGAGAGAGTGAAGTAGAGGGAGGGAGTGGAAACATCTGGTGAGAGGTGTGTGTGTGTGTGTGGAGAACAAACACACACACACACACACACACACACACACGCTCACACACACGTAGGCTGAGCAGTCCTAGACCTGGTATTATTAAAAACTGGGAACCAGTTAGAAGCAATGTATTTACAATGGATAACCCATTTGGCTATTCTTTATGTAATTTAAGTAGGCCTAAATTATTGCCCTCTGTTTATTTATTTTCATATTTCAGTATAAACCTGTTGCTCACATGTTGTTATTATCATCACACATTGTCTTCTGTGGTGCCTCTAGTCTGTCTGGCTGCATGTCCATTTGCCTGTCAAACATAGCCTGCCATGTAATGTTGAGGTGTTATAAATTAAATGACATACATGCTGTTATGTAGGCCTACACATACATCTCAGATTTAAGTTTTGTATGTATAGATATGTAATTACAATGGTTTTAAATAAACAGATACAAAATGTTTGTTACACACACACAAAAATACATTTAAGTCAATTGTATGTAAAAGACATAGGCTTCAATTTCATTGAAAGTTGAGGAAAAATGACAGATTTAGGTGTAAATCTAACAAATGACACACTCTAATACGTTTTCTTTTACCCTTGGTGTTCCATGCTCCGCTACCTATATTAGCCTGACAGTGATTGATGACACCTCCACAGTGAGAATGCGTTGGGGCATGTCTCATCAGCTTCATGATGCACTGAGCTGTCTACATCATCATTGTCATTAGCTCAATTTCCTTTTGCTAGCTCCACCTATGACATGGAGATGTCCAAACAGGCAACTCCTGCTTTGTACGGAGATGGAAGGCTTTTGCCCGACTCCGTCAAACCAACTGAATAGGCCACCTGCAGCTCCTGGCACGCACCGGACCACCCGAACCCAAATGAGATCTGGCGGCGGCTAACGCACGTTGGGGCTCCCTTGACTGGGTTAGCGGTAGCTTACGTGATTGACGAGGAGGAGTTGCAGCAGGTTTGCTGGCCGGCGGGCTAGGTCTGACGCGGTCCGTCTGTTAGCGGCAAGCTAATGGCTGTGCGAGTTTGAGTGTTAGCGAAGGTGAGGTAGCTAACTGGCAAGGTGAGGTGCCTGGTTGACACTTACACTCGGCAAGGTATGGAGCAGCTCCAAGGCCCCTGTCGGGCTGCCTCTGGCCCCCAAGGAAGAGTCTATCTCTCCGCCTCTCCATCTCTCTGTCCCTCAATCTCTCCGTCCCTCCATCTCTCTGTCTCTCTATCTCTCTGTCCCTCCGTCCCTCCATCTCTCCATCTACTTCAGCGACGGACATGGAGGAAAGTTACTGAGCAGACACAACGGACCCTGGGGTGCCTGTCACACACTCACCCCTCCTTTTTAATCTCTCTCTCTCTCTCTCTCTCTCTCTCTCTCTCTCTCTCTCTCTCTCTCTCTCTCTCTCTCTCACCCTCTCTCTCTCCCTCACCCTCTCTCTCTCTCTCTCTCTCTCTCTCTCTCTCTCACCCTCTCTCTCTCTCTCTCTCTCTCTCTCTCTCTGTAACACACATGCCCACCCTAGGCACCTTTTCAAAGTGAGAGGGGATTACCCGGGGAGGGGTAGAGGGGACTGTGAGAAACCCGATAAGCCGGGGATGATGGGCACCCATTCCGGCCCCGCCCAGGCCCAGCAGCCTCGACGGATCTGGACGACAGGAAGTCCTCAGATCCAGCGCCAAGGCAAACCCCCGCACCCCTAATCGTTTCCCTAAAGCTTTGGGGCAAATCTCGGCGCACACACCCAGACAAACGGAGACAAAGGCGTGAGGAGGCACATGAGCGTGCACATGGACCGACCCACCGGGACGCCCACACGTGAGACACACACATTTCAGTGAGGGGTTGCGGGGGGTGGCAAGTGGCACTGATGTCATTGGGGATTTATAGGAGCATAAAGGAAAGGAGAGGGAAGCGAGCGATGGAAGTAAGAGAAAGCAGAAACACATACTCTACGGCGCTTGGCCACACACACACACACGATTCAGTGGTAGAGGGTTCATCATCCATGTCAGATCAAGTTTACCCCCTAACTAGAGAAACGGATACAAAATGAGTAATGGTGTTTGCCTTATGTGACTATTTACATTGCTCACGCAACTTGATCTACAGGGAGGAGGGGTTGGGTTACTGCTCTGGGCCTCTGTGGGTTGAGTTGGCCTTGTAGTGCACGCTCAGAGCTCAGCCACGCTCAGCCCATGGACCACTAATAATAGAATGAGTTCACCACATGCAACAGGACAAACAAACAAGAAAACCGTCATGTTAAAACAAGTTTCACAAACAAAGTCCATGTTTACATGATTTGTCTTATCATTTAAACATGATTTACAAAGTCCCACAGCAACTCCCGGAGGCTCTTATTGATATTTCTTTATTTATAAATGCATCAATTATGTACAATAATAACTTATATATACATTATGTTGAGTTCCATTAGTATATCGCGTCGGATGTGAAATCTACTCTGGTACTTTGAATAACTGAGGTAAATAACCCATGTGTGTTCAATGTAATAAAAATACTTTTCATTCATATGTATGATTATGATATATTCAGATGTATTTCTGTCTCTCATTGGGTGATACAGAGCAAGAGTTAAATAGAGGGAAATAAAAAATACATTTAACTTTTTTTACGTTATCTTTTTTCAATGCAACTTTCAAAGTACTTGAAAATGGGCAATGTACTTCCAGAATCGAGAGGGATTGTCCCCAGCACTGATGTACTAGCTGGTTACTGTAACATTACTTGAAACTAGAAACAAAACAGACCTAAAACAAAGTAAGGTTGTCAACATAACTACACGCTAAATGATGAACATTGTACATGCAAAATGATTCCTTAACAATACCGGAGTCCAGCCCCAATCCAAACGAAACTTAATCTTAACACTAACATCCAAAGCAACATCGAACAACAGAGAATAATACAAAAAGAAATTGGCAGGAATATTTGAACCCCTGTCCCCTGAAGCTTATGAGCTCAAACTGACTGAAGAGAAAGACGAATTGGCAGTGTTTACCGAGTCAGAAGAGAGGGAATGGTGGAAGCAGACGCCTCGCTCTCTCTTTCATCTCTCCAAATGACAGTTGAACTTTCCCTCTCCCTGCGCTGAAGGCCTTCCAAACCCTCCACCTCTGAAGATGATAGATGACGCAGCGCCCCCCGTGCGTTGTTCGCTGAGCCCGGGGTCCGGTAGTGGAGCCCGGGGTCCGGCAGTGGAGCCCGGGGTCCGGTAGTGGAGCCCGGGCCCGCTGTCCGAACCCTTCGCCACCGGCCCCTCCAGATCTCAATCACGTGTCAGACATTGATTTATTTGTTTTACCACGGTATTCCTCGGCATTCCTCCTCTGGTTGCCTTTCATCCTTTCCTCCCCTCCCCCCCCCCCCCCCCCCTCCCCAGTTGTATAACCCTTTAAAGCTGTTTCCTTCCCTGCGGATGTCTCTGGCCTGGTGTTTTACTGCCATGGTTAAACCGGCCCCAGTGGTTAATTGGGTGCTGGAAATGGTGGGCACTTTGCACCCGCCTCGGTAAACCACAACACTTGGTCTTATTAGGGGCTCCCAGCCGCCGCACGGCCAGTCATTAGGACTGGCGGCAGCACCAGACCGCAGAATTGGAGGGGGGGGGGGGGGGGGGGGGGGGGGGGGGGGGTAGGAGTGAGTTGGTGGGAACAATGTGGAGTTTTAGAAGCTGTCTGGGGTGTAAGATGGAGGCTGCAGACAGACTCCTGTTGTTTCTGAGTAGGTACAACTTGTGGTATGTACAGATCTATCTCTATTTCGATCACTTATTGAGCCCATTGGCACCATCAGATACTTGTAAGGCTCACTAACATTTGAAATGTCCAGACCATGGTTTTCGTGCACCTATAATAGTGTATCGCATGAGACCACGTTTGGATAAATCTGTAAAAAGAAAACGTTTCGTAGCTGTTAGTCTGTGGCGCCCTGCGCAAAGTTCAGTACACATTTTAAAGCAAAAATGACAAACTAAGGACCCGAACAATGACCAGGGAAAACCATCCAACGATAGACACAACGTCACCAAGAAAAAGACAGAGAAGGGCTTGTGGAAGGTCCATCGATGTTCTTCATATGAGGGGGCCACGGTGTGTGTGCGCG
>CM030177.1:2098558-2101058 GCA_017639675.1 Aplochiton taeniatus
TGTTTGATGTTCGGCAGGTGGTTAACACTGTGTATGTGTGAGTGCATGTCTGTGACAGAGGGAGTAAGTGTGTGTGTGTGTGTGTGTGTGTGTGTGTGTGTGTGTGTGTACCTTTTTCGGCGTGGGGGAACACGGTGGTGCTGCTGCCAGTGTCAGTGGGCGCTTTGCCTGGAGCCATGACCGGGGGCCGCATGCCTGAAACACACACACACACACACACGCACAGGTTAGGTACCGAGTGACACTTAATTACCTCATAATGAGGTGTACTTATACTGTGAACAGTTTATCGTATTGACAATGAACCAGCATGCTTTTCCCATACACATATATTCATATATATTATTTTTATGATATGTTCAGCGACACAGGACGCCAGCTGTTGTCTATCTTTTACCATAACCAATGTTTCATTTTTATAAATTTTTTAGGACTTAGGACAGTATACAGACAGGAAAGTTGGGAGAGAGAGGGGAGGACATGCAGCATAGGGCCCGGGCCGGAATCAAACCCGGGCCGCTGCGTTGACTAGCCCTAGTGGTGCGCCATAGCCCAGTGAACCACTGTGTGTCGCTGTGTGCCCCTGTGTGTCACTGTGTGCCCCTGTGTGCCACTGTGTGAACGTTTCAGTCGTCAAAACCTCCAACACACCAGCACCTAGCTGCTTGGCCTGGTAGTGGTCTGTGACACACACACAGTCAGTCTGGATGAGGGGCTGCGGTCTGGAACGCCAGGCCACTTTGAATGCCTCTTGTTTAAAGTGAATCAGGAGTCATCAACGCACTGACCACCTCCCCTCCTCCATCAGCTCCTTGTCTCTCCCTCTCTCCATGCCCCCCTCTCTTCCCTCCCTCCCCCCTGCTCTCTCTCTCTCTCTCTCTCTCTCCCCCTTGCCTTTTCCCCTTTGATCCCTATCCGTGTGCGCTACCCTTCCTTTCCTCTCTCACTCTTTCCGTCTTTCTCTCCGTTTCTAAAATCCCTCGCTTTTCTCTGTTTCCCTCACGCCCTCCCCTCCTGCCCTTCCTCCCTTCCTCATCCTCTTCCTCTCTACCCCTCTCCTCTCTACCTCATCCCTGTCTTCATCCCTCTCTCCGTTCCTCCTCCTCTGTGTGCCAGTAATAACTCAGGGATATTGCTGTCTGTTTCCCTCCAGGTGCATTGTGGGAGTGTGGGGGTGCGGGGCAAAGCCGACTGCCAAAGAGGGAGCAGGCGGCGACATGTTAATCATCTTTCTCATACCCTCCGCAAAACGTTTAATTATCCACACACACACACACACACACACACACACACACACACACACACACACACACACACACACACACACACACAGCCTCCCGTGGAGCGAGTTGGTGGCTAGCGTAATTTAAAGAAGGGTTGACAAGTGGAAGCCTGCCCTCACCCTGAACGGGGAAGAATTCCAACTGCAGTTTCTTGGGTTTGGGGCTATTTTCAATGAGGCTGCATTTGAAGGTTTCATTCAAATGAACAACCATGCTCAGTGTCCTCACACACTCCCTCCATCCCTCCCTCCCTCCCTCTCTCTTTATCTCTCCCTCCCTCCCCCCCTCTCTCTTTATCTCTCCATTCCTCTCCCTCTCGTTCTCTCTGTGCCTCTTGTAATCTTCTCGCTCAAACACACCACGGACGCCTGGCAGGAAAGATTAGTGGGCCGTTGAAAGGTGCTTGTTTTTCGATACACACTCTGCTCCTCACCCCCCCTCCTCCCCCTCCCCCTCTCACACACACACACACACCATCGTAGACCTGCCCAGCTCTGTCCGGGGCATCCATATTTCACAACACGGTCATTGAATACGAAAACCACATGTGTGTTCATTTCCGTCTGGGGGCCGCTTGGCTATGCATCGATAGCCGCTGAGAAGCAGAGAACAAGAACGCTTCCTGCAGTCAAGTGTCGGTGAAGGAGAACTCCATCCGTGTGGTGGTGAACCCTGACAGGGCCTCCCTATCCGCACCCCGTACGCCTGCACTCACACCACACTGGAGACCACACCCCAGGAGACACACGGGCCTGGCCTCAGATCAGCAGTGTGGAGGAGGTCAGGGTTTACCGTTACACTCTCTTCCTTCCGCTACCCTGCTCTCACTCTCTCTTTCTCTCCATCTCTCTCTTTCTTTCTCTCCATCTGTCTGTCTGTCTGTCTGTCTGTCTGTCTGTCTGTCTGTCTGTCTGTCTGTCTGTCTGTCTGTCTGTCTCTCTCTCTGTCTCTCTGTCTCTCTCTCTCTCTCTCTCTCTCTCTCTCTCTCTCTCTCTCTCTCTCTCTCTCTCTCCCTCTCCCTCTCCCTCTCCCTCTCTCTCTCTCTCTCTCTCTCTCTCTCTCTCTCTCTCTCTCTCTCCCTCTCTCCCTCTCTCTCTCTCTCTCTCTCGTCTCTTTAATCAGCGATGTTCTGGGGGGTTATGAATGGCTTGCCAATCCAACCCCCCCACCCCTTCCACCCCAGAGCTCCAGACAGGCGGAGGAGAGGGGGGGCCGGA
>CM030177.1:2106058-2121058 GCA_017639675.1 Aplochiton taeniatus
TTCCATAAGTTGTGGTAGACCCTGGCCATGGCATTGGATATGAAAACCTCCGACACAGCTGCTGTCGGAGATCTTTCAGTTCTTTTTTTTTTCATTCCGAAAATTACTGTTTAATACTTTTTTCCAAAGCACATTTTCCTGCAGCTGGCAATCAATCAGTCATCTTAAAAGGAAATGTTTATTCTATTTTATTTTTACTATTATGAATTATTCATTTGGGTTGTGGATGTGTCTGTTTTGAGTAAGGCGGTAAATTGTGTACAGCAGAGGAGTAGACTGTAGCTTTAAACGGCTCTCCCAGTTTGACGGTGTGGAGGGCGGCCATTTTGGACTCTGGTCCCAACACTAAAACAGGACGGAGCTCCTTGATGCCCTCAAAGCCCTTTGATGTTGGAAAGTACAACGTACGTTATGTTATTGCGATTGAATGTGTGTGTTTGTCCGTGTGTGTGTGTGTGTGTGTCCGTGTGTGTGCGTGGGCGTGTGTGTCTTTGTGCAAAGGGCACTTTGGCATTTGCACTTTCATGTATATTACTTAGGGGCTCCCCTGTAGGTTACTGTACAATTATCCTCTGTAATTAGATGAGTTTGAACACACACACTTACTCTCTCTCTCTCTCTCACACACAATAAAACAAACACACACACACACACACACGCACACACACACACACACACACGCACACGCGCGTGTGGAAAGCACATCGCACGAGCCCCACCAAAGAGCTGAATAGAATCAGAATTAAAGAGCAGCATTGAGGATCACACAGGGATCCTGTCTGCCCCCCCCCCCCCTCTGCTCCTCACAGGGATCCTGTCTGTCCCCCCTCTCTCTCTAACACTGTCTGCCTCTCTGCTCCTCACAGGGATCCTGTCTGCCCCCCCCCCCCCCCCCCCTCTGCTCCTCACAGGGATCCTGTCTGCCCCCTCTACCTTTCCCCCCACCCCAACACTGGACCTGTCTGTTTTACCGGTCAGGATGAGATCAAAAGACAGAACAAAAGAAACAAACAACTGACAAATAAATGAGAAAGAACTCTGAGCTATTATTATTATTATTATTACTATTATTATTATTATAACCAACCGGAGCTTCTCCAGACTGGCAGAGGAAGGGGAGGGGGGTCTGTCTCTGCAGCAGGCTGCAAAGGCCTCCCAATCCCCTGGATTCATTCTGGAGAGGCCTCTGTCTCTGCTAGGTACACATGGTTAACCCTCTGGAGCCACAAGCTCCTTTGAATGGATTGGCTGACTGGCTGGTTGGCTGGCTGGCTGGATAACTGACTGGCTGGTTGACTGGCTAGCTGGCTGGTTGACTGACTGGTTGACTGGCTGGCTTGCTGGCTGGTTGACTGACTGGTTGACTGGCTGGCTGGCTGGTTGACTGGCTGGCTGGTTGACTGGTTGGCTGGCTGACTGGCTGGCTGGCTGGTTGGCTGGCTGAATAACTGACAGTTACATGGGCCAGTGAACAAGCGAAATACCTGGTTAACTGGCGGGCGTGTTTGACAGACGCCTGGATTTTATTTTCCACCAGCTCCGTTTACTGTTGTTCACGGGAGCCATATTCAGAGTGACAAACCGTGAAGGGATTGTTCATTGGCATGGCTAAATTCTCTCCGAGAAGCAGACGCTCGGCTGTGTGTGTGTGTGTGTGTGTGTATGTGTGTGTGTGTGTGTGTGTGTGTGTGTGTGTGCTCAATGGGTGGTCTGAGTAGACAGGTAAAGAATAGGGCAGTGGGTTAAAGTTCAAACACTGCCTCTCCGCAGTAGTTAGAGCAGCTCACTGCTCAATGAGTTTTCACCTCGGGACAAAATTCTTGTCTCTTGACTTTAATGAACAGTCTAGGGCTCTTGTGCGGACTGGTATGCAGTATGCGGGACGTTTGTGTGTGTGTGTGTGTGTGTGTGTGTGCGTGTGTGTTGCGTGCTTCACTGCATGCAAGTCTGCAATTTAAGTGTATGTTGTTGCGTCAGTGTGTGTTTGTGTTTTTGTGATATGCAGAATATGTGTCTTCATCAATTCGTACCGTGTGTGTGTGTGTGTGCGTGCATGCGTGCGTGTGTAAGTGCGTGTGTGTGTGTCTGTGTGTGTGTGTGTGTGAGAGCGTGCGTGCGTGCAAGTGTGTGTGTCCCTCACCATGTGAGGCTCCTGTCCGGGCTGACACTGAGGGCAGGCCCAGCAGCTTCGGCTGGTCTGGTTGTAGAACTCAAACTCCCTACAGTGGGAATGCTCTGCAGGGAGAGAGGGAGCACAGCACACCTAGAGAGAGAGAGAGAGAGAGAGAGAGAGAGAGAGAGAGAGAGAGAGAGAGAGAGAGAGAAGGAGAGAGAGAGGGAGAGAGAGAGAGAGAGAGAGAGAGAGAGAGAGAGTGAGAAGGAGAGAGAGAGGGAGAGAGAGGGAGGGAGAGAGAGAAAGAGGTAAGATAAATAAGTAAGGGACCGAAGTAACAATTTTCTTTCACCACCGAGAGAAATAAGGAAATAAGTAAGGGATAGAAGTCAAACAAATAAGTAAGGGATAGAGGTTAAACAAATAAGTCAGGGAAACAGGTAAACCAAATAAGTAAGAGAAAGAGGTAAAACAAATAAGTAAGGGAAAGAGGTAAAACAAATAAGTAAGAGAAAGAGGTAAAACAAATAAGTAAGGGATGGAGGTAAAACAAATAAGTAGGGGAAAGAGGTGAACCATTCCTCACTCCCTTCACAGGATGACGTGTTGATATAGCCAGCTTTGCCTTCCTTTCCAGTATTTCTTCATTCAACTAAACCCGGCTCTCTCATGGAAGGGACGGAGTGACATCATCAAGATGAGACATTGGAACCACGAGGAAGGTAAACAACTCCACTCCAAACCCACACGGCTTTGCAAATGGAACCCAGTTTGTGTTAGGAACCCTTGCTCTGCCACCACAAACCACCCCGACAGCTGTCGGGGTTTGTGTGCGTGTGTGCGTGTGCGTGTGTGCGTGCGTGCGTGTGTGTGTGTGTGTGTGTGTGTGTGCGTGCATAAACGATCCAGGGCCTTCAGCACCAGCATGGTTGCGGAGCTGCGTCTTTGCAGAGGACTGAGATGAAAGTCGGTGAATTTGAGGTGGCCAACCACCCGGACCACTGGAGGACCACACAATCCAACAACAACAACACACACACACACACACACACACACACACACACTTGATCACTCACTGATGTGGATGTCTCATGATTCTTTTTCACTTTGACCCTTCCAGTTGTTTTCTAATTCCCATTCTCGGGATTATGCCAAAAGGTGGAAGTTGTCCTCTGTCACCTCCGGAATCATTCCCCCTTGCCTTTCTTTCTGTATTTATTTACTCTTTTTTCCGTTTGTCATCCCTTCCCTCCATCCCTCCCTCCCCCTCTTTCACCTCTCTCTATAAATTGATCACTGCTGTAGCCTTTAATGTGAAGCAGGTTTCTACATGGAGGTCCTCCAGCTAAGAGCTGAGCTGCTAAGCGGGGTCTGCTTGGGGGGGTTGGAGCCCCCCCCCCCCCAGGTAAGCCCGAGGCTGGACGTCACACTGACAGGACCGTGGGTCTCCCTCAGTCAGGCGATGAAGAGGAGCACGGCGACGAAGATGGAGGGAAGGAAAAGAGGGGAAGGAAGAAGGGATGGCCAGCAGGGGAGGGCACGGGGGGAAGGAAAAGTGGGGGAGGGAAAGAGGAGGCGAAGGAAGAGAGAGGGAAAGGAGGAGGAGACTCACCAACACCAGGCAGAGGAAGAGGGGTCTGGTCTGACCACTCCTCTGAGACATCATCACACCTTCCTCCTACCGAGAGAGAGAGACATGGGAAAGGATTTATACATTGGCTTTGTCCAGGTGTTTCATCTGCTAGATGATGGCGTAATGAAGTTGCAAAGGGCAAGACCCCCCGCCCCCTCCCCCCCGCACACACACACACACACACACACACACACACACACACACAGCCCCACTGATCTCATCTTCTAATGCCTGCAACCTTTAGCATCTCCCAACAGCCCTGTTTGTGTGTGTGTGTGTGTGTGTGTGTGTGTGTGTGTGTGTGTGTGTGTGTGTGTGTGTGTGTGTGTGTGTGAGAAAGAGCGGGGGCACTGTGTGTGGCGAGTGCTTGAACACAGGATACGTCACTCCTCATAAACCGCAGCAGAACCACCCAACGCATTCCATTGCTGCATACCTCAAGACTTTGTCACAGAGTCCTGTGTGTGTGTGTGTGTGTGTGTGTGTGTGTGTGTGTGTGTGTTGGTTTGGAGACGGAAAGAGAGTGTGTGTGGCAGAGTGATGATTTCTCCCTGCTACTAACTAAACTCCACACGTGGCTGAGATTAAGCAACCATCTTTCTCCTCTGAGGGAACAAAGGGTAGACTGGAGGAAGAGGAGGGGCAGAGAGAGAGGGCTAGTCGTAGGCTGACAGGAGGAGGGAGTGTGTGGGGGTGGGGGGGGGGGGCTGCACCTTCACCGGTCCTTAAGAGGCTCTTTCACAGAGGGATTATGGGTAAACATGCTGGATCAATAGATCACTGTCTCCCTTTCACCCTCCCTCTGGCTCACTCCTTACCACCCTCTCTCTCTCTCTCTCTCTCTCTCTCTCTCTCCCTCTCGCTCTCTCTCTGCCTCTCTCTCTTTCTCTCTCTCTCTGTCTCTCTCTCTCTCTCTCTCTCTCTCTCTCTCTCTCTCTCTCTCTCTCTCTCTCTCTCTGCCTCTCTCTCTGCCCCCTCTCTTTCTCTCTCTCTCTCTCTCTCTCTCTCTCGCTCTCTCTCTCTCTCTCTCTCTCTCTCTCTCTCTCTGTGTCAGTTGATATAAGCAGCACTAGAGGTGATCCCAGCAGTGATTTATGACACAGCCGCTAATATCCCTGCAGAGAGTGAGTGGTGACAGGATGAAGAAGGGAACAGCCTAAATGGTGTTTGGAGCAAAAAACCTTTGTGTGTGTGTGTGTGTGTGTGTGTGTGTGTGTGTGTGTGTGTGTGTGTGTGTGTCTACCTACAGGACACAGGTTGTTTTTGGCCCATTCCCAGAGCTGAAACAACAGTGGTCTCTTATGTCTCTCCGTGCATGATAAATGACTTTAGTATGTATGTGTGTGTGTGTGTGTGATTTTTGTGTCTGCGTATGTCTATTTGTCTGTGTATGTATGTGTGTGTGTGTGTGTGTGTGCGTGTGTGTGTAACTGAAAGTAGATGCGGAGGTAAGCACCCAGATTCTAACAGCTGTCTCATTTGCCAGGCTATAGCTGCAGCGCTAACATAAGTGTTTGTAGCTGGAAGGTTAGTGGTGTTCTCCCTCTCTCTGTGGGGGGGCACGGGGCTGGGAAGATCAGACTCCACCAGAGGACTCTCTCCATCTCTGTCCTTCTCTGTCCATCGCTCTCTCTCTCTCTTGCTCTCTCTCTCTCTCTCTCTCTCTCTCTCTCTCTCTCTCTCTCTCTCTCTCTCTCTCCCTCTCTCTGCGTGCCTTAGAATAGAACAGGCCTACTCTAGACTGGTAAATGATTTGGGAGTTTTGGGAGTTTCCAGGCAGTATGGTGTCTTGGTGGGGAATTGTGTACTGTAGATGAAGATGATGTGTATACAAGTCTATAGTTGGTATCTGTGCCCCATCTCTCTCTCTCCCTCCAGCTCCCTCCAGATCTCTCTTTTTCCATCTCTCTCCATCTCTCTCACTCCATCTCTACTTCTCCCTCCATCTTTCTCGCTCTCTCTACATCTCTCTCTCCCAGACAGCCAACACCTGCAGAGTGGGGACTCTCTCTCTCTCTCTCTCTCTCTCTCTCTCTCTCTCTCTCTCTGTCTCTCTCTCGTGTGTGTGTGTGTGTGTGTGTGTGTGTGTGTGTGTGTGTGTATGTGTGTGTGTGTGTGTGTGTGTAGTTATCACGTTAGACTCTGAAGCTCGTCTGCACGCCAGTGTGTCTGTGGCTGACATGTTCGCATCTCAACACTGTACACACATACATGACGTGTAAATAAGACAAACACCATCTCTGCCGCGAGGAGGGAGTGCACACACACACACACACACACATCCTCACTGTAATTATTGTTATGAAGTCAATTTCTCATAAAATCTCTTTGAGAGATAATTGCTGTAGATTCAAGAAACAACAAGTTACAGAGCACATAGAGAGGGAGAGAGAGAGAGAGAGAGAGAGAGAGAGAGAGAGAGAGAGAGAGAGAGAGAGAGAGAGAGAGAGAGAGAGACAGAGAGAGAGACAGAGACAGAGAGAGAGAGAGAGAGACATAGAGAGAGAGAGAGAGAGAGAGAAAGGATAAATAGAGACAGAGATAGTGTGTGAGAGAGAGATAAAATGAGACCGAGATTTAAAGAGAGATAGTGTGGCAAGGGGGGGGGGGGCAGAAGGAACAGCAGAGGGAGAATAACAGTTTGTGTTTGCCACTTGAGAGTGTGTTGAGTGTGTTTTATGCGTGTAGTGTGTGTAGTGCATGTGGTGTGTGTTATGCGTTAAGTGTGTGTGGTGGTGTGTGTGGTGTGTGTTGTGCACTCCAGTACAGTGTGTGATGCAGGTACCCTGACACTGCACACCCACTGCACACTCTGGGCTCCAATAGGGGCCCTTTGAATCATAGGAGATATCACTCTGCACACACACACAGACACACACGGTTAAAGAGTGAGCACAGAGAGGAGAAAGGCCCATTGTGCTCTGGGTTCTCTCTCTCTGTCTCTCTCTCTCTGTCTCTATCTCTCTCTCTCTCTGTCTCTATCTCTCTCTCTCTCTCTGTCTCTCTCTCTCTCTCTCTGTCTCTCTCTCTCTCTTTATTGATACTGGTGTGTGTGAAATGTATTCTTTTTCATTTATTATTATCATCGTTATGTAATGAATATTATTTATTATATTAATAGACAGTTTGTCTATTTTAGAAGGCGCATCGCACAGCATGTCTTTCCGTGTGGTTCCCATGGAGACGCAGGGAGCAAGCACCCTTCATATCTTGTTCTCACTCTATCTCTTCTGTTTCTATGCTTCACTATGTCTCTTCTGGTTCTATGTCTCTGTCGCTTCTGTTTCTTCGTCTCACTCTATCTCTTCTGGTTCTACGTCTCACTCTGTCTCTTCTGTTTCTACGTCTCTGTCTCTTCTGTTTCTACGTTCTGCTTCAACGGCGACCCAGGGGAAACACGGTCTGATGTTGAGTCGGGGAGAACCGTCTAAAAGGGCTTTGATCCGCTTAATTACACACACACACACACACACACACACACACACACTCACATAGAGATGCAGCTTCTGAGTGAAAAATGAGCTTAATTGTGTGAATCCTTCTGGACGCTAACCACAACCGGTGCGCGCTTGTGTGTGTGTGTGTGTGTGTGTGTGTGTGTGTGTGTGTGTGTGTGTGGGAGGATGTGTGTGCAGGGCGAGTGGGTGTGTGTGCATGTACTACAGAAGTATAGACCCAGTGGCGCTGTTTGGCTTTCAGGATGAAAAGGAGTAAATGGAACTTGTTGTTTTGTCTTTTTATCAGGAAGTGAGAGGGCTGCCAAGTGGCTAGATGTCCCCTGGGGCCTCTCATTATCAGACTAAATGAGTGTGCACGCACACGCACGCACACGCACACACACGCACACACACACACACGCACACACAGTGCCAGGCTCTTTCATCAGACTCCAGCTCAGCACCTCACAACTCTGAGCCCCATGTTCCTCTGTGGAATGCAACTCCATGTTTGACTCTCTCTCTCTCTCTCTCTCTCTCTCTCTCTCTCTCTGTCCCTCTCTCCCTCTCTCTTTCTCTCTCTGTCTCTCTCTCTCTCTCTCTCTCTCTCTGTCTCTCTCTCTCTCTGTCTGTCATCTCACTCTGTCAGTCTCTCTCTCTCTCTCTCTCTCTCTCTCTCTCTCTCTCTCTCTCTCTCTCTCTCTCTCTCTCCCTCTCTCTCTCCCTCTCTCTCTCTCTCTCTCTCTCTCTCTCTCTCTCATTCTCTTTCCTAAACATTTTTTGTTAAGCTGTGGGTAATTGGGTATCTTTTATGTTCTGTGCAGTGATGGGAGTTTATTGATAACTGCTTGAAGATGGGTTGGCTGTTTACCCCGGCAACTATGCGTTGGTGTGTTTTTTGTGTTGCCCAGTGCTTTATTTTTTCTTTGTTCTCCTTACACCTCAGGTTTTGGTGATTATGTTGTTTGGCTAATTAGAATGGCTAACTAGTCATTGTGAAAAGGAGCTACTGCAGCAGTGTGAAATCAAGTGCTTTTAAAATTCCTCTCTCTCTCTCTTTGTCTCTCTCTCTTTGTCTCTCCCTACCTCATCTCTCTCTCTCTCTCTCTCTCTCTCTCTCTCTCTCTCTGTCTCTCTCTCTGTCAGGACTTGTCCTTGTTGAAAGAGGAGCCGCAGTCTGGCAGCCTGAGGGTATTAATCTTCTAACGACCACATAATCTCAGATAAATAGCTGCAGTGTCATTATCTCTGTCGTTAAGAGAGGCCCTCCTCAGGCAGACACACACACACACACAATGTGAAGGTCGAGAGAGAATGTGGTGGTGCAGGGGTCAGTGCTCTCTTCAGTAACTGTCTCTCGGGAACACTTCACCACCATTTTTCTTGTCCTGTTGGAGAATGGACGTGAGGATGCAAAGCCTTTATAGTAGCTCATGAAAAGGAGCCATCACACAGAGTCTTAACAATCTCTCTTCAACCGAAAGCCTGCATCGCTCTCCCTGTCTCTGTATCTCTCTCTCCCCTCTCTCTCTCTCTCTCTCTCTCTCTCTCTCTCTTTCTCTCTCTCTCACACCTTTTTCTTCCCCCTCTGCCCCTGGACACCACTGCTCCTCTCAGGGTCAATATCTTTGACCCCACGTCTAGAAGCAGAGGACTTGGAAAACAGCCACCGTGCGAGGCAGAAGCCCTAGCCATAAACAACAACAACAACAACAACAACTGAACTGTCTCTGTTCCAACCTGGCAACCTGGCTGAGTCTGAGCCGTGGACCTAAGAAACACTTCTCTTAAGGAAAGACGAATAATTGAACAGGCAGTTTGTCAAGTCGCTCTCCAAACATCAAAGGGGATTCTGGGGGATTGTCGGAGCGGACGACTTAGCCGGAGACGTTTAGCCCTGCTGGTGTCATCGGCGAGCTCAGGGCAGATTCAGGGAAAGCCCCCCCCCCTGCCCGGAGGGACTGATCATTTACACACACACGCACACACACACGTCCATGTATACAGAAGGCTGGCAGGACAACAATCAGATGTCACTGTGAGCCAGAGAGCTTTCTTTTTGCATCCTGTCTGCTGGATGTGTCTCCTTCCCTTACTGTGTGTGTGTGTGTGTGTGTGTGTGTGTGTGTCTGAACTCTACCCTGTCAGCAGTCAAACATACACACAACATGCACATGGATTGTTTCTCGATGTCAAAGAACTGAACCACTCACAGGGGTTAGGGTTAGGGTTAGGGGTAGGGGGTAGGGGTAGGGTTAGGGGTTAGGGTTAGGTTTAGGGTTTAGGGGTTAGAGTCAGGGTTAGGGTTGGGGTTATGGTCAGGGTTAGGGTTAGGGTTAGGGGTAGGGGTAAGGGTTAGGTTTATTGTTTAGGGGTTACAGTCAGGGTTAGGGTTGGGGTTAGGGTCAGGGTTAGGGTTAGGGGTTAGGGTTAGGGGTTAGGGGTTAGGGGTTAGGGTTAGGGTTAAGGGTTATACGGGACTATACGTTTGAGTTGTTTTAAAGTATCCAGGCTATCCTCTATCTAACCAGTTCTTATTCCCCCTCAGCTTCTCTTGTGAAAAAGCTGATTCCATTTTGATAAATAGACGATGTAAAAGACTTAGTGTGTGTACATAGTCCCTTGAATGAGTTGATTAGCTAGTTCTATGCTTTTCTCCAACATTAAGTAAAATGCTAAGTCCCTTTGTCACTGAGTGAGTGAGTGAGTGAGTGAGTGAGTGAGTGAGTGAGTGAGTGAGTGTGTGTTCCTTCATTCTTGTGTTGTTAGAGTTTCTAAAGCTCTAATGAGAGCACCACCGTTTCAGACAGCCTGTTCTGCATACCTAAACAAGAGGGCACACACACATACACACACACACACACACACACACACACACACACACACACACACACACGCTCCGAACAGACCCGTAGTTACGGGGTTGGAGTGGGTAACATGTGTTTGAGATCTAGCCGGGATTTGGCAGGTTGAAGTCAATAAAGAGCAGAAATAATTGGCTGTTCCAGCATAAACCCTCTAAGTAGAACATTGATTGCGTTTAAGAGTTGTTTATAAGCTGGAAGCAGTGGGAGAATGACGCTGTGTATGTGTGTGTCTGTGTGTGTGTGTGTGTCTGTGTGTGTGTGTGTTTGTTTGGTTCTTTAACCAAATCCTTGTTCCGCCAGCGCAGTCAAGCAATCGCAATGGGAGAGGAAAATACACTAAGGAACAGGAAGAGGAGGAGAGAGAGGGAGGGAGGGAGGGAGAGAGAGAGATACTGGGTGAGAGGAAGAGAGGGAGGGAGGGAAAGAGGGGGAGGGGGGGAGGGAGAGATGCTGTGAGAGAGGGAGGGAGCGAGAGAGAGAGAGAGAGAGAGAGAGAGAGAGAGAGAGAGCAAGGGAGAGATGCTGAGAGAGAGGGAGGGAGAGGGAGAGAGAAAGAGAGAGAGAAAGAGAAACAGGGTGAGAGGGAGAGAGGGAGAGAGAAAGGGAGGGAAAGATGAAGGGAGAGGGATAGAATGAAAACCAGACTTTCCCTGCCCCAGAAACGCAGTGCCAGGCACACAGACTTGGACTTCAGTATGACGCTCCTTTTAATTGTTGATTGAGAAAAGGAAGCAGACCCCTCCCTGCCCCTCACCGCTCTACTTCCTGGTTCAACAGGAAGTCATCGTCCGCTGGGCCAATCAAGAGCCAGCAAATATACAGGGTGAGACGTCTCCTCCCTGACTCCCTTGACAGACCTCAACACTTTGCCAGACACATAAGGACGGAGAGAGAAATGGAGGGAGGAAGAAAAGGGGTAGGAAAAGAAAAAAGAAAGACGATGAGGAAGGGGGAGACAGAGAGGAAGGGAGAGAGGGGGAGGCACAGAGGAAGAGAGAGGGAGGGTCTGACGGCTTTAGACTCAACAAAATAACCAGCGATTAGTCAGACCACCAAGCCAGCCACTACACCACGCAGTGAGCTCTGGTGGGACTGGGAGTGTGGATGGGAGCCATTCCTCTACTGACCCTCCATCTCTACTGACCCTCCATCTCTACTGACCCTCCATCTCTCCTGACCCTCCATCTCTACTGACCCTCCATCTCTACTGACCCTCCATCTCTACTGACCCTCC
Source organism: Aplochiton taeniatus (assembly GCA_017639675.1). Classification (NCBI taxonomy): domain Eukaryota; kingdom Metazoa; phylum Chordata; class Actinopteri; order Galaxiiformes; family Galaxiidae; genus Aplochiton; species Aplochiton taeniatus. The sequence goes on from CM030177.1 coordinate 2,117,343, forward strand.
ATCTCTCCTGATCCTGCATCTCTACTGACCCTCCATCTCTACTGACCCTCCATCTCTCCTGACCCTGCATCTCTACTGACCCTGTTAGAGCAGTGGTTCTTAACCCAGCCCTTTGCCAAGACTAGAAAATCACTGTGGTCTCCTAGCAGTGGTTCTTAACCCAGCCCTTTGCCAAGACTAGAAAATCACTGTGGTCTCCTAGCAGTGGTTCTTAACCCAGCCCTTTGCTAAGACTAAGAACCCAGTCCTCTCGTACCACCAGCCGGTCCAGGTATTTGATCTTCCCCAGGGCCAGCACACCTGGTGTAATAAGTCTAACGCCTTGCTGCAGGTGTCTTAATTATATCAGGTGTGCTAGCACCGGGGAAGATCAAATACCTGAAATGGCTGGGGGTAGGAGAGGACTGAGAACCACTGCACTATAGTGTACTATAGAGGGTTTGAATGATAGGCCGATGTTAGTCGAACATCTGGGTCTTCCTGGGTCACCAGAAACTAGAGATGTCCGGAGCAGGTCTTCAGATCACAACAAGCCTCTGTCTGTCTGTCTGTCTGTCTGTCTGTCTGTCTGTCTGTCTGTCTGTCTGTCTGTCTGTCTGTCTGTCTGTCTGTCTGTCTGTCTGTCTGTGTCTGTCTGTCTGAAAAAGGCTTCTGTTCTTTTACAGTCATAACTAAGAGCATGCAGCAACCTTTTCATGTAGAGTTGATTAAAGGGCGTGATTTGTTGCAGAGTGGAATATGCAGAGAGTCCCCATGGCAACGGTAAAATGAAGGGACAGTGTATTCACCACAGACAATGGAACAATGCAGTAGTCATGAAAGTCCAGAGGTGTGTGTATTGTTTTTGTGTGTTCGTTTCTGTACAGTGTGTGTGTGTGTGTGTGTGTGTGTGTGTGTGTGTGTGTGTGTGTGGGTCAAGGTGTGTGTGTGTGTGTGTGTGTATGTGTGCGTGTGTGTGTGTTTCTGTACAGCATGTATGATGTGTGCTTGTATGTATAGTATGTGTGTGTTTGTGAGTCTGCCTGTGTGTGTGTGTGTGTGTGTGTGTGCGTTTCTGTACAGTATGTGTTTCTGTACAGTATGTGTGTGTGTTTCTGTACAGTATATGTGTATGTGTGTGTGTATGTGTGTGTGTGTGTTTCAGTGCAGTGTATGTGTGTGTGTGTGTGTGTGTGTGTGTGTGATCCTTTCTTCATACACCTCTCTTCATCTCACTTCATCTTTTGATTGCTTTAATTACAGACTTACTGTCAGCTTCCCTCTCAGAGAGAAGAGAAAACAAACTCTTAGAAGACATGATGAGACGACACACACACACACACACACACACACACACACACACACCCCTGCCACCGCACAGCTCCAGTCAGTAGTCTCTTTGATTCCCTGCCTGTCGGTAATCTGTCTTTCATCATCTCCTCTCTCTGTTCCCTCTATCCTTCTTTACGTCCGCTGCGGCAGAACGTCTCCCCAAGCACGTCTCAGTGTGTGTGTGTGTGTGTGTGTGTTCAGCGAGCACTTAATGCCGTAGGTGGGCAGGGTAATCCTCTGTCTCTGTCTTTGTCTGCTGGGCTTTAGAAGGTGGGCCCGAGCCATTAGTCTCCTCCAGGCTTTGTCTCTGCAGAGCAGGAGGAATAGGAGGGCAACACAGCCTTGACTGTGTTTTTTACTGTGTGTGTGTGTGTGTGTATGTGTGTGTGTGTGTGTGTGTGTGTGTGTGTGTGTGTGTGTGTGTGTGTGTGTGTGTGTGAGAGAGAGAGAGAGAGAGAGAGAGAGAGAGAGAGAGAAAGAGAGAGAGAGATAATTTGTGTATACGTGCATCTGGGTGAGTGTCTCCCAGTGTTTATTCTGCACTTACTATCTGTCTGTGTGTGTGTGTGTGTGTGTGTGTGTGTGTGTGTGTGTGTGTGTGTGTGGGTGGGTGGGTGGGTGTGTGAGTGTGTGTGGTTGTGTTGGGTGTGTGTGTGTGTGTGTGTGTGTGTGTGTGTGTGTGTGTGTGTGTGTGTGTGTGTGTGTGTGGGTGGGCGGGTGGGTGGGTGAGTGTGTGTGGTTGTGTTGGGTGTGTGTGTGTGTGTGTGTGTGTGTGTGTGTGTGTGTGTGTGGGTGGGTGGGTGGGTGTGTGAGTGTGTGTGGTTGTGTTGGGTGTGTGTGTGTGTGTGTGTGTGTGTGTGTGTGTGTGTGTGTGTGTGTGTGTGTGGTTGTGTTGGGTGTGTGTGTGTGTGTGTGTGTGTGTGTGTGTGTGTGTGGTTGTGTTGGGTGTGTGCGTGTGTGTGTGTGTGTGTGTGTGTGTGTGTGTGTGTGTGTGTCTGACTGTCTCCCCGTATTTCTTTTGTATTTACCATCTCTATAGTGATTCTCTGTCTGTCTGCCTCCCAGTCTGTTGGTGCCGCTCACATCAAGGCAGAACGGCCGAATGTCAGCCATTCTCAAAGTACATTTCCGTGCATATGTGTGTTTTCATTTGTTATGTTTTTACACTATGTGCTCCTCCATGCTCCAGACATGGCTGGGCATCTAGAGAGAACAACAGTGTCAGGGCCTCTGTGCCAGGCAAGGTCTGTTGCCTTCAAAACAGATTCAACTTGTTTCCACCTATTCCACCCATTAATTAAACAGACTTCAATCTGCTCTCAACTCAAATCATAAATCTAAATGCTGCTTTCTAAAACGCTCATCCTGGAATATAGAATGATGGATGGCCTACCACTGTCACCTGTGTGTTCCGAAATCTAAGGCTTCGGGCTCCTTAGCTAACTAAAGAGAGTCTATCTCTCTCTTTCAATTAGTTTGCCGTAGAACATTTTTATCTTGTGCATTTTAACCGCGGTCTGCGCCGTCACAAGAAGAAGAAGAATGCATGTGTCATCTTATCTGCTTTAAAGAGATTTACCTGCTGTGCATTTTATGGATTATGGAATTTGAACAGGCTTCTGGCTGTCATGAAGATCTAACTACATAAGAGAGGCAGATTAGCAGACTGCCTCTCAATCCCTCTGGATGAGAGATGTTTCTGGGAAAACATCGGCATCATTAACTTCCGCGGCAGAAAGTTATCAAGCAAGGAAATACCTCTGTAACATACAAAAGTTACTATGAATCATAAAGACATGATAACGATCACTGTGTTCGTATTACGGTAACAGAGAACCTGGATCAGACCAGGGACCGTGGTGAAAGTGACTGGCAGAAACTGCTCATTGGGCTTATTATTATCCTATTTTTCTGTCGATCCACCCCACACCCCGTTAAACTCTTTGAAGACGAGTCCCACTTCTCCCTTGGCTTCTCCGCCTCCTCCTTCCTATCTAAAACTTAAAAGATTCGGGCCCCGAAGTGGGAGGAGGGGTCTGCAATGCCGAAGGGGGGGATAGAGAAAGAGAAAGAGAGAAAGAGAAAGAGAGAAAGAGAAAGAAAGGAAGAGGGAGTGAGACGAGGAGCCCCCAGAGAGACAGCCAGGGATTGATTTCCACCCTGAGCGTCTCTCCAGCAGTTCAAAGCCGCGCACTTCACAGGAGCGGCAGGACCCAGCATGTTCTCCACCGGGGTGAGATGCCTGTCTGCGGGCAGGACTTCCCCCGGGGGCCCGGAGAACGCGACAGCCGGGCGTCACCGGGGAGAAAAAACAATTAGGCAGGGGGCCGAACGGAGAGAGAGAACCACGCGCAAACGTGACCCCCAGTCTAGGGCCCGGCCGACCTCGGGGGCCAGAAAACACC
>CM030177.1:2143558-2148558 GCA_017639675.1 Aplochiton taeniatus
ATCACCTCTCCTGCACACACACACACACACAAACACACATTAATGACAGTTCCTAGTCAATGAATGCGTGAACTCTGAGCACTCCACACTTGCACACACCGTCACACCCACACACACGCAGTTACACACACACACACACACACAGGTTGATGACAGCTCCAAAGTCAGGGCGTGTGTGTGCACACTGAGCGTCCCCGTAACGTGCCTGGCTTTGTTTCCGTGTCCCCGTAACGCGCCTGGCTTTGTTTCCGTGTCCCCGTAACGCGCCTGGGTTTGTTTCCGTGTCCCCTCAACGTGCCTGGCTTTGTTTCCACGTCCCTGTAACGCGCCTGGCTTTGTTTCCGTGTCCCCGTAACGTGCCTGGCTTTGTTTCCACGACCCCGTAACGTGCCTGGCTTTGTTTCCACGACCCCGTAACGTGCCTGGCTTTGTTTCCACGGCCTCGTAACGCGCCTGGCTTTGTTTCCGTGTCCCCTTAACGTGCCTGGCTTTGTGTCCCCGTAACGCACCTGGCTTTGTTTCCGCTCCGCGTCCCCGGTTAGCATTGGCTCGGCGAAAGCCGGCGTGTAATCCTCCTGTCGGGTGAAATATCCTTACCAGGCCGCAGCCATCCCTCAGTGATAAGGGCAATTCATTAGGAGACATCAAGGCCCTTGTCAGAGATAGGAGACACAGAGGATCTGAGGAGCAGAGAGAGACTGTGTGTGTGTGTTTTACTTATTCTGTGTCTGTTTATGTGGTTGTGTGTGTGTGTTATGCAGTGTGTGTGTGTGTGTGTGTTTTATTTATCCTGTTTGTGTGTAAGTGTGTCTGTGTGTGATGTGTGTGCTCTATTTATCGTGTGTGTGGTTGTGTGTGTGTGTGTGGTAGTGTGTGTTTGATCCCTGCTCTGCTTCCAGTCACGGTATGTTCCGTGAAAGGGGATTTGCCGTGTTGTTGTGGCTCTCCTCCCTGCTCAGCTGAGCTGGCCTGACAAATGGAGACAGAGGGAGGGACGGCCTGGTCTATCTGGCATGGTTTGGCCTGGTTTGGCCTGGTTTGGTCTGGTTTGGCCTGGTTTGGCTTTAGTTTGGCCTAGTGTCAGCTAGTTTGGCCAGGTCTGGCCTAATTTGGTCTAGTTTGGCCTGGTTCGGCCTGGTTTGGCCCAGCTTGGCCTGGTTTGACCTGGTTCGGTCTAGCCTGGTCTAGTTCGGCCTGGTTTGGTCCAGGCTGATTTGGTCTAACTCTCAATGTTATGGACCATTTCTTTGTGTAGCTACTTATTTAACAAGGTAACAAAGTGCTTGAAGAAGGAAAATACAATTTGCACGTCCAAAATGTTGGTTGGTTCCTGCTCAGGTGGACAGTGTGTACACACAGACGCACACACACACACACACACACACACACACACACACACACACAGGGGCGCTGAGGGGCGGCGTGCTGTGTGTGACTGTGCTCCACTAATCAGCCACTTAAGGTTCAGTGGGAGTGAAACTGGGACACTAGCAAGGCCCTGCAGCTCCTCTTCCTGCCCCACACACACACGCACACACGCAAACACACACACACACACACGCACGCACACACACACACACACACACTGATCCACATACATACTCAAAAACACACACTCTCTCTTTCTTATTATTACACACACACCCTGATCCACACACACACACACACACACACACACACTTTCTTTTCTCATTATCACACACTCACACTGATCCACATGTGTACACAAACATACATCTCTCTCTCTTTCTTTTTATCACTCCCACAAACACATCCTCACAAATCAACACACACACACGCACTTCCATCCATCCTCACACACACACACACACACACACACACACACACACACACACACACTTCTTCGTCCTCTACCTCATTAGCCCCATTAGCTTATGTTCAGCTCTCTCCACTGTCATCTCTCTGCCTTCCCCTTTCTGTAGCTCTCCCCTAGCGACCCTCTCTCTCTCTCTCTCTCTCTCTCTCTCTCTCTCTCTCCCCTAGCGACCCTCTCTCTCTCTCTCTCTCTCTCTCTCTCTCTCTCTCACTGTATATGCTACATCCTCCTTGCTCTTTTTTATTTTTCATCAAACCTCCTTTTGTTTTGGTTTCCTTCTGCCTGTCACTCCTCCTTTCACCTTATTTTACCTTTCGTCTCCCCTCCCTCTCTTTCTTCTTCCCTCCCTCTCTCTTTCTCTCAATGCTGCGTGTCTTGTTGCCTCTTGGCTGGTTTTGAGTGACACTACAATGCTGCCTCATATCTGCTGAATTCAGCTGTTGCAATGCCATACACTCGCGCACACACACGCACACACACACACACACACACACACACACACACCACACACACATTCACACACACCCTGTGCTTGGAAATAAAACAATGTCAGCAGGAAGTGATTTCCTCTCCGAGTTCTCTGTGATCCTGCGTTTGTGAGAGTCGTACCTCCTCCGTCACGCGTGACTTCCTACGGTGGCGCGGAAATAGATTCCCCCCCCCCAGTCCTTCCCTTTGGATGTGGTGGCCCAGTTAAGTCAGTCACAGCCCCCAACCCCCCCCAAACACACACCTACCTCTCACACCACACCACGCATGTGTGCTGACACACGCGTGCTCTCTTTTGTCACACACACACACGCACGCGCACACACACGCACGCGCACACACACTTGCGCGCTGTGCAGCCACCATGTTGGCCACCCCAGGCCTGTGTATGCCGTCACACTGGGAGTGAAGGGGAGTGGGTTGGGGGAAGGGTTAGAGCACTACACCTGCCAGGCGGGCCGTGGCAACACGGTACCGTTGCATCAACCCGTCTCCATTACTGATGAGGGCAATGGGCTGGGTGTTATGGCTTCATCCTGTCTCCATTACTGATGAGGGCAATGGGCTGGGTGTTATTGCTTCAACCCGTCTCCATTACTGATGAGGGCAATGGGCTGGGTGTTATGGCTTCAACCCGTCTCCATTACTGATGAGGGCAACGGGCTGGATGTCAGGACTTCAAACCATCTCCATGATTGATGTGGGCAATGGGCTGGGTTTCAGGGCTTCAACCCGTCTCCATTACTGATGAGGGCAACGGGCTGGGTGTTATGGCTTCATCCTGTCTCCATTACTGAAGAGGGCAATGGACTGGGTGTTATAGCTTCAACCCGTCTCCATTACTGAAGAGGGCAATGGGCTGGGTGTCAGGACTTCAAACCATCTCCATGAGTGATGAGGGCAATGGGCTGGATGTCAGGGCTTCAACCCGTTTCCATTACTGATGAGGGCAACGGGCTGTAAGGCTGATGTGATCCATCGCTGCATCCATATATTGTATCGTTTGATCGATAGTGCAAAAGTAGGCATCGTCCCATCCTTCATCGGGTGTCAAGGCTTTTCTGGAGACTCGGGTAGTTGAAATTGATTTCAGGGGCTCTGATTGGCTTGCCGGTGACAAAGCTTGATTAGTCCATTCTGCCTATCTCCCCCAAACAAAACGTGTCTGTTTCTTCATTTGGGTTGACAATCGCTCGCTTGTCCGTCCGACCGCCCGAGGGGCTTTCCCGAGCCGAGCGCACACATCCCCCGCCGGCACGGCCCCCCTGCCCCCTCACGCGGCCCCCCAGCCCCGCCACGCGGCCCCCCAGCCCCCTCACGCGGCCCCCCAGCCCCGCCACGCGGCCCCCCATCCCCCTCACGCGGCCCCCCCAGCCCCGCCACACGGCCCCCCAGCCCCCTCACGCGGCCTCCCAGCACCGCCACGCGGCCCCCCAGCCAGGCTCGGTATCCCATGACTTCAGGTCACGAGGAGGAGAGGAGGAGAGGAGGAGGACAAAACAAACAAGAAAACAAAGAAGTCAACAAATCTCTGGCCAAGAAACGTTTGGATGGACTGACAGAGAGTGTGTGTCTGAAAGTGTTCTCTGTGCTACAGCAGGAGATCTACGACTTTCTGTCTCTGTCTCTCTCTCTCTCTCGGACTCTGTCTCTCTCTCTCTCGGACTCTGTCTCGGTCTCTCTCTGACTCTCTCTCTCTCTAACTCTCCCTCTCTCTCTCTCTACCTCTCTTGCTCTCTCTCTCTCTCTCTCTCTCTCTCTCTCTCTCTCTCTCTCTCTCTCTCTCTCTGACTCTCCCTCTCTCGCTCTACCTCTTTCTCTGTCTCTCTCCCTCTCTCTCTCTGACTCTCCCTCTCTCTCTCTCTACCTCTCTTGCTCTCTACCTCTTTCTCTGTCTCTCTCTCTCTCTCTACCTCTCTCTCTCTCTACCTCTCTTGCTCTCTACCTCTTTCTCTCTCTCTCTCTTTCTCTCTCTCCCTCTCTCTCTCTCTCTCTCTCTCTCTCTCTTTCTCTCTCTCTCTCTCTCTCTCTCTCTCTCTCTCTCTCTCTCTCTCTCTCTCTCTCTCTCTCTCTCTCTGTCTCTCGTCACTTTATCGTCCTCATTGCTCCGGTGCAAACAGACGCTGTGATCTCTGCATTCAGAACAGAGATGATGGAGCACCCAGCCCTACTCTTCACAGGGAACCTGCATGGTTGATGAAAAGAGAGAGAGAGAGAGAGAGAGAGAGAGAGAGAGAGAGAGAGAGAGGGAGAGAGAGAGATAGAGAGAGAGAGAGAGAGGTGGACATTTTGGAGAGAGAGAGAGCACTCCAAAAAAATGAATCCATGTAATGCCAAATATCTTGTATCAAGTCAATATATCTACTGTTTCTTAATATAACATACATCATCTTCTTGAGAATTATGGATGTAGGATTATTTCAAGACATACTTATCCAGATCATTTTCCTGTTCTGTTGGCAGAACATTCTGCTTGTTTGTCTGCGTTCATCTCTTAAATTCCATGCGTTAGACCTCATTTCTCGTGAGGACTTTTCTAAACGGAGTCAGGGTCGATGTACGCAAAACCATGAGCTCCCGCTCGGCTTGAATACAATAGGCCGGCTCTAACTGGGACACACTCGCACACACACACACACACCCCATGCACACTCACACACACACAACCAATGCG
>CM030177.1:2171058-2173558 GCA_017639675.1 Aplochiton taeniatus
TCCATCCAGGTGGTTTTATTCAGACGCTCTGCATGAAGGGTCCCCCCTACCTCCCCCCCAACTCCCCCCCACCCGCTTCCCCCCTTCCTCCCCCCCAACTCCCCCCCACCCGCTTCCCCCCTCCCCCCCTCCCTCCCATGTCTCCCCCCCTGCCCCCCTCCCTCCCTGCCTCCCCCCTCCCTCCCATGTCTCCCCCCCTGCCCCCCTCCCTCCCCCTGCTTCCCCCCACTGCCTCCCCCCCTGTCTCCCCCCCCTCCCCCAACCCTCCCCCCTCCCCCCCTCCCAGCTGTCTCCACACCTTTGAGCCTAGAGACATCTTCCCCTTCCCCTGGCTTTGAGCAGCCTGCATGTTAACAAGCCCTCTGCGAGTGTGTGTCGGCCTGTTGGTGTGTGTGTGTGTGTGTGTGTGTGTGTGTGTGTGTGTGTGTGTCAGGCGTGTGTCGGCATGTTTGTGTGTGTGTGTGTGTGTGTGTGTGTGTGGATGTGTGTGTGTGCGTGTGTGTGTGTGCGTGTGTGTGCGCATGCGAGTGTGTGCGGCAGTCACAGAGTCGCAGCTTGCGAGCACCATGAATATTCATGCCTTTTCTCACTCTCTCCCTCTCTCCTCCCTGTGCCTCCTCCCTCCTCCATCTCTCCCTCTTTGACTCTCCCTCTCTCCTCCCTGTGCCTCCTCCCTCCTCCATCTCTCCCTCTCTGTCTCTCCCTCTCTCCTCCCTGTGCCTCCTCCCTCATCCATCTCTCCCTCTCTGTCTCTCCCTCTCTCCTCCCTGTGCCTCCTCCCTCCTCCATCTCTCCCTCTCTCCCTCTCTGTCTCTCCCTCCCTCCTCCCTGCACCTCCTCCTTTTGTCCTCTGTCGCCATGGCAGCTTCTTGATCTCTGGCTGCGATGTCACTCTGTCGTAAAGCTAACATCAAGCTCTGCTCATTCTGCGTGGAGATAAGAAGTTCCCTGACAAATGGAGGCCAACGTAGCGCCTGAACTTGATGGCCCAATATCTCACCAAACTAACGTATGTTAAACCATCAAAAACACTTTAACCATAAAAAGAGACAACGTCATTTTTGACATCATCTTTTGAGAGTATCAAAGGGTCTATTGTCATGTTTTCTTTCAAAAAGAGGAGCTCAAGAGAGAGTGTGTGTGTGTGTGTGTGGGGGGGGGGGGGGGGGGGGGGGTTGTGGAGTCATAGTGTGTTTCTCTCAGCTGCTCTGGAACGCGTAGTGGAGCTCTGTGTAACTCCACCGGCCGTTGGGAGAGGGAGAAGACTGGAGTTTAAGTTCACACACACACTTACACACACACACACACATACACACTTACACACACACCGCATAAACCTGGGACACTTTTTTATTTGTTTGTTGCACCTAAATACCAAAGCAAGTTCCTTGTCTGTGAAAGCCTACTTGGCAATAAAATACAGTACATACAAAAATACAGAGAGAGATAGAAAGAACAAGAAGAAAGAGAAGAAAGATGAGAACACAAGGGTGAGATGAATCGATTGTTGGTCGTCGGGGAAAACCTTGGCACTGAGTTACTGAGGTCAACGTGTGTGTGTGTGTGTGTGTGTGTGTGTGTGTGTGTGTGTGTGTGTGTGTGTGTGTGTGTGTGTGTGTGCTTTTAGAATCTATCTTCAGTTGAGTTTTGTGGTGGAAATCTGTGGTATTCAGTTACTTATCTCTGCCCTGCTCCTCGAGAGCCACTGTTACTGTGCTACTGTGTGTGTGTGTGTGTGTGTGTGTGTGTGTGTGTGTGTGTGTGTGTGTGTTTGTGTGTGTGTGTCGTCTGTGTGTTTGTTTCACTAAATCCAAAGTGTGTATGTGGCTCCATGAATAATAGATAGAAAGTGGATCAATAAGGAATCAGTGCTAGAGAGACTGACAGGGTGTGTGTGTGTGTGTGTGTGTGTGTGTGTGTGTGTGTGTGTTTACAGTGTGTGTTTGTGTGTGATTACAGTATGTGTGTGTGTCTGCTTTCTTTTTGGACGGTTCTTTTCCTCAGAAAACGTTCCATTAACGACAAATGGCGTGTGTGTGTGTGTGTGTGTGTGTGTGTGTGTGTGTGTGTGTGAGTGTGTGTGCATGTGCGTCTGTATTTTCGGAACACGTGTGTTTCCGTGCGTGTGTGTGTACGACACGTAACATTCCGGGCAGCGGAGAACTTGGAGGAAAGAGATTGTCTCCTCTGGGAAATAGCTGCCATGACAGAGTGTTGGCCTCACAGCAATGGAGCTCAAAAAGACTTCCACAGATTTACTATGCTATTACTGCAGGTCTGTACGCTGGCTCTCACACACACACACACACACACACACACACACACACACACACACACACACACACACACACACACACACACACAGGCGTCGTGGTAATGGACCACTGCCTCTCCAAGGACGGCCACGCTGGAGAGCAGAGTAATCACAGTTCTACTTTATTACAGCTGTGATAGAGTGAGAGGGAGAGAGAGAGGGGGAGAGAGGAGAGAGAATGAGGGA
>CM030177.1:2178558-2183558 GCA_017639675.1 Aplochiton taeniatus
TTAGCACCATTATTTAGCATAGTTAAATAGATACTAGATACTATTCTCAGTGTTGGGGTCAGGGATGGGTTCAGTTCTATGATTTCTGTATATTTTTGGTTATGCTTATTATTTTACTGATAATGCGGGCCATGTTTCAGTCTGTTCTTACAGAGGAGAATAGAGTTGGACTTTAAGTATTATTGGAAACGTTACTAAACGAAACAGTCATAAAAACAGCACTAACTGTGTCTCTGTCTCTCTCTCTGTGTTTGTGTATGTGTGTGTGTGTCTCTCTCTCTCTCTCGGTCTCTCTCTCTGTCTCTCTCTCTCTTTGTCTCTTTTCAATTTGGAATGCGTTACTGGCATGACTGCACAAAGGTGCCATATTGCCCAGACTGTCTCTCCTTTCTCTGGTGCTCAGTGGGGAGCAGAGCGTAATGGCTGGATGACAATGATAGCTCTGTCAGGGCCTTCAGCTCTACCCTGCCATGATAGGTGTGTGTGTGTGTGTGTGTGTGCGTGCGTGCGTGCGTATCGTGCGTGCGTGCGTGTGTGTGTGTATGTTTCCCGGTCTTGCATAAGCAGAGTCTGTCTTCTAACTGATCCTGGTTCAGTCAGGCCGCAGGGTGTGTGTATGTGCGTGTGCGTGTGTGTGTTTGTGTATGTGTGTGCATGTGTGTGTGTGTTGCCACAGGGCCTAGAAGTTATGTGTGATCTGCCTTCAGAACTAGAACACCCCTGGCTACTGTCTGCCCTGTCCTGGGGAGAGCCAGAAAATGTGTGTGTGTGTGTGGTGTGCGGGTTTTGCGTGTATGCGTGTGTGTGTGTGTGTGTGTGTGTGTGTGTGTGTGTGTGTGTGTGTGTGTGTGTGCTAGAGTGTGCGTGTGTGTGTTTGTATCATTGCATCTGATTACATCGTCTGCCTTAGTTCTGATTCAGAAGCAGTGATTCATTAGTGCTTGGCCAAGAGTCCATCAATCTATTTATATTCATCAAATTCTCTATCTAGCAATACCAGACACATATAAAGTCTTAAAAAAACAATTTTAATCATAATATATAGACGAACTCATCTGTGATTAAATGATATGTTAATGTGAATTATACCATCGTGAACAAAAACCATTTATTAAACAGACATAGATATAGATGGGGTTGTCTCGGCAACGGCAAAATGGCGTTTTAATTAAAAGATTGGAAAATATGCCAACAGAGCCTTTTCTGTGGGAATGGGGTGACTAAAATCTCTAGCTGTCCCAGTGTTGATAAAACAAACCATTTTTTAGGTGGTGGTGTCTCTGCAACGGCAAAACAGTTTTTCTTCAAAGAATCGGATTTGAAAATCGTTCCTAATACCAACAGAGTGTTTTCTGTGGGAAAAGAGCCTTTAAAACATATAGCTCTGCTCCAGACACTCATCTGGTGGTTGTGTAGCGGTGAGCCCTTGAAGAGAAGTGTCTGTTGACGTCTCAGCGGTGTAGGAGCAACAGTGGTTTTTATTGTTTATTGTTTATTGTTTGCACTCCGAGGTTAGCTTCTCTTTCGTTTGTTTCTGTTACGTCTTGTTTATTTGGTATTTGGTGTTCCAAAAAAGAGCACTAGGTCTGTTCATATTTCTGATATACCTTTAGTTTGCCATTGTGTCTGTATTTTTAAATGTGTGTGTGTGTGTGTGTCTGTTGCCCTCTCCAGAACGTTCCAGCGTTGCCGTGTGGCAAGGCCCTCTACTCCTACGAGGGTAAGGAGCCCGGCGACCTACAGTTCGCCAAGGGTGACATCATCATCCTCCGACGCAAGGTGGACGACAACTGGTACCACGGCGAGCTGAGCGGTTGCCACGGTTTCCTGCCGGCTAGTTACATCCAGCTGCTGCGCCCGCTGAGCCAGACCCCGCCCCAGGGCAAGGCTCTGTACGACTTTGAGGTCAAGGACAAAGACCAGGACAAGGACTGTCTGGCCTTCAGCAAGGTACACACACACCACAGACACACACACACATATACATATATAGTTCTGCACAAACACATATACAGAGCCATACACACACACAAACGCTGACAGACAGACAGACAGACAGACAGACAGACAGACAGACAGACAGACAGACAGACAGACAGACAGACAGACAGACAGACAGACAGACAGACAGACAGACAGACAGACAGACAGACTAACCCCTGGGATCAGTCATCAGTATTCCCAGCGTTCCTCTCCTCCTTGTTCCCGCCGTTTCTCCGACCCATCTGAGCTAAGAACCTGCGTGTCGCCTTCCTCTATGCCGCTGGGTGTGTGTGAATATGTGTGTGTGTGTGTGTGTGTGTGTGTGTGTGTGTGTGTGTGTGTGTGTGTGTGTGTGTGTGTGTGTGTGAGGCTGGTTGTGTTTCGTTCTAGTGCGCCACAGCTCTCAGTCAGAAGTGGAACAGACCGGAGTAAAGATTCACACACACACACACACACACACACATGCGCGCACACACACACACACACACACACATGCGCGCACACACACGAACGCACGTACACACGCAATCCATATCCACATTCCTTCAATCTCTCTCTCTCTCTCTCTCTCTCTCTCTCTCTCTCTCTCTCTCTCTCTCTCTCTCTCTCTCTCTCTCTCTTTCTATTCTGGCATCCTAATCTGGAGGAAAACACACTTAGGCAGCCTGATTTAGTGTGTTTAGAGTGGCTGAGGCACTGATGCTAATTAGGCTCTAATCGTGTGTGTGTGTGCATATTTGTGTACTAAATGTGTGCCTGTCTTTGGAAAACAGCAAAGAGCATGTCTATGGGAGGCTCTTAAAAACAGATGATGACAGTTAGTTGAAAGACCGCTCCAAGCCCTGGATAATCTGGTGTGTGTGTGTGTGTGTGTGTGTGTGTGTTTGTGTGTGTGTGTGTGTGTGTGTGTGTGTGTGTGTGTGTGTGTGTGTGTGTGTGTGTGTGTGTGTGTGTGTGTGTGTGTGAGAGTTGAAGGACAGCCAGCAAGCCCTCAGTGTTAAATATGACCATTCATCCCAGGGTCAGGGCCTTAATGATGAGGGACAAGGATAATGAGGATGGGGGGGGGGGTGAACTACTGGGAAGAGACCCAAAGACTAACGCTCTCTCTCTCTCTCTCTCTCTCTCTCTCTCTCTCTCTCTCTCTCTCTCTCTCTCTCTCTCTCTCTCTTTATCTGTCTTTCTCTCTCTCTCTCTCTTTCTCTGTCTCTCTCTCTCTATATCTCTGACCTGCTTTCAATAAAACTCAATTTCACTTTAATGAGCTTTTTTGGCAAGAACAGACAAATGCTTTTATTGCCAAGGCAAACATAGATCCACAGATATTGTGACATAACAGTACAATAAGTACAATATTTATAAAGTGGTTCATTATTAAACGTTTTTTAAAAATAAAAGTATAAATACACGTACAGACACACACACACACACACACACACACATATATTATACACGTACACACACACAAACATGTACATGGTTCCTCGAGCCCAAGCCACTATGCAAGTCCAGGTCACCAGTCACTAACTATAGCACTGCATTCAACTTAGTGCATGGTTCCTCTGGCTGACCCTTAGACATCTGGCTGCTAATATGCTGCCGATAGGATTTTCAACTAACAGATCGTTTCGTTTTAATATCTCAGCTTGGGTTTCGAATTCTTTGCATTTGTTTATAATTTTGAGAAAGATGTTTGCTCTCATGAGTCTAATATGCGCATATTTGTCAAAGGAAGTCTCCACTTCTCCCTGGGAGCAAAGTGAGCACAGCCTGTCCTCTCCGGGCAGCCATGTCTGTCTGTGATGACCGGTCTCCAAGGCCAGGCTGTGTTCACTGAGTCTCTACCTAGTCAGTATTCCTTACAAGTTTAGCTCTGTTTCTGTGGTCAGGTATTCTGCAAGACTGTACTTTTTGTTTAAGGCCGAATAGCATTCAAGTTTGCTTTGAACTTTTGTTGAAATAGTCCCATCATTGCTATATTTTGGTAGGAATTAGGTCAGGCCAGGTTGTCTGTGAGCTGTGTTGAGGTTCTGTATACGTTATGTCGAGGGTGCGGAGCCTGTGGCCTTATTCAGCTCTGGATGTATCATGTGGAGTTTTTCTTTGCTTTTAGAGAACTCCACATGCAGCATCATTTGAATTTATGGTCTGAATATTGAATCATTCCATTCAATATGCTATCAGCACCACAGGCCTTTCTGTCTTTTAGATTGTTGACCTGTTTTAATAGTTCATATTTGGTAATTGTGGTTTTGTTTTTGGTTCAGAGTACTGATTTGATTCTATGGATTCCCCAATGGCATTAATCTGCTCTCTTGCATGTGGTTCCTTTTTGGTCTTTAGTGAATATTTTTGTATTAATATTTATTTTAAAGCTGCCCCAAAATGAAGACGTACGTTTGTGTTGTTTGGATCCCGGGGTTTCTGATTGGATAATGGTTTACGATCGCTGTCAAACCACTTGTCAACATTTGTTTTTCGGTTTGCTTATCTCTCTCTCTCTTTCCCTCTATCTGTCGGTTTTTCTCTCTCTCTTTCACACACACACACACACACACACACACACACACACACAAGGTTTCACATGCACACCCGCAGTCACACACACATGTGAATGCTTTTTCCTCCCGTATTCTAACAAGATTATAGAATGGCAGAACAGGAGGGCGAGAGGAAGAATGGCAGCTTAAAAAAAGACTCTTGAGAGCGTTTGTGCTTGTGTGTGTGTGTGTGTGTGTGTGTGTCTGCGTGTGTGTGCGTATGCGTGTGTGTGTGCGTGTGTTTGTGTGTGTGTGTGTGTGTGTGTGTGTGTGTGTGTGTGTGTTTTCTCCTTGCCTGTGGTGCTGCGGTGTGATATTGTGTTGGCTGGGGTAATTATGCCTAGTATGACTAATAGACTCTAATTTAGCAACATGACAGCCTCAGTCTGACCAACTACTCTGCTCCGAGCATATAGAGAGAGAGAGAGAGAGAGAGAGAGAGAGAGAGAGAGAGAGAGAGAGAGAGAGAGAGAGAGG
>CM030177.1:2193558-2198558 GCA_017639675.1 Aplochiton taeniatus
TCATCATCATCATCATCGTAAACACTTCATCTCTTCCTCTCATGATAATCATTTCCATCACCAAACAGTCTCTACGCCCCAGTACTCCTACCCCTCCTCCTTCCTCTCCTCCTCCTACCCCTCTTCCTTCTCCTCCTCCTACCCCTCCTCCTTCCTCTCCTCCTCCTACCCCTCCTCCTTCCTCTCCTCCTCCTCCTTCCTCTCCTCCTCCTACCCCTTCTCCTCCTACCCCTTCTCCTTCCTCTCCTCCTCCTACCCCTCCTCCTTCTCCTCCTCCTACCCCTCCTCCTTCCTCTCCTCCTCCTACCCCTCCTCCTTCCTCTCCTCCTCCTACCCCTCCTCCTTCTCCTCCTCCTACCCCTCCTCCTTCCTCTCCTCCTCCTACCCCTCCTCCTTCCTCTCCTCCTCCTACCCCTTCTCCTCCTACCCCTCCTCCTTCCTCTCCTCCTCCTACCCCTCCTCCTTCCTCTCCTCCTCCTACCCCTCCATTCCTTTCCTCCTCCTACCCCTTCTCCTCCTACCCCTCTTCCTTCCTCTCCTCCTCCTACCCCTTCTCCTCCTACCCCTCCTCCTTCCTCTTCTCCTCTTACCCCTCCTCCTTCCGCTCCTCCTCCTCATCTTTGTACTCCTCCTCCTCCTCCTCCCCCTCCTCCTCCTCCTCCTGTTCCTCAGCAGACCTGACAGATCCTCCTTCACTCTGAGGATAACGTCATCATCTGATTTGGGGGCTGTGTCTGATCTGCTGTCCCCCCCCCCACTCTGCTGCTGCCACGGCTGCTGCTGGCGCTGGGTTGAACTCACTCTCCCCAGCAGAGGGAAGGAGGGACAAGTAGGGGGTGGAAAGTGGATGGGGGGGGGGGGGGGGGGGGGGGGGGGGGGCAAAGAGAATGAAAAGGTAGGAGTGAGTCGGGGAGGACGGGTCCACTAAGTAACGGGCACACACTTAGGAAGAAAAGGGGAAGCAAGAGAGAACAGAACGGAGAGAAGGAGAGAGTTTACAAACAGCTGAGAGAGAGAGAGAGGGAGGGAGAGAGAGAGAGAGAGAGAGAGAGAGAGAGAGGGAGAGAGAGGGAGAGAGAGAGGGGGGAAGAGAGAGGGGAGAGGGAGGTAGAGAGAGAGAGAGAGAGAGAGGGAGGGAGAGAGGGAGGGAGGGAGGGAGAGGGAGAGAGAGAGAGAGAGACTGAAAGTAGAAGGAGGAAAGAGAGACAGATTTATCAGTGAAAGGAGGACTCTTCTTTCCTACTTGATACAATAATTTGTCTTTACCGTTCATCTTTCTCCATTTCTCTCTCTCTCCCACTCTCTCACTTTCTCTCTCTCCATGTATGTAGTCATTCTCAAAGTCATAATTACAAAAGTAATACTTGCAAAGGGAGCTCATATATTCAGCAAATTGGTATTATCACATCATAAAGTATCCGATACCTTCTCCAAAACAGTGGATTGTGTATGTTTCGTAATGAAACGCTAAATCTCCTTCTGGACTCTGTATACAATATTGCATATGTGTTTTTCTTTCTCTCTGTCTCCCTCTCTCTTTCTCTTTCTCTCGCTCTCTCTCTCTCTCTCTCTCTCTCTCTCTCTCTCTCTCTCTCTCTCTCTCTCTCTCTTCCTCCCTGTTTTTTTTCTCTTGTCAGCACTGCAGCCCAGAAAGCTCTCAATATGCTAATGGCCGTGTGCCACACCTTGATTTACATTGGGCGTGCACTGTTTTCTGTAAACAGGGTTTCGTCGTGTCGTCGTTTCTGCCGTCAAAAGTAGCAGTCCGCCTCAGGCCAGGCAAACATCCTCTAATGCAGGGGTGTCAAACTCAAATACCCAGTGGGCCAAAATGTAAAACCTGAACAAAGTCGCGGGCCAACATTGAACAAATTAACCTTTTAATATGGACCCAAAAAAGTTTTGCTTTAACATTGAATATAGAACAAGCATCGCTTATTACCATACAATCTATAATTTAATAGTGGAGACATGCAAAATCGAATTTCAAATGAAAAAACACATCAATGGCATTCATTTATTAAATAAATAAAATTTCAATAAAAATATTAAATGTATTTTTTTTGAACAAAATCACTATTTTATAATCAAAACATAACATATTGTAAATCAACCAAAATATTTAAATTTTGATTTAATAACAAAAAAATAATTCTTAAAAGATAATAAATATTAAAATGGAAATAAAAGAAACAATTTCAAATATTGAAACAAATATTTCCAGAAATTATAAAAATTGACAAAATACCTTTGTTTATTATTCTCATTTAGAATTTTACTATTCTCATTTTGAATTTTATTATTCTCTTATTGAATTTTACTATTCTCATTTTGAATTTTACTATTCTCATTTTGAATTTTATTGTTCTCATATTGAATTTTATTATTCTCACTTGAATTTTATTATTCTCATTTGAATTTTATTATTCTCATATTGAATTTGAAATGGTATAGTAGTAATTTGGTATTGTCTCGCGGGCCAAATATAATTACCTCGCGGGCCAAATTTGGCCCGCGGGCCAGAGTTTGACACCTATGCTCTAATGGTTCTCAAGAAAGGTCGTGGGCACGGAGGGAGTTCAAACGCCGGCTCTTATCGTGAAACCCTAAGCGATGAGGCTAAATAAAGGGATGAAATTGCTCTTCAAATCAAAACGGAATGAGCTGTGCAGAGCAGTCCAAGTGGAACGCTGCCTAGCGACGGGGGTTTGTAGATCGCATCACCACCTCCGCCCTGCTTACCACCATGTGTGTGACATCATCGCTCAGGTCCATCGGAACACACAGGGTTAACCCTCTAAAAGCTACCTCTGTGTGTGTCTCTCTCTCTCTGTCTGTCTCTCTCTCTCTCTCTCTGTCTCTCTCTCTCTCTCTCTCTCTCTCTCTCTCTGTCTCTCCCTCTCCCTCCTCATCTCTCTCTCTCTCTGTCTCCCCCTCTCTCTCTCTCTCTCTCTCTCTCTTTCTCTCTCTCGCTCTCTCCCTCTCTCTCTCTCTCTCTCTCTCCCTCTCTCTCTCTCTCTCTCTCTCTCTCTCTCTTCCCGTCTTCCTCTCCGGGTTCCTTCTGCCAGTAACTCCCCCTTTTCTCTCCTCTCCTCCCTCTCTCCGCAGGGCTCCGTATGTGGTGGGTGGTTCTCGGGGGCCCTGCCCGGCCGGGCCCCCGGGCTCCAGCAAAGGCTCCTCCCCCTCGTCGCCTGGCTCCCCGGGGCCCTCGTCGCGCCCCCCCACCCCGCTGGCCCCCAGCCCCGCCCCCCCTCAGTCGGCCGCCGCCCAGCTCAAGAACTGCCTGCGCTCCGGGCAACAGACGGTTAACCAGGCCCGCACAGCCATGCAGCTGGGTGAGGGCAGAACGCAGCACACACACACACACACACACACACACACACACACACACACACACACCAAGGTGAATAGCGTATTCAACAAGGTGACACTTACCGGCAAACCTTCTCTCTCTGTATGTCTTTTTCTCTGTATTTCACACGCACAGAAACACACACACACGCTCACATCTACACACACACACACACACACACACACACACACACACAAACACACAAACACACAAACACACAGACACACTCACACTAGCACTCACACAGACACACACACACAAACACTCCCTCATGCCTACTCACACAAACACTCCCTCATGCCTACACACAAACACTCCCTCACGCCTACACACACACACACACACACACACACAGAGACACACACACAGACACGTGGCTCACTCTAGATTTA
This sequence comes from Aplochiton taeniatus, assembly GCA_017639675.1. NCBI lineage: Eukaryota > Metazoa > Chordata > Actinopteri > Galaxiiformes > Galaxiidae > Aplochiton > Aplochiton taeniatus. Next base: position 2,197,303 of record CM030177.1, read on the forward strand.
CCGACGTCCTAGTTTTGCCGTCTGTCCTTGGCCTCAAACTCTGGCTTCCATTCCCTCTGTAGCTCTTTCTTTCTCTTTCTCTATCCCTCCATTCCTCTACCTCCCCCACTTTTTCCCTCTCCCTCTCTGTCCCTCTGTTGCCCCCCCTGCCCAACCCCCACCCCCTTTTTTCAGTCTCTTTCTCTATCTGTCCATTCCTCTACCTCCCTAACACACACCCTCTCTTTTTCCCTCTCTCCCTGTCCCTCTGTCTCCAAGATCACCCCGCCCTCACCTTCTCTCCATCTCTCTCTCCTCCTCTCTCTCCATCCCGTCTCGTTCCGGGAACATGCGAGGGTGTTCAAGGCTCCTCTGGAGAGGCTGATGAGTGCCGAATGTGAGAGCGCTGCCAAGAATAACACGTACACAACACACACTCTACACGCTCATAAGCCCACTCCCACATATTTACACACATAATTACTGGTTGATTGACATCACAGCGTTGTTGTTGTTGTTGTTGTTGTGGTTGTTGTTGTTGTTGTTGCTGTTGTTATTGTCGTTGTGTGGAGGCGTGATGGTAGCGGCCAGTTCTCTCAATGTGCTTGTCATCTTTAGTTACCGCTTTTCACCCTTCCCTTCGTTCCCGCTTCCCTTCTTCCCTCGCTACTTTCCCGTTGACAGGTTGAGCCTCTCCGCAGCGCGGGGACATGTGTTCTCCGTTAACGGTGAAGTCACGTATGACCGGAGGTGAAGTCACGTATGACCGGAGGCCTGGGAGTGGAGCGGTTTGGGCCCCTCCCTGCAATGGGCCCTGTGGGAAATGCACTGTGTAAGGAGCAGGTGGCTCCTAACCCTTTTATGACACAGCGTGTATGTGTGTGCGTGTGTGTGTATGTGTGTGTGTGCGTGCGTGTGTGTGCGTGCGTGCGTGTTTATGTGTGTGTGTGCGTGTGTGCGTGTGTGCGTGTGTGTGTGTGTGTTCTCTCCCCAGTACACAGTCCAGAGCGCCCCACGGTGGTGGTCTCGCCCCTGCGTCCCCAGGGCTCCTCCCCCTCGCGCTCCCCCGGCCAATCCGGTCGGCCGCACTCCATGGTGTCACCAGGCCCCTCCCCTCTGTCCTCCCCGGCCTCGCGGCCCCTCCTCCCCCTCTCCTCCCCCCTCTCCTGCCTCACCCCGCCCAACACCTCCGCCGCCCACCTCAACGGAGAGGCGGCCAATCCGCTGCACCCCTCGTCGCCCGGCCCCTCCCATAGCAACGCCCACGGGGGGCTCGC
>CM030177.1:2206058-2211058 GCA_017639675.1 Aplochiton taeniatus
GGAATAACTCTCATTGGTTGAGCAGAGCTAGGAAATACCTTCTCATTTGTTACTCACAGACAGGAACAACTCTCATTGGTTAAGCACAGCTAGGAAATACCTTCTCATTTGGGGAAAAAGAGACAGGAATATATTTATTTATTAACAAACGTTCCCAATGTTTAAGCACGGACAGGACAGAGTTACTGATTGGCTAAGCTTAGAAAGGCGAGATGTTTCCATTGGCTAAGCACAAATAGGTAAGGCATTTTCATTGGGTAAGCACAGATAGGCAAGCCATTGTCCTTGGCTAAGCACAGATAAGTGAGAAAAGCACAGCGTAAGGCACACAATGTCTTGAATGTCCAATGTTTTGTCGGTGCGTCTGAAGTCCTTTTCACACTGTGGTGCCGACCTGTATGTGTACCATCTCGGCCCGGATCTAACTGGTTGAACCTCTCCTTTGTGGGAAAGCAATCTCAAAGATAGTCATCGAAACATTTCTCAAATGTCACTAGCCACAGAACTGTTCTGAGGCCTAGGAAAAGCAGGATCCTAAACCGTCTATCAGACTGCGTATTGATATCTTTAAAAGTACAGTTTGCACTGTGACCTGCAATGGAATACTATTCAGACTGCACACATTTTGATGACCAATGCTGGATTGGTATATCATGTTTGAATTCCTTTTTTTAGACAATATTTAGTGACAACGACGATGTTGTATTTCATCGTAAGCCTTCACAAATGCTCAGACAGTCATCATTGTATACGACTGACTACAAAGCATAGATGATTTTAGTGCAAAGTTGCTTCTGAGAAGATCAGGGACAGTGTTTTTTTTGGTTTGGCCCCACAGTCTGAATAAAAATACTCTTCGGAGCAGTGACATCAAGCTGTGAAGCAGGGGCAGATCAGCTGCCGTCTGATTGGAGAAACAGCAAGTGCTGTATTGTGGGTAATCCTGTGTGTCTGAGGCGACAGATGAAGTGAGATTAGGGGTTTCCCATGAGGCCTAGAGCCAAAGCACACAAGGAAATACCCAGCCCCCACGACAAGGGTTGAGCACAACTTTATTCAGGCATACTGACCGCAAACACCTGGTACAAGCATATACACACAAACAAACACATAAATAAACAGAAACCCACAGGCAAACACACAAACAGGAAACAGATACAAACAAACACATGTACAGAAGCATACCAGTATACACGCGACTTTAACACTCCTAAGGCAACAGATTTATAGAAAAAGTGCACATGCACACACACAGAGACAAAGGCACAATAACTTCTTCAACAGTGAACCAGCTCACTCACTTGTGTGGTGACTGGTGGCAGACTTCTTGACTTCGTAGGAAAACTAAAACATTCTCTGCACAAAATCAATTTAGGCATGCTTACAGGCTTGTTTGCAAGATCTTCAATAGGGAACTGAAAACCAAACCTAATAGCATGTTTACTGCTCATGGGGGAGGGGCAGTTCTCTCTCAGAGGGTGTTTCTGTAAAACTTGGATGTTAGAGGTTTAAAATGCTCTTGAACCGCTCTCAAAGATGGAGAAAAGTTGTTTCTCTTGGTTAGGTTCGCTACCCTTGCCCCTCCTTCCGAAAACACGACAAGACGAACTCGACGTTCCTCCCGTTCAAATTCTTTGATTCGGTTCACGGAGGCAGCCATCTTTTGATCATCACCTCCTCCATACGTTGTTCCTATGGATACGATTTATTCCTAATGGGATGGACTGACGTGCGCTCGTGACTCTGAGAAGTCACAAGTCGAAATGGTCGGCTCAGCATGGACGATATCTCTAATGCCTATTGCCAGGACTGGTATGGTTTACATTATTGCAACAACAACAAAAAGAAAGTATATATAGATATATATATATGAAAATATATATTGTGCAGAATATTTATAGGCCTTTGGTGCCGTTTTGAGTCCGCGCTGGTGGCGCCCAGCGTACTCTACCATGTGATCCAGATACATTGTCTTGTACTAATGACTGTGGTATGTCGGTTGGTTGGTTTTTCATGTCAAGTGCATTTTTCGCAATAAATGCCTTTGTTTTAAAAATGAGCTCACTTGTCTCTTTGTCTTTGTAACTCCTTCCTCGACTGTACACGATTCGGATCGTCGCAAAAAAATACGAAAAGCGGTGGTTCAATTGCACACAAAAAAACACTCACTTTTGACCTGTGGCCCGTCACTTTAAGCCCTTCAATTCCTCCTCTTTTTCTCTTCCGCATTTCTTTACTTCTCTCATCTTTCTCTTTCCCCTGCTTGTGTGTCGACCCCAGTGCGAGGGTGGACTGGGTGTGTAATTGGTAATTTTGCCGTGTCTCCCCCGCTCCTAAATGACAACCTCATCTCTCAGGCTGCCAACGCTGTCATACTGGAAGGATCACACCAGAGCCTGTCTGCCTGTCACCTGCAATCACCTCCATTTGCATTTAGAGTGGCTTTAGTCTTGTGTGTGTGTGAGAGAGAGAGAGAGAGAGAGAGAGAGAGAGAGAGAGAGAGAGAGAGAGAGAGAGAGAGAGAGAGAGAGAGAGAGAGAGAGAGACAGACTGGAGGAGCGTGTGTACGCGTAGAGACTGACAGCTATCTTTGGCTGTACGTTAAGTGTACACAGAGCACTCGACTTCAATGTCACTGAACAAACTCAAATCAATATATGCATCTGTTCCGTCTCTTTCCCCCACACACACAAACACAGACCCATTTTCAAGCCACGTGACGTGCCCTCTCCCAGGCCCGTCTCCTCGATGCGGAGGAGGACCTTAAGCCCCTCGCTCAGTATCTCCGACGAGCATCCTAACAGTCAGCCGTTTCGTGGCTGCGGGTATCGATCAAAATACCTCCGCACCCTCTGGCCACTGTCCAGATATGCCTGGCAACCGGCCAGTTCCTCGACACCCTTGGATGGGTGTGTGTGTGTGTGTGTGTGAAGATGAAGGACCACTGGGAAAATCACTGCAGATAACAGGCTCTCTACACAGGTAGTCTTATCTATATCAATCACAAACATGTATCATAGTCTTTAGACAAAAGACTACATATTTAATCCGGGACTATTTTACTCCCCTTTTATACATTTGTTTAAACACTAATTGTGTCTAATTATCGGAAGGAAATTCCAATGAATTGGAGCCAAAGAGGCCGTTTTCTTAGCATTTTATCTTTCCAGTTAATTACAAGGTCGTTGAAATGTTTAGTCTGAATCGATAAGTCCCTCCTTCATAGCTGTCACTTGGCGCCCTCCAGTGGAGGAGACGAGGACAGATGGGACTTTCCTACATTCCTCAAACCCACAAACTTGGAAAAAGGGGCATTTATTTTCCCCAAAATAATCTCAAGTTGGTATTTTGTGCCAATTTACAACACCATTAAAACAAAAGCATGGAATCTGATATTGACTGACGCAAATGCACTGGCCCTTCATTTGTGGAAATCACTCTTTTCATACATATATATATATATATATATATATATATATATATATATATATATATATATATATATATATATATATATATATATATATATATAAATAGAGGTATTAAAACACAGACAAATGTTAATGGCAAAATACAAATGTTTATTTAGAGTTAAGAAAAAAAGCTCCCCTATAATACCGTTTCTTTAGATACAAGGCGTTATAAAATGAGTGATACAAAAAGCACTGACATCCGCCCAAGCCGGTTTGACTGACCGGTTGTGTTTCCTGTTGGGCTGTTGCTCCAGTGCTGGGAGTACTGTTAACCAATCACACGTAAGGCACAGACGCACTGCAGGACACTAGTGTTTGAGTTCAGGACTGGAAACCCCCAGGAGAGAATGTTAGACGGAAGTGTTGGTCACTGAGACCTGGTGACTCTCTTCAGACCGGGATGGACAGGGAGGGCTCATTTCTAGACACAGCCAGCTTGGTGAAGCCGTGGTATTACAGTACCTACTGTATTTCAAGCATAGACGTAGAACGAGAGGAAGGGACACCGCCCCACCGTTTGCTTTCGGCCATTAGACATAACGTCAGCCCGAACGGCCGCTGTGCTACAATCCCGTCCGTTCTCTTAAGTCCATCGTGTTAAACCCACAAGGATCAGGAAGTTATAAACCGAACCAAAGAAACGGATCTGAAGGGGAGAGGATGGGGTGAAGCAACATGGCTCCATCCGTTCTTAAAGCCTGAATCGTTGCATTGCTGGCTTTTGGAATCAACCGAGATCTGGATAAAGCATTGGAAAGAACTATGTAGAGATATATCAAATCAAAACCACAGACAAAGAAACATGACATCAAAACGCCGGTACCCAAATAAAAAACCAACCTCAGCTCCAAGTTCCTAGATCATAGGACAGAGGGATCGGATTTATGTAAACAGGTTATATATGTGCAGAACTAAATCGCTGAAGAGCAAGATAATTATTAAATTAATACTGCAACTTGACCATGCCTATGTAGACAGCTGGAAGGCTGTCTTTAACTGAACGTGGGAGGTGTTCGTGACAGGAAACAATATGCCATATATAAAAAGGTTCATAATATATATAAAATAGATACATTTAGAAAACCGAAAAAACAAATGTGACACTAAAATAGGAAATATATATCACACAACTAAAATAACAACAGGTCTCAGGATCCTTGGCGTTTTAGACACCGTGACATTACATGAAGGGGACCTTTGGTATCAACCAACACGAACGCACTGTCCCCTGGGGTGTGGAGTTCACTTCCTGGTTAGTGTTAGAAACTGGCCAATGAGGGCAGAGGACTGGGCGCCATGGGGGGTTCTGGGAGATTTGTTCCACTGGATATTTACATGAACCCGGAGCTGAAAGGGAAAAAGAAAACAGTGAAAGAGGAGTTTGGTTTTGGGGGAGATGATAACCCCAGAATGAAGGAAGCAGATGTCCATTTTAGGTTTCTACGGTTGCCGCCAGTTACTTGAGAGAAAGCTATGCATATTACACTTCTGTAATATTTGACGGAGATGTTAACGTCAGGTGGGCTT
>CM030177.1:2216058-2236058 GCA_017639675.1 Aplochiton taeniatus
ATATGACTCCTAACCAGACAGATATGTTGACCATGTCCATAACCCTAACCCTAACCCAAGAATACATAAATGACTCCTAACCAGACAGATACTTGACCATGTCCATAACCCTAACCCTAATCCAAGCATACATACATGACTCCTAACCAGACAGATACTTGACCATGTCCATAACCCTAACCCTAATCCAAGCATACATACATGACTCCTAACCAGACAGATACGTTGACCACGTCAGAAAAATACATGTTACCGGCACAAATAACATATGTAAAAATCAACATGAAACAATAAAAACACAACCAAGCTCTAACATACAAACAATCCTCATAGACATGACATGAAACACACCCACCCACCCACACACCCACACACACCCACACCCACACCCACACACCCCGTACCTTGCTGTCGAGCTTCTTCATGGTGACGAGGTCAAGGGATTTGAGGGAGTGTCCGGAGGGGGAGATGAAGTACAGGCAGGCGTGGACGCGGGAGTCGTGGTAGTTGTGCAGCGAGCGTTTGATCTTCAGCTCCTCCTGCAGGTAGGTCTCAAACTGACGGTCGATGTAGTCCACCACCGGCTGGTAGCTACCAGGACCACAAGGAAGAGAAGGCGTGCAGATACCCCACACCTTTCCATAAACATCTACAGTACAAGTGAAAAGTATGGACACACTTTCCCATTCACTTGAATGAGAAAGGGTGTCCAAACTTTTGACTGGTACTGCAGCGGTCGAACAACTGCAATTTATCTGCACTACAAACACTATTCTCCATAGCATTAATATCAACGACATCCATGTATCCAGCATCCCTCGCGCGCACACACACACACACACACACACACACACACACACACACACACACACACACACACACACACACACACCTGTCCTGTTTGTTCATCTGGTCTCCGAAGCCCACAGTGTTGACCACGGTGAGGCGTAGCCGCACGTTGCTCTCCTGCAGGTCGTAGGTCTGGGCGCGCAGCTTCACCTGGGGCTCAAAGTGGGACGCCTCGAAGTTCTCAAAGTTGGTGTTGAACAGCGTGTCCATCAGGGTGGACTTCCCGATCCCCGTCTCCCCTGGGGGACAAACAGAGGCGGGACACTGTTTGGTACCCCGGCCACGGCAAATACCCATGACGCACATTTTTGACAACTAAAAAAAATCTGAAGTCGCTGTGATAGAAAAACCCATACTAATTGCGTTCAGTTTGTGTATCTGCGCGTGCCAGGGTACTTGTACTGTACTCTGTGCAACAACAATAAAGTTGAATCGAATCGAATCGAAAGTTGGACGGCCTACCGATGCAGAGGATGTTGAAGCAGAAGCCCTGGCAGGTGGACTTGTTGACCAGCTGATCCGGGAGGCTGTCGAAGCCAACATGACCCGAGAGGGAGAGGGGCCGAGCATTCTTATCCTGCGGAGAAGTTAACAGTTACATTAGAAAAAACAGTGGTAGGGACAGAGGAGAGAGGGGGTTGTTTACTCTTATTGGGGTGACAGATAGAGAAAACGAATGCTGAGGAAAGCAGATAGTTGGCCTAGATACGAGGGTAAATCATTTGAACTCCAGCGGGAAAATGTCGTAAATAGATTTTGGTCAACAATAATTGCCCAGCGCAAACTGTAACTGAATTATATGGATGTAAATATTACACATAGGTCCAGAATCAACTCTTTAGGTTGTCCTACTGCAAAAGTAAAAGATATTCTGTTTAGCTCTCGACTTCCCTCACTCCAACTTGCCTACAAGCTTTTCCTGAGCTTTGCCTCTATGATATTGGGCTTGTATTGTACTTGTGACTTCCTCAGAACTCTGTATTTCTAGGTGGTTCATCTAGGGGTAGGGAGCCAGTCAAACAACAAAATTACACAAACAAAAACTCCTGTCTCACATCAAGTACTAGTGGTACTTTATTTGAACCGGTGACATAGAACATTTGATAATATAGCTTGAAAATCTGCTAAGAACCCTCCAGTATTATTACAAAACATTTACCTAGCAACTGTCTACTCTGAAAATTGCAAATAATGTAATGTTAAGGCTTAGCATTAGCAATTTTGTCTGCTAATTTAGCTAGCCAACTAGCTAGCTACCAAAATGATTAACCTTACCAACTACGCTGGCCAGAAAGTTTGTCAATGTAGCCCACTGTCAGTTAAGTTAAGCTGTTTTTCAAGCAATTCCTCCCCAATTAGCTAGCTAGCTAATAACAAAGAATGATAACAATATAATTGATAAGCTATTTGATGAGTATGTTAACCTTACTTTCTAAAGATGGATAGTTTAAGTTAGCTAACGTTAGCTAACGTCATTAGCTTTGTAGCAGGGAGACACTCCCTGCCCCGTCAAATCCTTGCATGTCTATCAAGAAAGTAAATCAGAAACCAAGGAAATACCAACCAGCTGCCGAGCGACGTCCGAAGAAGCCATAGTTTTAGTCGAAAGTAACAAGTTTTGATTATTTAATAATGAAAGAAGAGTTAAAAGGGAGAGTTTGAACAGCTTCCCTACTCCGTCCCGCAACTCACAGACAGCCCAACTGGGTCAATTCGCTTAACTGGACTAAACTATGAGATAGGAATTAGGTCAAATCTGTAGAATGTAACTTTTGTATAGAACTTAAAAGGGTTATTTAGTTAATGTTTACTGTAAATAATTAAACTGATATATAAATATGCCTATCAAGGGTGTTTCAATGACTTTGTGAACCGTAAAACATAAAACTATACGATGACTTGTTTGATAGCCCCCTTCAGAGTAAAATGGTATGGCAAAAAACTGGATTGGCAAACAGTGTCATTTTGGCCCAGAAAGAGGCAGAACATTGAATGTTTGTCAATGAAGTCTCAGCTCCACAATGGCGGCTTAAGAGGAACAGTTTCATTGGTTAATCAAGGCGTTGCTAAGGGGCGTGTGTGCTTGTTATGTCGCAAACTGCGACCCCTGTCTGCAATAATCCATACTACTAGCTTTGCTCCCTGTTGGAGGAGAGAGAAGGGCTTAAGATGCTGATATCGGCCTGCTTTCCTAAGCTGTCAACGCCGCAGCAGAAATAAACGGCTGCATGGACCATCATATGGTAGCCTATCATTTAAAACTGAATCTTGTTGCATGCATTTTGCTTTTGCGAAATTGCCGTGATGGCGACCGAATGCACAGAGGAAGCCGTGCTGGAGTTTTTAATCGAGAACGGAGGGAGGGTCAAGCATTTGGAATTGATTGATCATTTTGAGTCAATATGGAAAAACGATTCTTCAATGGAAACGATGGATCGGGGGACGTTAAAACGTCTCGTCGACTGCGTGGCTTTGGTCAAAGTAGAAAATGGTGTCAAATTCGTTTGCTTGAAAGACGAGTGTTTGGAACCAGTGATGCGCACGGGCTCCAATGGCCATGACGATGGGAATTGCAATGGCAACGGTGAGTGCGATGGGGAGAGCCCGCTGTCGGAGCAGGACGGGGAAATCACAACCGCAGATGACACCGATAGATGTTCAGTCGACATGGACGAGATGTCGGACAACTTCTTCAATACCACCGTTACAGAAAAATACGCAAATGGAAATTCTGCCAATGTGCGACTGGATAACGGCGCGCACACAACAGACAGTAATGAGCAGAAAGGCAAGGAGGATAAAACTGCACCTCCCTCCCACAACAAGAAAAAGAGAGCTCCGGAGCCCCCGACCTCCTCAGGTGGAGGGGAAGTGAAGCTTAGAGACAGGAGGAGGAGGGAGTCTGCCCCCGCTATAGGTACAGAGTCTGCCCAGGTAAGGGGGGGTCGGCGGATCTCCAGGGGCTCCCAGCGCGCTCTGCTGTGCAGCGGCTTATCGGAGGACAGCGCCTGGGAGGGTCTTGAACTCGGAGACGGGAGCACCCCGAAGGGAAGCCGCAGGAACTTCATAGAACTCATGATGAGCAGCTCTCCTCAGGTAGATGCAACAAGCATCCACCCTCTACCAACCCCCCCCCCCCCTCTCTCTCTCTCTCTCTCTCTCTCTCTCTCTCTCTCTCTCTCTCTCTCTCTCCTCTCTTTTTTAATCTAACACAGGACTACTGACAAGTGACAACATCATAGTAGAAAGAGGTCACATACTCCGTGCTAATATTTCCTCTGAAGGAGATCAAATGCACTCTGGAGCAGCTGTAGAACATGACTCATTGCTTTAAAAAGGGTTACGGTACATTATTGTCAGACACAGAACAGAGAGTGTTCATGCCGTATTCTCTGCACCCGTCCCCTTTGATATGCATCATCTGTTTATTTGTTTGTTTACGTCCAGGTGCGTCGGTCCATGATCAACCGCGGCTCTCGGCTCCGTGACTCCGTGCGGAGCGACAGCGACTCGGGCTCCCTCCTCTCGTCCTCGGCGGACGAGGACTGCGCCTCGGTGACCCTTGACCCCCTGGAGCACGAGTGGATGCTGTGCGCCTCGGACGGCCAGTGGGACAGCCTGCACCCCCTCCTCGTCCTGGAGCCCGGCCTGGTCTCCAAGCGGGACTTCGTCACGGGCTTCACCTGCCTCCACTGGGCCGCCAAGCTGGGCGACGCCGAGCTGCTGTCTCGCCTGGTGGCCTTCGCCAGGGACAGTCAGGTGACCCTGGACGTCAACGTCAGGTCTAGCGCCGGCTACACCCCCCTGCACCTGGCCGCCATGCACGGACACACACAGGTATGGCTGGTCGTTGCTAAAAAAAAACAGAAGGGTACATTTTTTTTGAAAACTCAAATAAAACGGAAGTCTGTAATAGATATGTGGAATTGGTAGTAGCCTTACAGTCAGACATCGGAGATGCAGAGAAAGACACTGCGCGTCAAGTTCCATAGACGAGCTAATGCTTTGGTTATTGTGGGGAAAGTAGGGTGTGTTAGGCTTGGAATAGCATGTAAGTAGGAGCAAGATCAGAATAACAGGTAAGCCAACGATAGAGTTCCAGCACTACTGTTTAGCCTGCCTATATACTATGTCTTGGTGCAATGAAATAAAGGTATCCAGTTGACATTAGTCTGTTCGATATCAGAATGTATGTCCTACGTTAAATTAGTTGAGAGAGTACAAGGTATTGTTAGGACTATCAGGTAATATCTACGACCATGATAACTATAACTTATTAAAGATAAAAATTCTTCTGATGGTAGAGGATGACTGATTCCAAATTGCATCAACAGCAATAGACAAACAAACTAGTACTGTCCGTTTCAAACCAATATTTTGGCACTCCAGCAATTATACTTTCTTCAGGGATTCAAAATTGTGTTATTTTCATTTGAAAATGTTTTACTCATGGATGCGTTGTTATATATTGTTCGATGTTACTGTTTTTATAGTTCTTGTTTGGAATAATGCGTAGGATTGGTAAATACTTATTTCTTATTTCTATCAACCCCAGCAACCCTAAAATGACATAATTAACATTCTGCAGAGCCTGAACTTGCAATGAATGAATTGACAGGTGGTGCGCATGCTGCTGTCGGACTGGGAAGCCGACCCAGAAGCCAGGGACTACAGCGGGAGGCGGGCTATCCAGTACCTGCCCCCTGGATTGGCTGCCGAACTCCAGGAAGTGGGTGTGGTCTCCTCCCCGCCAGCAGACACAGAGGACGCGGACGTCAGCAGCGTGGGCCGCTGGCGATTACCCAGAGTCCTTCAGTCCAACCTCAACCCCCTGCGGCTCCTGAGCCCTCAGGCCGAGGGGGCCGGGGTCGGGAGGTCAAAGGGCGTGTTGAGGAAGTCGTCGCTGAGCCGGCTGAACGCCAGGCTCCACGGTGGCCGCTGTCGCACCATCATCCACAGCATCTCGTTCCGGGAGTCGGGGGAGATGGGGAGGGGACACGAGCCCCCAGTCAGCCCCCTCAAAGCACGGCCACTGTCCAACCTGTTTGGATGAGTCAAGACTTCCCTGGGCTCCTGTTCACCTTGGTCATGACGTAAAATGGTGTGAATTACAGGGATGACTATTTTCAACAGGAACTTCGAAAGGAGCTCTTAAAGTTTGGATACAGCGTAATTGAAAAGTGTGGGGACACCATTTATATTTCTCCAATGAATATTTGTGCAATTTAGGTTTCTATGATTGGAAGGTGCTGATTGTTTTTGAATTGTATTTTATTTTATTACTGTATTGATTTTGTAGATATTGTTTAAACTTCTAACCACAGAGTTATTCTTCTAATACTTGTTGACGATCATCCTTTTCTGCACTTGTCACTTTCATGAAGTTTGCGTACGGAAATTGCAGATATTCCCTATGTCGGGAATGAACTAAATGATCTTCAGTATTTTATGGCTCATATTTAGCTGTATATGACTACAGAAAATGAGTTTCAGTTTAAATTACTACACCTCTTCTCTGAGTAGCTAATCGTACTTCGTAAAGTACGTTAGAAGGGGTGAGTGAGGTGAGCCCAACCCCCAGTGCATCCTAAATATTTTTCCCCAGTGGTTGTTGACCTCATGTTGAGGTTTCCCAGTTAGAAGGTAGAGTGGTGGAGCGGGCTAGCCAAGGAACCAGACCTCATGCGTCTTTGAACTTCGACACCAGCACAGATTGTCTCAGCTTCTATGCTTTGTGAGGGCTACGTACACACAGGGCTAGCACCCTATCAACGTCAACACGATACCTCATAGGTAAACTCCTCTTGGTCTCAAACTTAAGAGAGAAACTTTTCCTAATTGAATGGTCCTAAAAAAGATATGTTTACATGCATACCTCATGTTCCCTATCCCTAGCCTGCTCCACTGGCTTGAAATGTTGCTGCTTTGTATACATCACTTTGTTTGTTTTGGGGGGGTAGAAATGAAGGTAACGATTCTGCATTTTCAACTGCATGTTCAGAAATATGTGAACCTTCTATGTCGTTGTTCTGCTGAAATAATCGCTGTTTTTGAAGACCTTTTTGATGCATTCTCGATTTTTGAAATGTTTATTTTTTTTTTGCCTTTCATGTGATGGGGCTTGGGGTGACATTTTGGTGGATACGTTTTTGATATAGAATTATTATCATTATTTCACAGGTTGACCTGTTGTCACTTTTCTAGACGTTGAATGAACTAAAAGCTGTGCACTGCCTGTCCTCTGCCATAAATATCTGTCTGTCCCGTCCCTCTGTACTGTGTCTATCCGATGGTAGTCTGTCTCATACTGTGAATTTAAAGTGCTGGAAACAGCTGTCCTCCTCAGCCGTTGTTTGTCGTTTTTTTTTCCCGCCCTGATTTCTTCATGTCGCTGGGCCTTTCGTGGGGCTTTCCCCTCCTCTTCATCTATCCTCTCTACCGCTGTTTGTTTGGGAATGAAAGCAGTTGTTTTCACATAATGATGGCGCCATTATAGTCAATGCAATGCAAGCTTGCCTATAAGGATGATCATTATATGTGCTACCTGTTACTTGTAATTATAGCGGTTAGGTTAGAATCATTTCCGTTTTGTTGAATGCACTTGTGGGTGTCCAAATGTTTCTGTGGCTTTTGTTATCTCTCTCTCTCTCTAAAAACTTAACTGGGATCTACTCACATAGGTGCAATTTTAACAGAGGATTCATAATGGTCTATTCCAGCTTTGTGTGATTGAATAATTGATGACCTTGGATTGGCCGGTGTGCCAGAGTGACCTAGTGAGACTGTCACTAAACCCAGCCCTGTATCTGCAGGCTGTTTGGTGCCACACTGCACCTGTTACGTTTTCTCCCTCTCTCTCCACTATGCACCTGTTACGTCTGTGTGTGTGTGTGTGTGTGTGTGTGTGTGTGTGTGTGTGTGTGTGTGTGTGTGTGTGCGTGTGCGTGTGCGTGTGTGCATTCATTAGTGTTGATCATAGCAATAGTGTAGTCCCATTGGGATCCTTCAGGCTTGTTTTCATTGTCTTAGTTTTCCCCTTCATCTCTCTCTACCCTCCTCTTGCTATAGCCTACTCTATGATATGAATTCAAATCTCATGACAAAACAATGATAGTAACGAGGTGCCATAATTGTTTGTTCCACAGCAGGCAGCGAATTGTATGTATTGGTTAATTGTTAACAGGCCACAGAACAACAGCTCATCTGTGTGCAAGGGACGTGGTAGGAAATGAAAGGAGGTCAGCAATAGAGGTTTAACGAAAAAAAGTCCGTTTGCCTTTGGCAGTGATTTCGCTGCGCAGCGCGAGTGACTGTTTAGCGGGCTAGGCTCGGCCGAGAGGAGAGGACCACTGTCGCTATAGCTGCAGTGACCTACATACACAGTGAGAGGAAGAATGCCTATTATGTAAATCCCTTTGCCATCTTTTCAGGGAAGCTGTGCCAACTTCTTTTGCCTGGACGGTTTCCAACCCAGAGTTTTATTGCCCTCTTGTTTGTCCGTTCTCTGTCGAATTCTCTCTTGCGATTCATCATTCTCGCGCTCTCTCAAACACACGCACACACACACACACACACACACACACACACACATTACAAAGCGTTATTTTACAAAACAAATCCTTTTCAAATATACTGCAGTCCAAAGAGGGTACAGGTTCAATGTTAGGGAAACTAACAGTAAAGAAATGATCTCTCTCTCTCTCTCTACTGCCAGCCAGGCTTCATTTAGTTGGCAATATATAGCAGTTTTTAGCCAGATGCCAGGACATTTTCTTTTCAAAACATGTGATTCAGAGGCAATTCACTGCCAGTTTGTGCCCGTGTAAAAGTGATGTGTGCAAGGCTGATGCAAATATCTAATATGAGTCAGAACAGAGAACCTTAACACTAACAGTTTATAATAACAACAACTTTATTTAACCAGGTAAGTCAGCTGAGAACTAATTCTCTTTAACAGTGACGACCTGGTCCAAGAGGCAGGCAACGTGACAAGACACAAAATACATGCATAGTACATATACAAACAGTACAAAATACAAAATTAGCATAAACAGTTCAATCAGACAAGTACAGGAATCTATCAAATATGACTCAATTAGACCATATCTACTGCTGTGGACTGGGATAGGCAGCTAATGCATGGGTCTGTCCTGCGCCCTAGTGGAGATAACGCACATTTACACATAATTCCGCCAGATGGCGACAACGGCTTTATCCTGATGATGAAACCGGACGTGCGTCGACAGTACCGTCTGTTGTTGCTAGCTTGCTAGCTAACAAGCGGACGTACTGCGAGCACAACACAAAAACCTCCTTGGCTTGTGGAATAAACTCAGTGTTGTATTAAATGCAAGCAGTGAAAAGATTCAAGCGTGAATTTACCTTGCAGTTGAAGAACCTGCTTGGATGAGTTGATTACTGTCGCCACAGTCACAGTACGTTTGAAGGTGCTTAACAATATTTGGTTTGAGATACACTTGCGCTTGCTAACTTTGGTTAGCTACCGATGTTAGCTTGCTAGCTAACGTTAACCTGAAGCAATGTGGCTTCAGTTGGATTGATAACTTTAACCTGCCACACTACGACCCAAATACATAATCGGGTTTAGAAATACATTAAACAACTGTACGCGGCTGGTTAGTACGGGTCGCACTGGTTTGAAGAAGAAGATTGAACGTAAATCGGTATTGGATAACGTTACTTTGGCCTATTACTCGGTCAGAGGACAGAGCGTCCACTTACTGCATGCTGTGAAATGTTCAAAGAGAGTTGATACGTTTTGGCCAGTCATGGATGATAATACAGAGTGTAGCTGTACAACCACTTGCTAAATGATTGCAAATGATGATTCCGAGTTAACTGTCCATGGTCTCTCCTCTCTCCGTGCAGTTTTTAAGCCAGCCGGACGGCCCGCCGACTTGCCGTGATGACCACCAT
This sequence comes from Aplochiton taeniatus, assembly GCA_017639675.1. Taxonomy (NCBI): domain Eukaryota; kingdom Metazoa; phylum Chordata; class Actinopteri; order Galaxiiformes; family Galaxiidae; genus Aplochiton; species Aplochiton taeniatus. Next base: position 2,225,845 of record CM030177.1, read on the forward strand.
AGTCCATGACACCACCGAGGCGGTGTGCCTGTGTGAGGAGTACAATTTGTACCTGAAGCCCATCGTCAAGATGACGGTCAGCGTGGCCCTGCCACAGCTCAAGCTACCCGGGAAGAGCATCTCCAACTGGGAGGTGATGGAGAGAGTGAAGGCTATGGTAGCGCCTGAGCAGTTCTCCGCCCTGCGCATCTCCAAGAGCACCATGGACTTCATCCGCTTTGAGGGGGAGGTGGAGAACAAGGGGGTGGTCAAAAGCCTGCTAGCCCGCCTGGACGGCAAGACCATCAAACTCAGCGGCTTCACTGACATCCTGAAGGTTAGGGTCGAGCAGTTTGGTGAAGACTGTAATGTCCAAATGTTCTCGTCTTTCTGTAGTAGCTGTGAACAAAAAGGGGGGAATTTATAAAGTATGTAGCCTATGTAATTTTAAGTAAGTTTCAGAAAATTACAATATTTTCCTATTTCCTTGTATAATTTGGGGGGAAATGGTTGTAACAGTGTTGGCGTAGACCAAATGTTTGTTGGTACCAAAGACTGAAAGGCCCCTTGCTGAGTCAGTATCCTGCCTCCCCCTTGCTCTCCTCCCTCTTTACCCTAGGTGCGCGCGGTGGAGAACAAGATGGACTTCCCCACGCGCCACGACTGGGACTCCTTCTTCCGCGACGCCAAGGACATGAACGAGACACTGCCAGGCGAGCGGCCCGACACCATCCACCTGGAGGGGCTGCCCTGCCGCTGGTTCACCCGCCGGGACGCCCTGCACCCGGAGCGGCCGCACGAGACCGTCCTGCAGGCCGTGTTCCAGGGCTTCGGGCCGGTGCGGCAGGTGGACATCCCCATGCTGGACCCCTACCGCGAGGAGATGCTGGACAAGAACTTCAACACCTTCACCTTCGGCGGCCACCTCAACTTCGACGCCTACGTGCAGTTCCAGGAGTACGGGGGCTTCACGCGGGCCATGGACGCCCTCAGGGGCATGAAGCTGATGCTGAAGGGGGAGGACGGCAAGGCTGTGGCCTGCAACATCAAGGTACGGACCTGGCTGTTGGAAAGGGAATCCAACACAATCGTGTTATTTAAAAAAAAAAAAAAATATATATATATATATATATGTGTATGTATATATATATATATATATATATATATATATATATATATATCAATAGATCTGTCAATATGTAGCTATGGTTACTACCTGTATTTTTGCCGTGCAGTTGGTGGCGTTTGAGAGGACGTCGTGTGTAAGCGTTACCCAGGCGATAAGCAGGTAGCAGGGGTAGAAGAGTGCGGTAGGTTAGAGGAGAGCTTCCTGGAGCGGTTTGCCGTGTCCAATGTGGTCACTGTGGTTTCCAGGTCCAGCCCTGGGACGGCTGATTCAGTCTCCAGCGCCGTTATTGGTTGATGCCTGACCACGGATTGAAGTGATTGGCTGAGGGCGGCCTGTATTCAGGTTCAAGCGCAGTTATTGGTCGACGACCGATCGTGGGTTGAAGTGATTGGCTGGCTCGTATCCATTCGTAAGGGTAGACCATAAATGATGATATCGCTAACCTGAGCGTAATCAGCTTAACGTAATAAGATTCCAGTCCGCCGCTGACGGTCCGTAGATTTAGGAACGCTGTCGGCGGTTTCTATTGTGGCCAAAACGCTAAACAGCCGGCCGCGACCCGTCGCTCCTCTGTCACAGCCACGGGGGGGGTGGGGGGGGCTTCATCCCCCCCTAGCCCTCCACAGCCCCGTTTCAAAACCAAGCTGACCCTTTGTGTGCGGACGGCTCAAGGCCCCTTTCAGGGAAATGAAAGCTGAGGCTGTGGTCTTATCATAAGAAGGATCACCAGGAGAGGTGGGGAGACCCCTCGCCTCGGCACTCATCCCCAGAACAAAGGCTCTCATTCTGGATGAGATGAGAGAGAGAGAGGGGCGGGGGGGGGACGACGACGACCAAGGCCATACGCCAGCATGTGGTAGTATAAGACGCTATCGATTTTCTACTGTTATGTATGTGGACGTCGGGGGTAGGTTTTCTAGATATTATACAGTCCACTCCAGTCCTCCAGACCTGGAGGCTGATTGAAAAAGTACTAGTCGTCCGCTAGGTGGGAATGAGACTGCTTGGCCCTTCACTGTCTGTCAAGTCAACCACGGTCAGCGTGTCTGCCCTGTAGCCACGACACCCAGCCCAGGCCCTGCATTTGGAGTAGCAGTTCACTTTCCCTATCGTCTGGGTGTAATGATACCAACAAGACAGACGGATATGTCCTTGGTCCAGTGGTACCTTTTCCTGTCTCATTAGCTCACAATCACGCAGTAAAACTCCGAGCTAACGTTGCTACATTAGCATTCAACGTAAAGTCACCCGATTGGTCCGAGTATGTAAAGGAACGATGACGTCATCCGCGCAAACCCATTAGGTAGGAGGGGGGGGGGGGCCTATAGAGAAGAAATGTAGATCCTATGACGTGCGTGTTATTGCAGTCTGTATATTAATTATTTGATCATAGTATGCTTACCTTGCGAAGTGGAGTGTTTGTTGGGACAACCAGTCAGGAAGCTCCAGGTGGAGGTGTTTGTTAATAAATCGATGATGCCATAAAGAACCAGCAAGCATGTAAGAATAGTTGTATTTTTTGGGGACCTGCCCCTTAATAGATAACCCAGTTAAGCACAGCACCGGCCTGCGTTCTGCCTGTTGGTTCATCACCTTGGAGCCCTTTTCAACCGACAAGGAACCGATTCCATTCCGGTTCGCAAACCTAGTTTGGAAGCGTTCGGACTTCGGAGCATTTTGACCAGAAAATAGGAATAGTATTAGGACATTAGCAAACAGTGACGACATGGATGGGTGTGTCATATTGTACAGGTTAGAAAGACTGATTGGAAACGCAGGCTGGTTCGCAAGGTTCCAAAGATCCTGAACGGAACCGTTTCAAGAACCCATTCCTTGTTGGTCGAAAAGGGCTATGAGTGAGATAGCTTAGTCCCCCAGCACCCTTAATATGACACAGGGGATCTGTATCTACATTAGTGAATCCATGTTTGATACCGTGTGTGTGTGTGTGTGTGTGTGTGTGTGTGTGTGTGTGTGTGTGTGTGTGTGTGTGTGTGTGTGTGTGTGTGTGTGTGTGTGTGTGTGTGTGTGTCAGGTGGCCTTTGACACCAACAAGCATCTGAGCGAGGCGGCGCTGAAGAAGAGGCAGCAGGAGCGCCTGAAGCTCCAGGAGCTGGAGAGACAGAGGGAGGAGCAGAAGCGCAAGGAGAAGGAGGAGGAGGAGCAACGCAAGGAGGAGGAGAGGTAGGCCCACTCAGCCACACCACTGATCTCCATAGACCAAGGAGGAGGAGAGGTAGGCCCGCTCAGCCACACCACTGATCCCCATAGAGCAAGGAGGAGGAGAGGTAGGCCCGCTCAGCCACACCACTGATCCCCATAGACCAAGGAGGAGGAGAGGTAGGCCCGCTCAGCCACACCACTAGCCCCCTGGTCCCCATAAAGATGCATGGGACCAACTAAGAAGTCTGTCTGCTCGATGACTAACGCCAGCTTGCTAATGCCGAAGGGAAGGAGAAGTCGATCCGGATATTTGTTCTGAGGTCCGATACAAGACTCCCGGAAATGCATGAACGCTCGACACCCCTTCTCGCACTTAAAGTGATAGTTCAACATTTTGGGAAATACGATATGCCCCCACTTCCCCCTAGTCAGACGAGAGGATTGATATCAATGAAATGTCCGTACGTCCAGTATTGAGTTAGCTACGTGGTCGTCGTAAAAGTAGCCTAGCGAAAGAGTACGCTCGTGGTAACCGCTAGCAAGCGCACGGCACTCCTTCACGCCCTTACAGAATGAGTTCAATCTATTATTATAGTTTGATTATTATTATTATTACACACTTACAGAATAAGTTCAATGTGTTATTACAGTTGTATTATTATTATTCAAGCACTTGTAGAATCATAAATTCAATGTGTTTTTATATTTTTATTATTATTATTCACGCACTTACAGGAAGCAGAGGGAGATGGAGGAGGAGGAGAAGGAGAGGAAGAAGGAGGAGAGGCTCCGTAAGCGAGAGCAGAAGGTGCGTGAGCGCGAGGAGAAGCGGACCCTGAAGAAGGTGAAGAAGAGGAGGGAGGAGGACCAGAAGCGGCTGCAGATGAAGATCGCCACGGAGGAGAGGAGGCTGCTGCTGGCCCAACGCAACCTGGAGTCCATCCGGCTGATCGCCGAGCTGCTGGCCCGGGCAAAGGTACACACACACACGCATCACACACACACACAGTCTTACGTAAACATGCACACACACGTAGTCTCACACACACACACACATAAACACGCATTCACACACACAGTCTTACGTAAATGCACAAACTCACGCTCACACATGCAACTACACACACGCAGTCTTGCAGACACAAACAAGCCATTTCACAGACACTCACACACACATACACATTCAGACACGCATGCAAACACACACAGATTCACGGACACACTGCACACTACTGCACTCACTCACAGTACGTACCACACTTACAAATATACACACACTGCCAGGCATACGTAAACATACACACACACACTGCCAGAGATAAACATACACACACTCTCAGACATACAGAAAAAGATGTGTATACATCCAACAGTCTCTGGTTGAGCTGCAGAGAAATGTCAGGGTACACACACACACACACCCTTTCAATGACACCTACGCGCTCACACACACACACACACACACACACACACACACAGCAGGCACACACCCTTTCAATGACACCTACGCGCTCACACACAGACACAGCCCCCATAACTTTCTTTTCCCCAAAGTGTTGTTATTCCCAACGCTGTGTGCCACTCCCTGCTGTGTCTAACCAAACTCCTGTTGCCTTTTCTTCTCCTCCCTCCTTTTCCCTCCATCCTTTCTGTCTATCTCCTCCTCCCTCCTCTCCCTCTCCCCAGGTGGTGAAGCAGCAGGAGGCGGAGCAGGAGCAGGCGGCGCGGGAGGCGCTGGAGCGGGAGGAGCAGGCCCGCCAGCAGGTGGAGCTGGCGCGCCTCCAGAGGCTGGAGGCCTGCCGGCGGCAGCAGGAGGAGGAGCTGCGGCGGGTGGAGACGGAGAAGGAGCGCGCCCTGGAGCTCCAGCGCAAGGAGAGGGAGCTGAGGGAGCGCCTGCTGGGGAACCTCCTGAAGAAGACCTCCGGGGGCGGGGGCCAGGGCGCCGAGCGCACGCCGCCCAGGGGCGAGGCCTCCTTCCCGGGCGGCGAGGCGGGCATCCGGGGGGTCCTGGCGCCGGTGAACGGGCTGAAGGCGGGGGAGAGGCGCCCGGCGCGCTCTGGCGGCCGCTCCCGGCCCGCCGAGAAACGCCGCGCCTCCCGGGGGAGGGAGGCGGAGAGGAGAGAGGGCGGAGGCCGGCGGGAGGAGGAGAACCGGCGAGCCGCGTGGCAGGAGAGCAGGCGGGGCGGGGGGGAGAGGAGGGGGGGCCGGAGGAGCAGCGAGCCGGGGAGACGCAGGAGGAGCAGCCGGTCGCACAGCCGCGAGAGGAGGCGCCACTCGCGCAGTCGGAGGAGGAGCCACAGCAGGAGGCGCAGCCGCGAGAGGAGGAGCGGGAGCCGGCGCGGCAGCCCGGGGCGGAGCTACGGCCATCGCCACGGCAGCCGGAGCTCCAGCCGGGAAAAGAGCCGGAGCAGCAGCGGAGGGCGTAGCCGCTGGCACAGTCGCCATAGAGACGACAGCCAGAGCCGCTCCAGTAGCCACGGCGACCGGAGGTCCAGGCGCCGTAGCCGTAGTGACAGCAGAGACAGAAGTCGCCCCCGGCGACACTAGACATAAGATTGATTCATGTTAGCTATGGTTATAATAAAGTGATTTAGGTAAAGTTAGCTGAAGTTATAAGGAAATCATTTTTGTGCCTACGGCTTTCAAAGAATGTTGAGTGCTAACCAGTGATGGGCACCAGCTAATCTGCTGCAACACAAATACCCTGTAGGTTACTATTCAGAATCAGGATCTCAGAGGTATGGAAGATCAACTAGGACATTTCAATTATCATTCAAGTTTTACCAAAAGGGAGGAAATCTAGTTTGATATCTCCCCCATCATTGACTGTGTTCAGCATGTGAGACACACAGAAAACGTTGGCACTCGTAATTCTTTGTCACAACTGCTGCACTCCGGAACAATCTAAAGACTACATTACCCAACCCTCCGCGGTGGTGGTTTCGCTAGGGACAATGCCAAAGAAGGCAATTCAGTCGACAATGCAACAAGTTAATTTTGAGTAATCCGTTATTGGACCATGTGTTGAGTTTAGTTTTAACCTGTTTTAAATGGAGGTCGAACGTGAATGACGAAGAGTTCCTAAAGCTGAACGGAGGCCTGCCTATCTCACAGCTAATTAGTGTTTCCATTACAGCTCTAAGTTAGGGTAGATTTCGATAATCGTCGCGTCTTCATCACACCTGAGATGACACCCTGCTCCCAGAATGGTCCTCGGCCCTCTGGCTGAACTGCGATTTAAGTGCTTCAACGGGAACGCTGCACCAACAGTAGCGAAGCAGAATCGGTGTTTGATGTTCCTTACTTTCCTGAGTTGCGTCTAGGTCTTTACACAGGCTACATGTTCTCGAGCTTGATTACGTGCACAGAAAGAGGTGCTTTCATGCCGGCCTGGGATAGAATCAGTGGTCAGTGCTCCTGGCGATGAACCTCCACGGTAGGCAAGTCCGCGCGTCGGTCGGTGTACGATTGTTTGGTTGCATCGTTCTTTTTTCCCCTCTCGTCGGCACCTCTTGCACACGCAGCCGGCGGGAGACTTTTCGTTCCGTTTCAAAATAAAGAACTGTGACGTTAAATCTGTCTGTCTCTTGTGTTATTTTGTGTCACCGTCGTTGTGGAGTTGTGCTCTGTGAAACGATGTGGAGGCGGGTTTGTTCAGCAGCACACAGAAAGCGACGTCGTTGCGCACCGCCTCGAGAAGCAGGGAGAAAATGGAGGCTTGAATTTGAGGTGTATTTGGAAGGCGATCGGACATCGGGTTCAAGGCTTTTTGCCGGAGGAATCGTCAAGCCAATTCTCGTCATCGCCTGCGCTGGTTCTTTGGAGTTGTTGCCACGCGTGTTGTCAAGTGATGCTTAGAAATCATGTCTGGTCTGATTGTAGGACGCTCAAACAGGTTGTTGAAACGAATGCCAGTTGAGTGAGAGAATGGAAGAGAATGAGGCTTGTGGCATTCCAATTGATTGTAACATTTGTTGTTACTCGTCCTTGACCTCGGCAGCAGGGTGGAAGGTCACAGAAAAGGCGAAGGATGAAGGTTAATATTATAGAGTACAATATCGGACACTCGGAACTCCCTCCCTGCCTGCCTGTCTGTGTGAGGACAATGAACAAGGCCCCAGTGTTTAACAAGCCGTCTGTCTGCCTGTCCCGTTGGCTGAGCCCTGAGCTGTAATCGGGGGTTAGGTGGCAGTAATCAGATTAGACCACAGTGTTCACCACTCACTGCTTCACTGGTTGATTAGTCTGGCAGCCCCGTCAGCCTGGGACACAAGCACCACAACCCCAGTAGAGCTAGGAGGAGAAGCACAGGTTAGACGCACCGTCCGCTGGAGGATAGCTTTCCGTCAACGCGGGGGCCACCAACCCCTTTGGGAGTTGGCACTTTTCAGGGCGATTTGGAGAACCGTCACACACACACACACAAGCGATTTGAGGAGAACTTTTTTTAATTGATAACCACTGAATTTGTCAACACTGTACTTGGAGAGTTCCATCGCCACCTGTGGAACTTGCATCTCACACACACATAAACACTCCTGAATTGTCCGTGGTGAGGCTATGGCTGACCCCTCAGAGACGACTCCCTCAGAGGGGACTAGTGTTGCCGTTGCCGCCGGCTACCCCAGGAAGATCCTGGACTACATGGAGGGCTTCCTCGTCTCCAAGGTAACAGACACACAGATGTAGGACACACACCTTGTAAGCTTGCATCATAGATCCTTTGTGGTAGATGGCTTTTAAGACAAAGCAAAGTAAATCCCTTTTTACCTTGATTTTAAATTATTTATTTCAGCCCATATATGCATGTCACACAATAAAACAGAATACTACACAACAAAAACGAATTATAACAAAAAAAAATACATAAATATTCTGAGAACGAATATAATACAATTCAACCATCTCCAAAGACTAATTACATATTTAGCTTGATGCTAATAAACTTGAAATGGTTGTCATTCTTTGACAATGCTAATAAACTTTAAATGGTTGTCATTCTTTGACACCCCTTCCTGTTTGGTTTGGTTTTGTTTATTTCGGTCATTGTACAGAATACAAAAAGAAAAATAAATCGCACACAAGAGTCCAACAAAGACGATGCAGCAACAATGACCAAATAGGGACAGGCTGAAGTCTATTATGGTGCCAACCCCTTCATCGAAGCTGAAAATAATCAACCAATACAGTTAAATAATAATTATTAAACCTATACATACTTTCAACTTATTTCTGATCACAGTCATATAATTGAAAAACCTTGTTTAAAAAAAATTATTTCAACCTAAATATGTTTTTACATTCTTTAATTGTTGCATCAAGATTGTTCTATAATTTGGTTCCACACACAGAAAAAACACATTTATTTTAATTGAGTCATGACAAATTGTTCCTTACAACAAGGAACCATTGTTCCTTGTTCCTGTTGTTGACCCAGCAGTGTTTGACCTGAATAACTGTCCTGGCCAGCGCTGTGTCCCAAATCGCATACTACTACTTTTTACTTTTAGTTCGTACTGAAGCTGCCCTTACAAATGACACACAAACACAAATGTTGCACACAGAAATACAATTGGGACATCCTAAACCTTTTTCTGGTATACTGTCTAGGGTGGTAGTATGGGTATTGGGACGCAGCCCAGACCAGTGTAGCTTGACCCCAGGCAAGGTGTAGACCAGACAGTTCAGTACTTACCTATGCTTCAGCCCTCTTTCACAGGCTTGGTACAACAGCTGGGAACAGCCAATCAGAACCATGTAGTGACAATCATTGTCTAGGAGCAGCCAATCAGATCCATCTAGTGACGGTCATTGGCTAGAAACAGCCTATCAGAACTTTCTAGTGACGATCATTGGCTGGGAACAGCCAATCAGAACCCTCTAGTGACGATCATTGGTGATGGGTTTGGAGCGGCCACAGCAGGTGCCTTTGCTAATTGCAGGAGTAAATCTTTGATCTGACAAGAAAAGGCTTTACTTAAAATCGAACACTTTAGTCATGTGGCATGGGCATTAGGTTAGTCCAAACAGTGTTGAAACCCAGTCAGATTTGAGGCAGTGGTAAGATTCTGTTTTGTTGTAGACTTCTGAATGTATGTTTTTTCTCCCAGACTCTGTTTGCGGCGTGTGAACTGGGGGTGTTTGACTTGCTGCAGCAGTCACAGCGCCCCCTCAGCGCGGGGGAGGTAGCGCAGGCTCTGGGAGCGAGCCTGGATGGTACAGAGAGGCTACTGGCTGCCTGCACCGGCCTGGAGCTGCTGTCTGCAGAACACCACGATGGACAAAGTGATACTCACACACACACACACACACACACACACACACACACACACACACACACACACACACACACACACAATGTTACAAGACACACACACACACATATACATCACTGATACCACACACACACACACACACACACACACACATATACATCACTTATACACCACACACATTCACTCACTTTCACACTCATTCATACACACACACACACACAAATGTGATTCCAATCAATTCTACGGGGTTGTATCTCTTTCTCATCCTGTCTTTTTGTCCCAAATTCCCTTTCTCCACGCCTTTCTTAAAATAACAACAATAATAATAATTCTCAGCTTCCCTCACTTTCTCTCTCTTTTCCTCCTCCTCTCCACAGTGGTGTACCAGAACACCGCCCAGTCCAGTGTGTACCTGACCCAGTCCAGTCCGCTGTCTCTCCACCAGTCCATCCAGTACAGCTCCAGGACCATCTATCTGTGCTGGCACTACCTGGCCGACGCCGTCAGGTCTGTACCCCCCTCCCCTCCGCTGTATCCACGGAGACGGGCAAACCAAGCGCCACCTCGCTCAGTGACGTGGCGTCTGATTATAAATCACTCATCGTTTTTTCACGAGCCGTTTGGGAGTGAGAGTTTAAAAGTCAACCATGGGGCTCATCGGGTTAAAG
>CM030177.1:2246058-2266058 GCA_017639675.1 Aplochiton taeniatus
ATGTGCGTTTTCATCACAATTGTGTCAAAAGGAGTACGCACACACACACACACACACACACACACACACACACACACACCTCACAATTCAATAAAAGTGTCTCTGTGCTGTAAGCCATGCTTTGTCACCTCCGAGCTTCTACATAATTCATAGCAAAGCATCGGTGACAGGAGGACTGAGCCAAGGACAAAGACAGGCTGCCTGCTGGACTTTATCCACACACACACGCAAGCTTATAAACGCAACAAGCCGCATGAGCACAGACAAACTGAAAAAGAGGGTTGTTGTAAATAAAGACTTTGGAGGGTGACTGTTTCTCAAGCAGGTGTTCTAAAGCTGTTCTCCTGCTCTGTGAGACTGTGTTCTACAGCTGTGTTCTCCTGCTCTGTGAGACTGTGTTCTAAGCTGTGTTCTCCTGCTCTGTGTGAGACTGTTCTAAAACTGTGTTCTCCTGCTCTGTGTGAGACTGTGTTCCAAGCTGTGTTCTCCTGGGCTATGGGTTCTAAGCTGTGTTCTCCTGGGCTATGGGTTCTAAGCTGTGTTCTCCTGGGCTATGGGTTCTAAGCTGTGTTCTCCTGGGCTATGAGTTCCAAGCTGTGTTCCCCTAGGCTATGGGTTCTAAGCTGTGTTCTGCTGGGCTATGGGTTCTAAGCTGTGTTCTCCTGGGCTACGGGTTCTAAGCTGTGTTCTCCTGGGCTACGGGTTTTAAGCTGTGATCTCCTAGGCTATGGGTTCTAAGCTGTGTTCTCCTAGGCTATGGGTTCTAAGCTGTGTTCTCCTGGGCTATGGGTTTTAAGCTGTGTTCTCCTGGGCTATGAGTTCCAAGCTGTGTTCTCCTGGGCTATGGGTTCTAAGCTGTGTTCTCCTGGGCAACGGGTTCTAAGCTGTGTTCTCCTGGGCTATGGGTTCTAAGCTGTGTTCTCCTAGGCTATGGGTTCTAAGCTGTGTTCTCCTGGGCTATGGGTTCTAAGCTGTGTTCTCCTGGGCTACGGGTTCTAAGCTGTGTTCTGCTGGGCTATGGGTTCTAAGCTGTGTTCTCCTGGGCTATGGGTTCTAAGCTGTGTTCTCCTGGGCTACGGGTTCTAAGCTGTGTTCTCCTGGGCTATGAGTTCTAAGCTGTGTTCTCCTGGGCTATGAGTTCTAAGCTGTGTTCTCCTGGGCTATGAGTTCTAAGCTGTGTTCTCCTGGGCTACGGGTTCTAAGCTGTGTTCTGCTGGGCAACGGGTTCTAAGCTGTGTTCTCCTGGGCTATGGGTTCTAAGCTGTGTTCTCCTGGGCCCTGTCTGGTTAGATGAGCTTAGTCGCTCCCTGGTGGGGTCCTCAGACCACAACTCATGTTGATGGAAGTCTCTAGTGTGTGTGTGTGTGACTATCGGCCATCTTTGCATCTTCGTCCATGCAAGCTCTCTACAATATCTCCCTCAGATAATCACTAATCCCCTTTTCCCATCTTCCTCTCTCTCTCTCTCTCTCTCTGTCTCCATCCCTGTATCTCTCCCTCTCTCTCTCTCTCTCTCTATACCCCCCCCCCCCCCCCCCCCTCTCACTCTCCCACTCTCTTTCTCTCTCCCTCCCTCTCTTCTCTTATTCTGTATCCTAATTTGCTGTTCTCTCTCTCTGTTTCTGTCTCCTATCTTTGCCCTTAAGCCAGCTGGGAAAAATGAAGTTAGCATCCAGTATAAATATAACCCCCCCCCCCCCCCCCCCCCCCCCCACACACACACACACACAGCAGGAGTCTGAAGCTTGTCTGACAAAAATATCATTTCTCTTTGGACAGCAGTCAAGTCTCCCACTGAGTTGATGGATATGCTCCAGACATTATACTCACACAGCCTCTTTCTCTGACACACACACACACACAACCTCCATATATCAGCTGCAATCCTCAGTCATTGTGCCCAACCAACTTTTTACTCTTTTTTTTTTTTTTTAAGTTTGTATCCATATTTCACTTTAATGAAGCATGATGAACATCGTTTCCCATGTCAGAGACATCACTCTGGCCCGACGGGAGAGACCCGACACAAGCGGTGCTGCTGACCGGCGCCGGGGGCCAGGGGCTTGGGCTGGGGGCCGGGGGCTCGGGCGGGGGGCCGGGGGCTGGGGGCCGGGGGCCAGACTCCGACCGGGGACCTGCTCCAGATTCAGGGAACGCTGGACCGATGGAGCGTCGACGAGAGAAGGCCAAGGTGTTTTATCTGGAGGTGAGAACAAGGAGAGTCTCGTCACTCAGAAGAGCCGCACCACATCCACAATCACGCTGCACGCTGCAGAATGCTGTTACATTGTTTTAATAAAACATAATACACTGTGTCATTCACTTGTGTAAATTCATGGATTTACAGGCGGACAGATTGGTCGCACTGTTCCAGATGGTTATGTAATCGATTTATATATTCACAAGGTAATGTATTTTCCCTTTGCTACAGTTGATTATGTACTGTAATAGATAATCGGATATATAGATTTGCAAGCTGATAGATTTGTTCCAGATTAAGTAGGACTGTATATTTACAGGTGTATAGATCCTACTCATGTAAGACATATTCATTTAGAATATAGACTTGAGTCATTTGCTAATAGATAAATCTCCGACATGTCACACATCATTGTAAAAGTACTTACTGTGATTCCATAATATATGGATATATCTTTATTAAAGTGTACCTGATCACTTAAGTTAGGAGGTAGGAGTTAGGTCACTAATCTGATCCAGTCACCTAATCCAAAATGAATAAGAAAATAAATACATGTAGAAACCTGATCCTTTCCTTGGCGCTCTCCCTTCTAGTCTAAGCTTCTGTGGCTGGTTTGTGAGTGAGTGTGTGTGTGTGTGTGTGTGTGTGTGTCTCTGTCTCTCTCTCTCTCTTGCTCTCTCTTTGTGTCTGTGTGTCTATTTCTCTCTCCCTCTGTGTGTGTGTTTCTCTCTCTCTCTCTCTCTCTCTCTCTCTCTCTCTCTCTGTGTGTCTCTCTCTCTGTGTGTCTCTCTCTCTGTGTCTCTGCGTCGGCACGTCCAGCAGCTTGTTTACTGAGAGCAGAGGGTGATTGTGCGTGACCAACCTGTCCAATAAGCCACGGGGAGCAGGTTGCAGCTCATTTGAGCTCCATTTGGTTCCAGTCGGCACCTCTACAGCACCCATATAGTTGACACTCCCACCCTTAGTTGTTGCTTTCTAGTGAACCAGCCCCAGGGCTATCGGCGTTCCTCGGGGCAGGGCTGACACAGTTAGGCCTGTTCCGCCCCAACGGAACGGGCTCGCGAAACCGGAACGGGACCCGTTCCTTGACGTGGGGAAAGGGCCCGGGAGCGCCGCTCTTTCGTTGGGAATGCGGAGCGGCAGCCTTTACCAGCGCCGTCCCAACTTTAGGAACGTTCCCGAGCCGGAGGAAAAGAAGGAAAGAAGGCCTGTTCCATTGGAGGAGGATTCCTTGAGGGGTTCTTGTCCAAGAAACATTTCAAAATGGTGCCTGTCATGGGCCGTGCCAGATATTCCAGGAGTTTATTTTGTGGAAGTGCTGATTGAATCAAACCCTCAGTGGTGTGTTCCAGTGCGATTCCTGGGAAACTCACTTTCATTTACCTTGGAAATGGAATCATTTGGATTAAGGCAGAAACCAACAACCAGGCTTGGTTTAGGTTGGCTGGAAAGAGGATTCCACTGAGTCGGGATTATCATTCAATTTTTTTTAACTATTGGTTGGAAAAGAAGCTGGCTGGAGTTATTTGATTCTGGACAAAACGCTTGTCTGTCTCGCGTTACAGAGTTTGGAAGCTTGTGTGCTCCAGTGTTTTCAAGGTGCTGTTAGGGAAAGGATTCACCATGGGATGGCTTGGCGGTGCGCTGTCCTGTTTAGCTGGCAGGCGTCAATCCACACATTAGCTGACTGGCCTGGTCGTCTGTCCATGTCCGTGGCATCACGCTGGGTTAAACGTCTGTTCCCATTGCTCTCTCTGCCTCAGGGACTGACACTGAGGGGCTGAGACTCTGATTGCGTTGGTGGACCCTGAACGGCGTCGTTTTCCTGGGGGGTTAAAGTTATAAGGTTAAACGGATTCAGTTGCCATGGGTGATTACTGAAAGGGAACGCTGGCCTTTTTGGAAAAGAGCACTTTTTGGGGGGGGGGGGGGTTGTTTACACTCAACAAGAGCTGGGCTCATTAGCATATTTCCCATGATCGCTTTCATCAGCGTAAATGCCAGGGTCGTTAGGCCGTGTGTCAGAGCCCGGGCAAAGCTGCCTGCTTGAGCGGACGGGTGAGTGACGCGCAAAACAAGCGCCCCCTCTAATCGGCGAGCGTCCCCCAAACAGAACGCGCAGGACGGAAACCATCCCGCAATACGCACACGCTTGCGCTTACAGACGTGCAGGCCCGCCTGTGCCCACGCCTGTGTTCACGCATCAGGTGTGCACTGCGCGGTCAGTCGGGTGAACCCCGTTCCTCACATGATCGCCGTGACGAGGCGGGGGGGGCGGTCGTCGCTGAGTCGCTGATCGGGTGAATTCTCCCAGAAGCCCCTCTATCCTCAGTTCCCTCCCGACTCTCTGCCAGCGCTCCACACTTCGCTCGACATTTTTTTTGATTGATCTGCTCAAACGCTTTCATTTCCTCCTTCCTTCTCTCGTGTGGGCTGTCCTCATTAGATTCCCCCTCGCGGATCTGATAACCCTAGTGTGGGTGTGAACACTTTGGCAGACATAAGGACATGCTGGGTCACCCAGAGATTCAGATCTGAGAAAGGGGACGTGAGCTGTGGGCAAACGTGATCAAGGGTCCGCGGTACCAAGGGCACGCGTTACCAAGGGCACGCGTTACCAAGGGCACAAGTGACATATGCCAACGGGCGACGGGGCCAAAATGATATTCCAAACAGTGTACAGTGTAAGGACAATGATATTCATCACCATGGCTGGCACACATTTTGCCTTTGTTTCGTACTGTGTTCATTTGCTAGCAGTGTTTCTAGGTAGGTTTCAGTCTATTGGGTAATACATCGTCTTACCGTATATTTCTGGGCTAGGCAGATTTTTGTTTTTCTTCACACGTGCTACAACCAGAGCTCAGGCTTTAGAGCAGTGAGAAACCAGGATTAGGTTGCTCACTGCTCTAAAGTCAGGATTAGGGTAACCGTTAAGTTTTGTTGCATCATAGGTTCTCAGATCTGCCTGAACAGAGACCTCTCCTCTCATGCTCCTGGAGGTGAACGACTTGGGAACAGGATAATAGCTGGGCCATGGCGTGAGCGGAAATGTCACCCCTCATCGCGGTGGAAAGTCTCCGTCTACACGCTAAGCTGAATGTCACCCTAGTGTTAACGACCTTGACGTGTTTCGGGAGGATTCCTTTTCAACCACGGCCTAATACGGCACAAAGAGCCGAGGTAACCTACAGAAACCTACACCTTCACACGGCAGGTGCTGGGAGGTAAGATGAGACCTGTACCTGATTAGGAAAAGTGCAACAGCAATCAGGAAATGAAATATTCATAGGCTGCATGTCCATACCCATACTAACATCCTATTTAGCATGCCAAAAAAACACTGAATATGTCCCAGTACACAGGAAAGGCAGTAGGCCAGAAGTACCAGGATGTCCTACTGCATCCGGCACGCTTCTCTGACAATTCTGGCCCACAATCCTCTGCGAAACCCAGATAGACTAAGCCGCGGCGATGGAGCTGACAAATGGCAGGGCATTCCATTAACAGTCAGACGCGAGCGGAAAAATGTAGCGCCGACGATTTTCAAATTTTGCGAAGTACCCCTTTTTGGGGGCTTTTACCAGCCTGTCGACATCTGGTGACCAGTTTCTGGGCAATTTCAAATTCCGCTGCGTCATTCAGATGTCCGTGTGTCAGCCGGTAGCACAGTTTGCGCTCGCTAACGTCGATCACACAGCAAGCCTGCTAGCATCGACGTGTTGTCCCAACCGTACAAAGTATCTCTGAGGCTAAGGCTGTCATCTCTGTGTGATTTGGTGTCAGGCGTGGATAAAAGGATTCCCAACCAACAGAAGCCAATTTATCCTTCAATGGTGCGCTGCACTGCAGTGTGATCAGCTCGATTCAAAGTTCCCCTGGAAATTACGCGTTGATGGTGAACAGAGAGCGGGAAAGCGCAAAGCCCGTCACCGGCTGAGTGAAGACAGTGCATGGATTGTTAAACCCGCTGTAAGCCAGAGCAGGAGTTAGTGTTGTAAAAAAAAAAAGGTACTCCTAAAAAATACACCACACTTGTTAACTACAGCCAGCTGAGTGTCTCTCTGGACGCTGCCACTGATGCTAAATAGAGAGGGGAACTGGGCCAATCATGAAAACACATCGACGGAGACACTGGAGGGTCTACACATAGGGCAACACGCACACACACGGACACACACACACACACACACACTGACACACACATACACACGTACAGTGAGCTTATTATGCATCTTCCTCTCCCTGGTCTCTCTCTCTTTCTCTCCCTCTTTCTCTGTCTCTCTCTTCTCTTTCACTCCTCTCTCTGCTTCCTCTCACTTTTGTTCTAGTTGCATGCTCTATATATTCCTGCCGCTTGTTCCCCTCCCTCCCTCCGTCCCTCCCTTCCTCCCTCCGTCCTTCCCTCCCTCCGTCCCTCCATCCCTCCATCCCTTTCTCTAGACTGGCTGTAGCCGTGTGGGCTGAGCGGCTGCGAATGCCCAGCCCCTCCATCCATTCTCCCTGCCATCCCTCTTTTCCTCTCTTCCTCTCTCTCTCTCTCTCTCTCCCTCTTCCTCTCTTCCACTCTCTCTCTCTGCCTCTTCCTCTCTCCCTCTTCCACTCTTCCTCTCTCTTCCTCTCTCTCTCTCTCTCTTTCCCTCTATTCCTCTCTTCCTCTCTCCCCCTCTCCCTCTCTTCCTCTCCGCTCCGCCACTTCGTCCACTGACCTTCCGCAGCCCAGCAGGAGACGATGGGTCAACAGAAGAGAAGGCGCAGGGCTCACCAGACAGAGGGAGAACGAGCGCACACAGTGAAGGGCTTACAAACGCCGGTAACCACGGAAATTGGGGTGGCAGGGGTGACAAATGGAGTCCGGACCAAAAAAGGGGGCGAGAGAAGGAGAGAAGGGGAGAAGGAGAGAAGGAGCGACAGCAGAGGTGAAGGAGCGATGATGGAGGGATGTCTGGAAAGCGACAGGTGAGGGAGGTAGAGAAGAGAGGGAGGATCTATCATGCCAGGAAATGTCCTCCTCCTCCCAGACATCAACGCTCGGCAGGACCAGGAAACACTGAAGCCCTGATCATGATCGTTCCATAGGGTGATTATTCTATACCGAGGATATAATTATAGAATATATAACAATAGAAGTGCTGAATGATGATGATGAAGCTCACGTAAGGTTAATACAGCTAGCCCCCCCCCCCCCCACCATAAAAGACTGAGCTGCTGCTGGAGACTTTGCTGAACTTCACTTTCTCCCTGTCACTTACAAATGTGTGTGTGTGTGTGTGTGTCTTTCTCAATCAATCTTTCACTCTCTTTATCTTTGTCTTTTAATATCGTCTCTTTTTTCCATCTCTCTCTCTCTCCCTCTCTCTCTCTCTCTCTCTCTCTCTCTCTCTCCCCCCTCTGTCTTTTTCAATTGCTTCCTCTCTCATCCTTTCATTTCAGCTGTCTTTCTCAATTTCTTTCTGTCTCTCTCTCTCACTCTCTCAGCATTTCACGGAATCCGTCTCTCTCCATCTCTCTCTCCCGCTCAGCTTTCTTCCCTCTCCCTCCGTCTTTTTCAATCGACCAATTTCTCCCAGCCCCGCTCGATATCTGTCTCTCTCCTCTCCTCTCTCTCCTCTCTTCTTGATCCATTTTCTTTTTCATGTTTCTCAGTCCCTCTCCTCTGTGACTCAGCGTTACATTAGCGAGTTATTAAGACCCTGGAACGGTTTATTGTAGAGCTTATGTAAAGGACTCATACGGTGAGCACAAGTGTGTGTTTGGCTGTCAGCGTCAGGGGGGAAGCGCGCTGGAGTGACGCTCTGGGGATGGGGACTCTGTCCCGCACTTCTATCCCTCTCTCTCTCTCTCTCTCTCTCTCTCTCTCTCTCTCTCTCTCTCTCTCTCTCTCTCTCTCTCTCTCTCTCTCTCTCTCTCTCTCTCTCTCTCTCTCTCTCCCTCTCTCTCTCTAAGACTCACTTCCTGAGCCTCATATCTCTCTCTCTCTTCCTCTTTCCCTGCGTATCGTCCCCCCCCCCCCCGCTCCCCTCTTCACATCCCTTTTTAAATCCGCCCATCCCTCCTTCTCTCCATAAAACTCCATCTAATTAGCATTTTTCTGAAATAATACCGCTACGACTCATGACTCGCACACAATCAGTGGAGTTTTGTGTTTGTGTCTCCTCTCTTTCCTCTTCTCTTTCCTCCTCTCTTTCCTCCTCTCTTTCCTCTTCTCTTTCCTCCTCTCTGTTGGGACTGCCTGTGCGTTTGTCGGGGGGACGTTCCGCATCTCAATTCGGCGTGCAGCAAAAACACACTCTCTGCCGAACGCGCGTAAGCCTGGTGGCGTCGCTATCAGACTCGGAGCGGAGGGGGAAAGGACGGTCTCTGATCACCCGCTCCAGCTCAAGCAAACTAGACAGGTGCACACACACACATACACACACACACACACACACACGTGCGCGCGCGCGCGCGTTGTCAACGTGTGGCACGCTTTGGTTTCAAGGTGAAAGTAATCCAAGGGGAACCGTAGCTGCATTAACAATCAGAATGACTCTGTCCAATCAGACCTCATCCTCCCTGCGAAGCAGCAAAACACACACACACACACACACACAGTGTTCTCATTGAGCATACACACACACACGTGCACACTGTGTTCACATTGAGCATACACACATACACACACACACACACACACACATGTGCGCACTGTGTTCACATTGAGCACACACACACACGTGCAGTGTTCACATCGATCACAGACATCGCCAAATTCCACTTCACACGCACACACCAAGTAGCACCACACATACACACATACACACTCACACACACACACACACACACACACACACACACACACACACACTAGGCTCCCCAACACACAGCTCACACTGCATTGACAACACAGGGAAAAGATGTCCCTGGTAACACTCGACCTTGGCCTAAAGATACACACACATACCGACGCATTCACATACAAATGCATTTTCCACCAATTTCTCTCTGTGAAAACATCACTACCGACATTTCAAACAAGCTCCAACAGAGAAGGGGAGGAGATAGGGGAGGGGATAGCAAAAGGTGGGGGTGGGTGGTGAGAGAGGAAGTAGAGAAAGTAGTTCGAGAGGAAATCTGCAGCGGGATCAGATGAGTCACGCCAAAAAGAAACTTGACCACGAACGGGAACAGGAGGGCAATCCAACAGATTGGTCTGAAAGAGAAGAAGGGGGAGAGACAGACAGAGAGAGAGAGAGAGAGAGAGAGAGAGAGAGAGAGAGAGAGAGAGAGAGGGGTGGAGACCCACTCACCACAGAGTAAGGGACGGCCGTGAGTCACTGGTGGTGTTGAGCGCTGAGGTTTGCCGAGGTTTGCCGACGCACCTCAACGGTTCCATCAACCAGACCTCCTGCCGAGAGCGGCTCCACCGTGACGGCCAGGTAAGACGGCGTCTCTCAAACTGGAGAGGAATGATAGGCGGCGTCAGGTGGTCCTTTTGGCCGCCTGCAATTGGTCAACAGCCGTGGATAAATAAGCCCCCGCTCTGTGGGGATAGCCAATGACCTTGACAGAACGAGAACGGGGTTCTCTCGTTCTTTCCTTCCTTTTTTCTCCCTTCTTTTTTGCTCTATCTCTCTCTCTCTCTCTCTCTCTCTCTCTCTCTCTCTCTCTCTTTCTCTCTATCTATCTCTCTCTCTCTCTCTCTGATCTCTCTTGCTCCCTATTTCAAATTTTTCTCACTCACACTCTTCCTCGCCTCCCATTCCCTCCATCTCTCTCCCTTGCTCTCTCGTTTGTCCTCTCTCTTTCTCTTGCTCCCTCTCTTTCCAACCAGCCCCGCTTACATGTCTGTGGGGAGGGAGGGGGCATGGGACAGGCTACTGGTGAGCACGGGCTAGCCCCCTCTGATATCTGTTGCAGTCATTACCATAATAATTGGCACTCCACTGTCCGAGTCGGCTGGAGAGGGGAGGAATACTAACCAGGGGGGGAGGGTGGGGGGGGGGTGGGGGGTTGTGGTTGTAGGAAGGGGGGGGGGGGGTGTAGGAAGGAGGGAAGGACTGTGGTGAGCAGAGGAAAGGGAAAAAGGGAGGGATTGAAGTGGAGAGAGGAGAGAATGCAAACATAACAGGAAAGACGTGGGGCTTGGAGGAGGGAAGGAGGGAGAGAGGGAGGGAGGGAGGAGGGGTCCAGAGCATGGGAGAATAGAAGGTAGAAAAATATAAGTTTAGAAAGCAACGGGAGAGAGAGGATGATGATGAAAGAGGTCTGGAAACGAAAACAGAGTAGAAATTCAACCAGTGATGAAGAGAAAGAGAGAGTGAGAGAGAGAGAACGAGAGTGAAAGAAAGATAGTGAGATAGGGAGGGAGAGAGAGGGAGAGAATGAAAGAGCGTTAGACTGAGAGAGAGAGAGGGAGAGAGAGAGAGGGAGGAGGAGATGAACAGAGCTAATGGCTAGTTTCACGCTGGCTGTTCGTCCCAGGAAGTCGGCCTGATGTATCCCCCCCACCCCCACCCCCACACTCCTCATCTCTGGGATTCCACAGTCCACCAACACGTCATTTCCATTTTGACAAGGTCCATCCGTCAAATTGGCCTGCTCTCTGCATGTGGGGCCCTGGCACAGCACACAGAAGGGAAGGGAAAGTAAATAGACTTTGTAGGTCTACAGCCTAGTGTGAAGGGCAGAAATGTTAGCATTATGAAAAATAGGCTTCTTGTGGATGGTTAGGAGGGTTGTGAAAGGTGTGTGTCATTTGAGTCGGGGCATATATTCAGAGTCTATTACTGTGACGTCTATAGAGAGCATAAGATAAATTATATTTCTAAGAATTGTAGATGGATTATTGTTGGATTATTTTACTTATTTCAAGACGTACTTATCAAGATCATTTTCTTGTCCAATTGGCAGATTATTTTGCTTGTTTGTTTACGTTATCTCTTAAATTCCTTATTTCAAATTTTTTGTACGTTTTTTTGGGCGGTGTTAGAGGTTTAGCTCAGGGAATAAAGGTCACCTTCCCTGATTAATTATCATTTTTTATTTATTTATTATGGCCATATTTTTCACGCTCCCAATATTCCGGGCCCACGTCCCTGCGGGGCGGAACCCCGTACCGTCCGATCCCGTTTCTGTCCGGCTAAAAATGGGATCCCCAGAAGACGTCCGCCCGGCCATGGCTGCATCGCCGTGGTAACCCTAGAGTCCAGTCCAATCAACACGTCTTCCTCCTCTGATCCTTCCGCCCTCCTCTTCCTCTGGGCTCGCCCGGCCTCTCAACACCTCTTATTACCAGCCCACAGTGGCACAGGGGACACACACACACACACACACACACACACACACACACACACACACACATACACACACACATTCACACACACACATACACTCACACACACAAACATTCACACGCACACACCCAGAACAAACATATAGAACGGTCAATGCACATACATTTTGTTATAATTCACACTAATAATTCAAACTGAGCGATCTACATAAGACTGTTCAGACGCACAAAGTATGTATGAAGAGATATGCATGATATGAACACACACACACATAAGTGATGTTAAGTTGATGATGCTTGCGTGTGTGTGTGCATGTGTGTGTGTGTGTCCTCCAGGAGGATGTGTGTGTGTGTGTGTGTGTGTCCTCCATGTGTGCTAAATAAAAAATGTCAGACGTCTCCGAAGGGTCTGAGTTCCACATTCATTTCCCCACGTCACGTCTAAGAGGCAAACAAAGCCACGCGCACACACACACACATCCATCAGACTGCCAGCTGTCTGCCAGTGGCATAAACAGGCTATTGTTTATCGGAGTGTGTGTGGGTGGGCGTCTGCGTGTGTGTGTGTGTGTGTGTGTGTGTGCGTGCGTGCGTGCGTGTGCGTGTGTGTGTGTGCGTGCGTGCTCCTCAGCCTGTCGACACTGCCCTTTTTAGGTTGACGTGTCTACGCGTGTGTTTCACTTTGCATGTCCCAGCATGCGTGGGCGTCTGCGTGTGTGTGTGCGTCTGCTTGTGTATGTGTGTGTGTATGCGTGTGAGTGTCTGCGTGTGTGTGTGTGTACGTGAGTTATATCTGTGCTCTGTATCAGCCAGCGGCAGATACACTCATCCGCAGTGACACTTGAGCGACAGAGGAGTCACCCAGATAAAGACAGCAGGGAGACCATGACAAATAGACCCACGTCCTCTAGTATAGGCACACACACACACACACACACACACACACGCTAACCATTCCCTCAGAATGTAAGTGCTGTGGACGTGCGAGTCTCGGAGGTTAAGTTAAAACAGACAGACACACAGGCAGGTCCAGGTTTCAATGGTGTCCTTGATGAGAAGCCCATGACAGACGTCTGTCTGGCCAGCGTGGAACAGCGGGATTCAGGGGAGACAAAAGAGCAGATGTGCGAGCGTTGGGAGCGGTCTGTGTCTGTCTGTGTGTGTGTGTGTGTGTGTGCATTGTGAGCGGTCTGTGTGTCTGTGTGTGTGCGTGTGCGTTGCAAGCGGTCTGTGTCAGCGTGCCTCGGTGTGTGTGGTGTGTGTGTGTGTGCATTGTGAGAGGTCTGTGTTAGCGTGCGTCTGTATGTGTGTGTGTTCGTGCTTTGCCAGCTGTCTGTGTGAACGTGTGTCTGTGTCTGTGTGTGTGTGGCTGTGGCTGTGTGTGTGTGTGTGTGTGTGGTGTGATGGCCAGATTGACCTGAATCTCAAGGTGAATCTCTGAGCGCTTCCGTTTCTGTTTCAAGTGCCGTTTAATGGAGGGCCCTCGTAGCAGACCCCCCACCTCCCCCCACCTCCTCCCACCTCCCCCCTCCTCCACTCAGCTGTATGGAGTAGGTGTGGGAGGAGGGTAGAGGAGCAGAGAGATGAGAGGAGGACAATGGTAAGGAGGAGTGTGGGCAGGAAAGGGGTGGAAAGAAGTATGAGAGCGAGGGGGGGGAAGATGAGATGGTGTGAGGGGAGGTAGGGGAGCAGGGGAGGGGGGGGGGGGGGGGCAGGGTTGGGGGGGATCACCATGAGAGGAACATGGAGCACCACTTCATTACAACTGAAATGAAGAGTCTGGATGCTCTCATGGATGAAATGGGGGCAGAGCGTGAGTGTGTGTGCGTGTGTGTGTGTGTGTGTGTGTGTGTGTGTGTGTGTGTGTGTGTGTGTGTGTGCATGTGTAAGGACGTACGCACGTTGGCTTTGAGATGGATTTTATAACAGGAAGAGGTACAGCCAAAGCTGGGTCTTAAATGTGACATAATCTTAAGGTATGTATATGACCGTACATGTGTGTGTGTGTGTGTGTGTGCGTGTGCGTGTGTGTGTGTTAGCAAAGCAGATTACTCAAAAGAACTCCGATCATGGCAGAGCTCCTCTCTGCTGATGCCTGTCAGATCTCACACTGGCTTTTGGAGAGGGATAAGAGGGAAGAGAAAAAAGAGGGAGGAAGGAGGAGAGAAGGAGTAAGGGGGGATAAGAAAAAGGAGAGAGGAGGGATAAGAAAAAGGAGGGGGGAGGGAGGAGAGAAAGCAGAGCGGAGGGCTTTGGGCTGCTCTGTGTGAAGTCCCTCTACGGAAGACCCATTCAGGACATCTATGGTTATTTGATCAGCCTGGGTCTTAGAGAGGGCTAAGTCCTCCTCCGCTGGAGGGCTGAGGTTATAGAGCCGCACAGAGGGGGGAATATATGTATCCGTCTGAAGCATCAAGTGACTTACGTTAATATGAGTCAGCCATTTTGCGAAGCTCTGAGTTCATAATCCACACGATGAGGCCTATGATGGTGGGATATAGTTGACTGTGCACTAATATTACTGTAAGTAAAAAATATATATATTTCAATAATATGGATTCTTTTTGGTTGGTTGTCTATTCAAAGACCTCAAGGCCACTTTTTTTGTCCACTTGTGCCAGCCTTCAATGCTTCTCTTCATTGTTCATATTATATGCTAACATTAATATATAATCTCATATGTTTTAGGTGACCTTGAGTGTCTTGAAAGGCGCCCTGAAATGTAATGTATTCTTATTACTTATTATTATATTGCACATTTTCCTCAGTCGATATTTATGTGTGAGGGGGAATATGCAGTGGTGAAAGGAAATCCAAACGGGTGTCGCGCTCTTCATGCTCCCCCTGGCAACTCATCAAATGAGTTACAAGGTTCCCGCCCCCCAGAGGACTCCGCCGCGCGTTGACGAGGCGACACACAGTGACAGCTGATCCAGACGAGGCCGGAGGAGAGGGGAGCAGGAGTCCAAGGCCCTCACTCCCTTTCCCTCCTCCTTCCCAATCCGTTTCCATGGCTCCCCGGGTCACATCCCGAGGTTTGGCTTGCCTCGGGCCTCTCTCGGCCATGTTTCAAGCTGGAGAGGGGATCCAGCCCACAGCATTCCCGCCAGAGAGCGGGGGGGGGCGGTACCGTTAGCCCGCCATGTTGCCACGTCTGCCTGTGTGGCACCATGACATTCTAGCTGTCATCAGCGCCAGCCAGCAAAGTTATAACACAGTTA
Source organism: Aplochiton taeniatus (assembly GCA_017639675.1). NCBI lineage: Eukaryota > Metazoa > Chordata > Actinopteri > Galaxiiformes > Galaxiidae > Aplochiton > Aplochiton taeniatus. Next base: position 2,260,754 of record CM030177.1, read on the forward strand.
CACCAACTCGCAAGGTTTTCCTTCCCAATAATCAAATCGCCAGTGTCACTTGACAGAACATAACCGTTCCAATCTTTAGACCCATTTTTCGACCGGGCAACGATTACGTGCTACAAAGGGCAGGGGCAATGTAGACAGGGCCGTGGTACAAAATGAAATCATTTAACGTCAGGTCCAATACTGTGACTCCCTGCCCGACGTAGCACACTGCCGCCCTGGCTACACGGTCTGAACGTCACGTAAATCGGAGTTCGATGATGGACGTCCCTCCTGCAGACCTTGGGCTTCATTCCCCGTGATCCGCACTCCTTATTAATCGGGCCCTAATGGTCTATTGATCGGCGCGGGAGGTTAAGCGTTGAGAGTCGACGGGAGGGAGTGGATCTACAGGGAGCGGGCCGGACCCGACGGCCACCGGCTCAAGGGCACGGGGCCGTTGTCGCGGTGATGCCCCTCCCTGGTTTTGTGGACGGGATCGAAGAGATGGGGGAGAGGAGGAGGAGAGGAGGGGGAAAGGAGGAGGAGAGGAGGGGGAAAGGAGGAGGAGAGGAGGAGGAGAGGAGGAGGAGAGGAGGGGGAAAGGAGGAGGAGAGGAGGGGGAAAGGAGGAGGAGGGGAGGGGGAAAGGAGGAGGAGAGGAGGAGGAGAGGAGAGGGAAAGGAGGAGGAGATGAGGTGGGGGGGAATTGAACAGAGGGAGAGGGAGAGGGGGAGGCGGAGGGAGAGGGAGATGGAGATGGAGAGACAGAGAGAGGGAGAGAGGGAGAGGAAGGGAGGGAGAGAGATAAAGAGGGGTTCATGATTGAAGCTGAGAGAGAGAGAGAGAGAGAGAGAGGGGGTTTTGTCGTTCGGTGAGTGTCTTCACTGCAGATGTGACTCACGCCAACTCTCACCTTCTCCTCACATCTCTCCTCTCTCCCACAGGCTGGACAGTCAACTTCTTTCTTTCTTCTTTTGTCTGTCTGTCTTTCTTTCTTTCTTTTATACCTTTTGTCTGTCTGTCTTTCTTTCTTTCTTTCTTTTATACCTTTTGTCTGTCTGTCTTTCTTTCGTTCTTTTTTAATTTCTTTACCGCCTTTATTTCTTTCCAACCTGGCCTTTTTTTTTGTATTTGGCACCTTATCTACTCTCTTCCTTTTCATTCACTCTTTGTCTTCTTTCATTTCATCGCCACACACTCTCTTTCCCTCCTTTCTTCCCACTGGTCTCTCTTTCTGCAGAGATGAGTGGGTGGGATGAGACATTGTCCCCCAGAGATTGTCATGCCAGCCTCCTCTCCGACAGGCCAGGACATTTCTGTTGGTTTGTCTGCGGATTTTAGTGTGCACCTTACGTGTGTGTGTGCGTGTGTGTGTGTTAGTATCTTCACTTGTGGAGCCCTGTCAAAGATGAAAAATCGATCATTCCTTGCAACCCAGTGTGATTAAAGTATTTCTTGTGTTGGCACAGTATAGCGCTTACACACACATATAGAAATCTTAGTTCGAGTCCTGACAGTTTATTTGCTTATTCTCGTAGCTCAACATTCACATATTTCCCAACCAAGGTCTTCTTCTTTTTCTATCTATCTTTCTCTCTTTTCCTTTGGTGCACTCTCTCGATGTTTCCCTCTTAATTCTCTGTTTCTTTCTCCCTCTCCTCCCTCCTATTTTGAGCTTTTCTGGAGAAGCCGAAGCTGGGGCTGGTAAATATGCCAACGCTCACCTTCCAAAGCCTCCGACTCATAAATACAGCTTTGTAACTGACAGCTCCCATTCAAACGCTCCCGTACACGGGCACGGCTGTAAACCTGGAAATAAAACTTGGAACATTTAATCCGATTTGCCTTTCCGCAGAGAGAGAGAAAGAGAGATACAGAGACAGAAACTGAGAGTCCAAATCTTTGGCGGTATAATTGGAATTGTACAGACATTGCTTATTTGGTGGCACTATGAATCATCTAACAGATACATGGTAGAACAAATAATCCCAATTACTGAATAAATGAATGGAAATCCAACTTCTTACAGTTCATTGTTTTTTTACACTTGGCCGCTCTCTGTTCAAAGCCGATCTCCATACCCTGATGTTTATTATTTTAATAAGCTAACATTGCTGCTGCTTGCTCATTTGTGTCTTTGGCAGTGAGCAGAATCAAAAACAGCAGAATCCCAGGGAGTCTCTCTCTTTGTGTGTATATGTGCTGTGTGTGGCTGTGTGTGTGTGTGTGTCTGTGTATGTTAGTGTATGTCTGTGTATGTGAGTGTGTGTGTGTGTGTGTGCGTGTGCGTGTGTGTGTGCGTGTGTGTGTGAGAGAGAGTGCAAGTGCCTGTAGAGGATTATGCATTAGTGCCATTCTAGAGGTAAGGGTTAACCAAACACTCCAAAAAGTAAGGTCAAGGTCATAGCCTCTAACCAACGGGTTTGCACTGAGGAGACATCATTGTCGCCTGAGTCTCACAGACTGTCTGTGTGTCCTCGCTGTCTACAAGAAAGAATTGTAATTTTATTATTATTATTATTTAACCAGGAAGTCCCATTGAGACTTACTCATAATTATGCCCCCCCCCCCCCCCCCCCCCCCCAACACACAAGCAGGTAGGCACGCACACACGTCAATACATCAAAGGACTATTTTACAAAAGGTTAGATTGTAGGTCAACCCATTTAGACCAAAAGACACACAGCAGCTTCAGAGCTCGGCTGAACAGCGTCTTTTCTGAGCCATTGTCTGTCTCAATGTAAGTTCAAGCGCAGGTTAATATGGATGTTTAAAAAGCAGGGATTATGTTCTTGTACAAGACCAGCAGCAGCAGCCATAGGCTGAAGATAAGGACCGTCTTCAACATGCCTGGGATTTCAGAATAAAATGTGAGAGCATAGATAAGGCAAGCTTCATCCTTTTAAATTCTCTCTCTCTCTCGCTCTGTCTCTCTCACACACACACACACACACACACACACACAGTATGAAGCATTTTGTGTTGAAATTCTGTATTAAGAATGATGATATGTGATTCTTTCACAATTATTTCAAAAGATTTCTTTCTTGTTCTTCCGACAGTTTGATAGTTTTCCTTTTAATATGCTACTCTAACTTATTTTAAGAAGGGGCGTGACTTGCCAAGAAGTGAAAGAAAGGCGAAATGAACTCCGATCATCATTTTCCCCTCATATCTTTCGCGAAGGAACAGTCACCGCCTGTCAGTGCGTCATCACTTGGTATCAAGGCTCCTCGCCCCAGCAGGCAGGGCCGCCCTGTTTATCCTGAGTGTGAAGCTAATGTGCGCCGAGTCATGCCGACTCTCTTCACCATACAAAAGGAATCCATGTCGCACTAGTCGGAGGCGTCGGAGAGGCCTCTTGTTTCTGCTCTAAAAAGACAGCCAGTTAGAGTCATTCACAGCGGAGATCGCGTCAGCCCCGTAATGATTTTTTAATTAGGCGTCATTGTCTCCAGTTAGCGAAGGGGAAGCGCGCGTTAATTGAAGAAGGGGAGAAAGGGTAATTGATTGTGCCAACGCCGGGTTATGAGAGCCCCTAAGGAGAGTGGTGCTCGACGAATGGGAAAAACAAGAGTTCTGAAGAGGCCGCCGTCAAAGAACCTTCTCCCTCTCCATGCGAGTGGATGGGAGCCTGGCCCGTGAGAGACCCGACGAGTGCTCTCTGCGATGCGGTTTGAGGGGGGACAGGGGATCAGATGGGAGTGCGTGCGCGTTTTGTGTTTTTGAGAGACAGCGGGTGTGTGAGACGCGTGGGCACATTCACGGATACTTTAATGTAGCTGCCATTACTGCGCGTGTGTTAGTGTGTGTGGTGTACATTTATACAACTTTTGAAGTGGGTTTCTAAGTAGGAGGCGTGCGGGGGAGAGATGACGTCCTCTGTGGCTTCCTTGAATAACTCTGTGTGTGTGTGTGTGTGTGTGTGTGTGTGTGTGTGTGTGTGTGTGTGTGTGTGTGTGTGTGTGTGTGTGTGTGTGTGTGTGTTGAGTGCGGTTAAGCTGATGGATGGATCACATTGAGTGTCTCAGCCTTGAAATCCAGAGTTCAGACACTGCCTCCAGCTCGGTTCTCTCAGGGTGCTGAACGTCATCAGAGGCAAGCATCTCTGTCACACACACACACACACACGTAAAGAAAAGAGCAGATGTGGCACACTGATATGTTTATTGAGAGGCTTTGGGTATTAGAAAAGGAGTTGGCGAGAAAGTCACACCCACAAACAAACACACAAACACGGAAAACCCGGATACGGACCATCTCCTGTCCTCATGTTAGCTCACACACCTCACAAACCCTTCAAGTACACAGACAAAATTTGACAACAATGTACAGCTAGACAAGACAAGTCACAGTTGTTGTATTTTTGTTTTTTTTCCCGACTACACTTCGTCTCTACATGTAAAATTCACAGTTATACATACTTCATGAGGGAGATTGTAGGCACAGCAAAGCAATAGATGTGTTTTAACAATAAAAATTAAGGTACACATCGTACCGTTGAAATATTCCCAGAGGAGCAGATTTTCAAACCGAATGCAAAGTCGAGTTGTTTTGTTATCTCCCTTAATGGGAGTCAGCGCAAATGGTGGAAAAAATAAAAATGAAAAAATAAAAAAGGTTCTACAGTAAGGTCGAGTGAAGCGGAAGACGTTAGCATTTCAGACAATAGCTCTTTTTGGTGTTTGTTTTTTTTTCGTTTTTTTTCAACTCCGTGCCAAGAAAAGAAAAACAAGTGCAGACTTCGCCATGGGCGGCGTTAAACCGCTTATCTGCGTCCTGATTTTTTTTATTTCTCTGTTGCACATCCTCCTTAATTTATCTTTTTATAGACATTTATGATTAGCATAAGAGCCTGGGACTCGACCATTTAATATAAATGCAATCCCAGATGTTTCGCTAGGGCTAACAGGCTAGGCTAACAGGGCACGTTTTCCCGCTCTTGGTCCGAAGCCAATATCTTTTATCACACATAGACAACACTTCGCGTCAACACTGCGGGACAGTATGGGCGTCTCTCTTTCTTCAAGGGTCTTTTTTTTATTTGAATTTTTTTGTTTGTTTTCGCTGCCCAACACAATGTTGAAGTGCGTGTGTACTTACTCTCCTGGCCCCAACCACAAACACACCTTTCCACAAACACCCCTCTTTGGAAGACTGAAACCTCGTGCTCAGCTAGAGGAGGATAGCCAACGACCCACTTCCTGTGGTTTGTAACTGACTGACGCCGTCTCGGCTTAGGTCAAAGTACAGCGTCTTAAATAGGATGTATGCAAATGGATCCGTCACTCAAACGTGTCCTCAGGGTGTCAGGCTGGGGGGACAAA
>CM030177.1:2271058-2273558 GCA_017639675.1 Aplochiton taeniatus
ATATATATATATATATATATATATATATATATATATATATATATATATATATACATATATACTATATACATATGTGGTAAACATATATATATCATCATTTGTTCCTTGGTTCATTCATCTATAACACTGGCCCACTGACCCTGAAGAGCAGGCACTTACAGGATTAATACTCATCTATATATTATATATATATATACAGTATATATACATAAATACTACATATACACTATATATATATATATATATATATATATATATATATATATATATATCTCATTTGTTCCTTGGTTTCTCCATAACACTGTGGCCCACTGACCCTGAAGAGCAGGCACTTACAGGATTAATACTCATCTATATCTATTATCGTATATATACGCATATCATCATTTGTTCCTTGGTTCCTCCATAACACTGTGGCCCACTGACCCTGAACAGCAGGCGTGCCACCGGGCTCTGTACCAGCCGGAGCGGGAAGGAGAGGTGACGGTACAGCGCCGTGTCCACCATCCCTGGGTCCACAGCGCTGGAGCTCACCGGGAACCCTTCTCTGGCCAGCCCCCGTTGCAGGTGGGAGGAGAATAGCAGCAGCGCCAGCTTACTCTGACAGTAGGCCGCATGGGCTGAGTAACATTGACTGGCCAAAGGAAGACACAGGGAAGGACAGTTTTCAGAGTTTCTCTCAATATATCTATATATTTACACGTGTGTGTGTGTGTGTGTGTGTGTGCGTGTGTGTGTGTGTGTGTTTGTGTGTGTGTGTGTGTGCGTGTGTGTTTACACAGGGTTTAGGACAGTTTTCAGAGTTCTCTCAATATATCTATATATTTACAAGTGTGTGTGTGTGTGTGTGTTTACACAGGGAAGGACAGTTTTCAGAGTTCTCTCAATATATCTATATATTTACATGTGTGTGTGTGTGTGTGTGTTTACACAGGGAAGGACAGTTTTCAGAGTTCTCTCAATATATCTATATATTTACGTGTGTGTGTGTGTGTGTGTGTTTACACAGGGAAGGACAGTTTTCAGAGTTCTCTCAATATATCTATATATTTACATGTGTGTGTGTGTGTGTGTGTTTACACAGGGAAGGACAGTTTTCAGAGTGCTCTCAATATATCTATATATTTACATGTGTGTCTGTGTGTGTGTGTGTGTTTACTCCCTCACCTGCCCTGCAGGTCATCCAGACGGATCTCTCCGGCGCGGTGAGCCGACGAGGACACGCTGACCACCCGAGAGCAGGAACCACGTTTCCCAGAGTCCTTCAGCGTGTCCAGTAGGAGGGAGGTTAACAGGAAGTGACCTAGGTAGTTGACCCCCAGGTGCTGTTCAAAGCCTTCCTCCGTATAGCCCTCAGGGACCAGCATGACCCCCGCTGTATAGAAGCAAGCACGCACAGACACCCACACATGCGCGCACACACACACACACACACACACACACACACACACACACACACGTCATTGAGAGTCTCTACAGGGCCCAGTAAGAGCCAAAACCATGTTGATAATTGCTTCGTGCGAACGATGGCAAACAGCTCGGGGGGTGGGACGTCACTTCCTATTTGACTATTGACAAGTCACATGAGATTACGAGGTGTTGATTTGCTGATTGGCCTGTCACTCACCATTGTTGACTAAGACGTGCAGAGGCAGGCCCCGCCCCTTGAAGAGCTGGACGAATCGGTGGACAGACTGCAGCGAGGCGAGGTCCAGCTTCTCATACTCCACTGAAATCAGAAACCCACGCACGCACAGAGAGAGAGAGAGAGAGAGAGAGAGAGAGAGACAGAGAGACAGAGAGAGAGAGAGAGAGAGAGAGAGAGAGAGAGAGAGAGAGAAATGAGAGGTAGAGAGAGAGAGAGAGAGAGAGAGAGAGAGAGAGAGAGAGAGAGAGAGAGAGATAGAGAGAGGGGTAGAGAGAGAGGTAGAGAGAAAGAGAGAGAGAGAGAGGTAGAGAGAGAGAGACATCAGTGACATTGTAAAAGGATTATTTCCTGCTCGCCGTTCGGCTGGTGGCTTATCACACTGCGTAATAATCTGCAGCGGTGGCCACGGCGGGTTTAGAACCCCATCCAGAACAGAAGCCCCGTTTGCTTCCTGGATCGGAACCTGGCAGGCGCCCCGTACCCCTCACTACACCACTGACCCTAATACCCTGGGATACGAATCTAACGACGGAGGATTGACTTCTGATGGGACATGGCAATGCTGCCCTGGTGTGACCCACTCACTATCCGGCACAACTCTCTCTCTGTGTGTGAGAGTGTGTGTGTGTGTGTGTGTGTGTGAGAGTGTGTGTGTGCGTGTCTGTGTGTGTGTGTGTGTGTGTGTCAGCTAACACCTCCACTGGGTCTCGCGGAGGGAAATGAAAACGGCGTGCGCCTCTGTCCCATGTCGCCACCGGATGACGTGTCAGTGGCAGACAGACGAAGACGCCGCCAGGCTACACAGACGTCTCACGGCTTCCCATTTATGGAACGACCAGAAGGACATGTGCA
>CM030177.1:2283558-2458011 GCA_017639675.1 Aplochiton taeniatus
CAAATGGCCTAATTTGTCACAATCTTCCAACACTATATGGAAAAACTTTCAATTTACCGAAGAAAGCACAGAATGCCCTGAGAACAGCGTTAATTTTAATGCTATTCAGCACACACACACACACACACACACACACAAACAGTAGAACTTCACGGGGACTCAGTCCACTCTGACACAAATTATGCTAACTGCACCGACTCTGAGGTTGGCCTAGTCCACAGAACAGTTTAGCCCCTTGACCAGGGACGGACTCGCCTCATAAACAAACACACACACACACACACACACACACACACACACACACACACACTCTGAACTTGTAGCCAAAGTGCAGCGGGCGTATATTGAGTGCGAGGGTAGACTAATAGACTGATGTGACCACGGCCGTCTGTCTGCTTGATGTGGCGTATGATAGGCTGCAAGGTTTATGAATGGGACTACCTTGGCCCACACAGCCGACTGGCTCGCTCATTAAACGCTGTCGGAGCCGGAAGAATCCGACAGAGAGGACGTAGCGGAGTGGATAATAGCGATGCCACGATCGGCTGAGGCAGGGACTTAGTCCGCTACACTACACTATCCCGCTGGGGAAAACACGTTGAGGACTTCCTCATATCGTTATCAAAGTAAAATGTCCGAGAGATAAAAATAAAAAAAATGATGGGCCTGTGTTTTTCTAACAACTTGATTGGTTAACTGATATTATAATACTGCCAAGAGGGATATATACCGATCTCTCCATGTCTACCTTTTAACATCTCATAATGTCAGCAGGACTTGAAAGACCTCCTGCCAGCTTAGGTAATACAATAGTATTTTAGACCAATAAGCCATGCCATTCCCTATCATAAAGAGCTCCACACCAAGGCCCTAGCCGATGCCAACGTGGAGGTTTACCGGCCCATGTCTGGCACATAGTTGGCATACTACCACAGCGCCAGGGTTAAAAGGTTTCACGTGCACTTCTTGACCACAAATCGTTGTCACCTCGGTTCTAAAACTCCCTGCACTTCCATGCCTAGCCGCCCCTATACCTCGTGCCTCGATATTGAGGAAGAAAAGAAATGGTTCAGGGAACTCTATTCTTATATTTACCAAAGAAGACGGTTTCTCTCTCGACTCTAACTTAGGGACAGCCCCTGACTCAGCACAATTGTTTTAGGCAAGGGACACCCTTGCAGACAGGGTAACCTCCAAAACCTTTCCTCAGAGGTCTCTGTCTTTCCCTTTGTTCTCTCTTTCAGTTTCATCTTCTTGCTTCCTCTCGTGTTTATTCATGCTCCTGTTTTTTCTTTCATTGGCTGTCTTTCTCACTCCCCCAATCCTTAACTGTAGACTACAGCCTTGTCCGTTGGAACCGCCTCCATCCCGCCTCCCCCGCGATCTCCGCGGAGTTGTACTTCGTGTTTACCCCCGGTCGTCCCTGACACTCGGCCACCCACCACCACCCTCCACCTACACGAACAAACGAACCAGCTGCACTTCTTCACCAACACAACGTTCCAATGTCCCTGCTCCGCTTTGCCCTTGTCGGCCCCATTTAAAGGTGCAGGCCGGTGAGAGAAGCTGAAGCCTCAAGATATCTCGTTTAAATCCAGAGGTGTCAAGGAAATATCTCAGGTACTCTGGGGGAAACTGGCCTCTTCCAGACAGCTTCCTTTGCCTTGTCTTTACTCTCTCTCTCTCTCTCTCTCTCTCTCTCTCTCTCTCTCTCTCTCTCTCTCTCTCTCGACCATACACCCCATCCCTTCATCTGCCCCTCTATATATCTTTCCTTCTCCTACTCTCTCTTTTTACCATAGCCCCCCCCCAACACACACACACACACATACACAAACACACCCCTTATCTGTCAGCCGGGATCTGATTCTTTTGCTATGCCTCCCTCCCTCACCATGCCCCTCCTCTCTCTCTATATATAACTTTCTATCTCTCTCTCTCTCTCTCTCTCTCTCTCTCTCTCTCTCCCTCTCTCTCTCTCTCTCTCTCTAACTCTCTCTCTCTATCTCTCAATCTCTCTTTCACGATGCCCCCCCCCCCCTCTCTCTCTCCCCCTCTCTCTCTTCAGGTAGTGGCTACTGATGTTATCTCCCAGATTATGGCTGTGTCCTTCATTTAAAGGTCAACGCTGGGACAACAATGACAGGCCGTGGGGCCCTCTCACTGACCACTCCAGAGGACACTAGGGGGCGCTGCTGTTACTGTAGGTAATGATATGGCAATAAGAGATCATATGGGGGAGCGGGTGTCCGAGTGATCCTAACCAGGTATTAGGACAGACCCAGAGGTTTAGGGCCTGTGTGTGTGTGTGTCCGAGTGGTCCTAACCAGGTATTAGGACAGACCCAGAGGTTTAGGGCCTGTGTGTGGGCTTGCTTACTTTACTTCAGGTAACAATATGGTGATAGGGGATCACATGTGTGTTTGGGTGTGTGTGTGTCCGAGTGGTCCTAGCCAGATATTAGGACAGATCCAGAGGTTTAGGGCCTGTGTGTGTGGGCTTGCTCTTTACATCAGGTAATAATATGGGGATAGGGGATCACGTGTGTGTGTGTGCTCACTTTACATCAGGTAATAATATGGGGATAGGGGATCACGTGTGTGTGTGTGCTCACTTTACATCAGGTAATAATATGGGGATAGGGGATCACGTGTGTGTGTGTGCTCACTTTACATCAGGTAATAATATGGGGATAGGGGATCACGTGTGTGTGTGCTCACTTTACATCAGGTAATAATATGGGGATAGGGGATCACGTGTGTGTGTGCTCACTTTACATCAGGTAATAATATGGGGATAGGGGATCACGTGTGTGGGGGGGTGTGCTGGCGCGTTTCGTTGCGGCATGGCCTCCTGAGGTTTGAGTGGGTCGGCGAGGCAGAGCGCCGCCGCCATTGTTTAGAGGAAATGGCATGCCACGCATGTAATAATAATTAAAAACCATGAATCATTAACGAGACAGCTAGGCTCTCACCAACACACAGACACATGGCATTACACACTCTCTGCCCCTGTCCCAGCTTTAGATAGTATCTCTCTCTCTCTCTCTCTCTCTCTCTCTCTCTCTCTCTCTCTCTCTCTCTCTCTCTCTCTCTCTCCCTCTTTGTCTCTCTCTCTCTCTCTCTCTCTCTCTCTCTCTCTCTCTCTCTCTGTCTTTTTGTCTACCACCAACGCCTGGTGCTATATACCGTAAATATAAAGACAACCTGCATGGCGCGTCATGGTTGGGGTTCATTTGAGTGACAGGTAAGACCCTGGTCTGAATGTGGTGGTGGCGAGTCGGCCAATGTGACGCGGGACATCGGATGGAAGCAGACCGGACTCTAACGCCAACCGTGTCTGAACACCAGAACCAACCCCGAACACTGACTCCAACAGACGTGCGTTTGCCCTGCGCGACAGCGACCGGCTGCCAAGTCTGTTCTGACTGACTTCGACGTCTAATCGAGATAGGAACACAGGGACGGTGTAATTATGGACTTCTGGAGCTCGGACATCGTTCTAAGAGCCTCTATTGGTTATGGTGTAGTGTCTATGACCTCACAGGGGTTATGGTGTAGTGCCTATGACCTCACAGCGGATAGGGTGTAGTGCCTATGACCTCACAGCGGTTATGCTGTAATGCCTATGACCTCACAGCGGTTAGGGTGTATTGCCTATGACCTCACAGCGGTTAGGCTGTAAAGCCTATGACCTCACAGCGGTTAGGGTGTAGTGCCTATGACCTCACAGCGGTTATGGTGTAATGCCTATGACCTCACAGCGGTTAGGGTGTAGTGCCTATGACCTCACAGCGGTTATGGTGTAGTGCCTATGACCTCACATTGGTTATGGTGTAGTATCTATGATCTCACAGCGGTTAGGGTGTAGCGCCTATGTCCTCACAGCGGTTAGGCTGTGATGCCTATGACCTCACAGCGGTTAGGGTGTAGTCCCTATGACCTCACAGCGGTTAGGGTGCAGTGCCTATGACCTTCATATTTGAAATCCCACAGAATAATTAGCCCAACTCAAGTTTGATGTGTGCATTGCATGTACTTGTCAAAGAAGCTGCTCAGAATTGCTGAGCCTACGTTTGAAAATGGCTGCTGTCTGGCTGCAGTGACGGCAGGCGTTTATGGAGAGGTGTTCTGGGTCCTTCAGGAAACCCCAGCTCTGGATTAGAACTCAGACAGGTGTGACAGGTCGGCCGGCCTTCATCTCGTAAAAGCCTGCCAGGCCTCACAGGAAAAGCCTTCCTGTAGTTGTGGCTATTAGAACTGGCAGTTGGAGCTCTGGGCTCGATCTCCGTACATGAGCTATCCAGTGTGAGAATGAGGCTACAGCGTTAATTGGAGCAAATTTGTGATGGTTAAGTATTTCGAATTCATTTCGAGTGGTTTTGTTGAAAAAGGGCCAACTTTAAAACAAAAAAATGTTATTTTACTGCAGTAGCCGCCTCACCAAGGGTATTTCTTTTTAAACTGTTGAGTCATAACTGTTTAGGCCAGTGAGGGTGGATACGCTGAGTGGCTGAGAATTAATTTCCCAGTGGGAAGATTATAGTTTTGAAGTGAATTGAGACAGTTGGTGAGGGGAGGGAGAGGATAGTTCCAACCACTGCGATAACAACCTCTCTCTGAGGCCGTCGTCGGGGAAAGCAGCCAGTCGGCGACGCACCTCAATGCAGGACGGAACGCGGATCTCTGACTGCTAATGACGTGGCGTGTTTGCGGTTGGCTTTTGTGCCTGTGTTTGCGTATGAAAGACAGTGTGTGTGAAGCGTGTGTATGTGTGTTCAAATGTTTTGTGTGTGTGCGTGTGTGTTCAAATATTTTGTCAGTATGTGTGTGTGTGCGTGTGTGTGTGTGTGTGTGTGTGTGTGTAATATCTCACCACGCTCCCTCTCATTACTGTCTTCAGTGAGCTGATGCCTTTCCATTAGCAGATGTAAAATACTGTGCAGGGGGAGGGGCACTCGCTCACACCAATTAAATCTATGATTAACCACACACCAGGGTACAGCACACAACACGTACAGAAAACACAGTGTGTCTGTGTGTGTGTGTGTGTGTGTGTGTGTGTGTGTGTCTGTGTGTGTGTGTGTGTGTCAATCCCCCCTTCTGTGCTCTAAGCCAACAGAGAATGTCAAAGGCAAAATTCCAACCTTGTCACATGGAAGGCCGCCTTCTTCCATTTTACGAGATGTATCAGAGGAAACAGGAAATAGTAAGGCTCTCCGTGTGACAGACGGGGCTCAGCCTTTTGAGACAGTGTTTCCCCCCTCAGGACATCGAGGCCCCAGGTGAGCCCTAAGTCCGCCCCTGGCCCCCGGCCCCGTCCACACCGCTGGGACAGAGTGCACACACACTTGCCGAGTTACACTTGCTCACAGTGTTACCTATTAAGTCCCAAACACACTAAAAGTCAAGCACATACACACACACACAGCCACACACACACACACACACTGGAGAGTCCCACACACATAAAAAAAAAAACGCAGTCGCACACAAACATAAAATCAGGTCACGTGCTGTATATAGTCATAGACATGCAAATGCACAGTCACACACAACTAGCAACACACACACACACACACACACACACACACACACACACACACCTACAAGGTCACACAATCCATTAGTTGTCTGACTTAACCCGAACCCTATTCATGGGATGAGCCAACATTAATCAAGCTTACACACACACACACACACACACACCTTTAGGCACTCTAAGAGATTGGTGGTGTTGGATGATACGTCTACCTTGCAGGTAGAATTTCAAACTTACCATCATCGTTCATTGTGAGTGTGGGTGTGTCCGTGTAGGAAGTGGGAGTTGGGTCAGTAGTTAAAGTCTTGATTTTTGGGTGGGGTGAGGCGGAGAAGCCCGCCGTTTCCTGGTGGATCGTTTGCTTTATGCCGGTCGATGTTATTTTCTGCATCTGTCTCTCTCTGTCTGCACCTTTGCATGGAACGTGTGCCGTATCATCCCCCCTATTAGTCTGGGAGGTTAAAAGGCTGTGCTCTCAGAGATGAGTGTGTGTGTGTGTGTGTGTGTGTGTGTGTGTGTGTGTGTGTGTGTGTGTGTGTGTGTGTGTGCGTGTGCGTGCGTGTGTGTGCGCGTGTGTGTGTGTGTGTGTGTAAAAAAGAGGGGGCAGAATTGCGTCAGACATGGTCTGTCTTTTAATAACAGACAGACGCTTCCTCAACCTCGACCGCTAGACCTAAACTCCACAACCGACCCGAGACCCAGAGACGTACTCTCCCATCCCCCTGACCGTGTCCTGCTATGGTGGGGTGGGGGTGGGGGTGGGGGGGTGGGCGGTGAGAGGAGCGGATGTGATGGATGAAGGGCTCCGGACACGGCAGACAGATGTCGGTTCCAGCCCAGCCTCAAACAGCCGCCCTGACAGGAACAGCCCGGGGCGGCCCTATCAGAGATAGACTTTACATAACGGCTGAGTCACTCAGGATCTGCTTCTGCTGCTTTGAGGCGTGTGTATGTATGTAAGTGTGTGTGTTTGTGTGTGTGTGTGTGTGTGTGTGTGTGTGTGTGTGTGAGAAAGCTGATGATGAAGATGATGTGCATCTGACAGTTGCTGTTTGCGGCGAACAGCAGTGGACACACACAAACATGCATCTGTCCCTCTCTGTTCCACAAACAAAAGACAACGACACACTCTCTCGCTCACACACACACACACACACACACACACACACACACACACACACCTACACAAACAAACACACACTCTCACACACACACACACACACACACACACCTGTCTCTCACACCGGAGATCCCACTGAGCCTTCTGTGCTCCACTTTGTCGTTTGGAGTGCCTTTGTAGAGCACATCTCAGTGTTTAACCCCCTCCCACACAGCAGGCGCTCTACACACACACACACACACACACACACACACACACACACACTCAGATTTAAACAGACTGACAAGCTCAAAGATCCAGCATGTCACACAAGTCTCGAAGGTGGGCTTGGAGGTGTAATATATTGAAACACGTTTCATTCCGTTCACACAGTGGACTCTAAAAGGCCTTTATCAAATAGGCTACAGGGACACAATGGACTACAATAAGATGAGTGAATATATTTCATATATTCATATTTCAGTGAATATATTTCATATATTCATATTTCAGTGAATATATTTCATATATTCATATTTCAGTGAATATATTTCATATATTCATATTTCAGTGAATATATTTCATATATTCATATTTCAGTGAATATATTTCATATATTCATATTTCAGTGAATATATTTCATAAATTCATATTTCAGTGAATATATTTAATATATTCATATTTCAGTGAATATATTTCATATATTCATATTTCAGTGAATATATTTCATATATTCATATTTCAGTGAATATATTTCATATATTCATATTTCAGTGAATATATTTCATATATTTATATTTCAGTGAATATATTTCATAAAGGTTCAGCTGAGGGTCAATACAACTACTCCAGTGCAGTAAACGACTGCGCTGCTTGAATCGAGCATCACCATCTGTCTGAGGGAGGCAATGGCGTGGCTAAAGGGTGATCTGGAGAGATGGTTTAGCCTTTCGGGGCTTTTGCTCGGTGTGTCAGTGTGTTGGCCGTGGTAGGAAGGTGTAAGTTAGGGGGAATGTACTGCATGTGGATGAATCTTTTGGACTGCCGTTCTTTGGCGACCGTGTCAGTGTTCAACGCCTGCCCCGCAGCCTGGCACTGTACAAACACACACACACACACACACGCTAACACGCAAACACACTAACACGCAAACTCACACTCACTGGCATCTCAACAGGCGTTTGGTAACGTGGGTTAAGGAGACAGCTCACATTGCTTTTAGTGAACACATTTTTCTCTGTCACCGTCAGTCTCACACCTTCCTCGCTCTGTCTGTGTGTGTGTGTGTGTGTGTGTGTGTGTGTGTGTGTGTGTGTGTGTGTGTGTGTGTGTGTCTCTCTCTTCTCTCTCTCTCTCTCGACGTGCTTTACGATAGCATGACACACATGCTGAGGCTTCTCTGTCAAATTAGCTTAATGAACAAAGTATGTATACATAATAGATTCCACTTTATCAAATGAACTCAAACCAACCGAATAGTGTGCAGTGCAATAGTGGCGTATAGGTGGCTTATATGACCATATAAGTTAAAGCTTGCATCATTTTTCATATAAAGGGGATAGTGTAATGAAATGTCCCTCTTTCCTTCCTCATCCACTAGAATGGCTGCTACATCACTGTTGTGGTTAGCTATTGGACAGATTGATGTAGGTGCCACAGATGCTTAGCCCCACAAGGGCTATTAGCCCCCATAAAAGAGGGCATGGCATGGATAGACACTGTGTCCTTGATGTGTCCTTCACAAATCGAGTATCAAACTGTTGGTTCATTTCAGCTATACATTTATCGTCAGAGTAACCAGGGCAAGGGGATGTCTTCGATCCTGACAGTCTTCTGTCACCTGTCAGCCCAGGTTTTAATAGCCTTGCACGCGCTGACAGTTATGGTTGCAATAAGGTCAAGGCAACTCCTGCAGCGACATAGATTTCGCGTGCCTTCATGCACACAGAG
This sequence comes from Aplochiton taeniatus, assembly GCA_017639675.1. NCBI lineage: Eukaryota > Metazoa > Chordata > Actinopteri > Galaxiiformes > Galaxiidae > Aplochiton > Aplochiton taeniatus. The sequence continues at coordinate 2,292,149 of CM030177.1, forward strand.
TAGGTTAAACCTTTCAAAGAAAGCTCTCTTGGTAGGGGCAAGTTGAATGTAGTCCATCACATGCTGGTTTGTTTGCATGCTTTTAACACTTGGATTTAATTAGTAGCGCGCAAAGCCCGCTATGCGTAAAAGCATGCATTAAGGTGTCGACTGAAACGCGCGTGTGACAACAATCCACACTTGACACAAGAAAGGAAAGAAAGAGAATAGCAAATGGCAAACGGGACTTCGATCAAATGATCCTGTTTGTGTTATGTAGAATGTTGGAAGAGAGATGAGAGAAACCGATTATGAACTACTCACAGTTCCACAGACAATGTTCTCTTAAACACACACGCGCACGACGCTTGGAAGCGCTAGTCAACTATTTAGACCGCCGCTCCATAAGGACATCCCATCGCCGACGCCGCAATGTCACAGCCGTTCTCTCATTGCATTAACATCCCTATCAATCCGTCCAATATCATGCTTGCACAATGTGGTAGTCTAATAGCCTACAACTGGGATATTCTGTCGCCTATTAGGCTCCTTCCAAGTGCACACTCTGATGTATTAATGGAAGATAAGAGTTGTCAGTTGGAGGGCATTTCAGTGACGGATAAGTGTCCTAGGTGATTGGATGCAATTCACTCGGTCGGTGGCGCGGCAAAACGCGAGAGACCATGCTGACGCGAGCGCAATAATTATTATGGAATGGCGCGCCAGATTATGTTTTCTCCAAGCACGCACAGACACCCAAACTCAAGCACCCACAAATGCAGACATCACAGAGACATAAAAAATATACACTCGCGCAAGAAAGAGAGGACACTTAAAGGGTGACCCCTTTTCTGGTTACCGTGAGAGGTGGGTCTCTTGCCAGATCTGTTATTCCCGGTATTCCTACTGGTGGTCGTCCATCCCAAAATATCAGATGCCGTGATCACAATCCACGTCTCTGCAAATGTACCAGAGGATCACGTAGAGGATGAGAAGGATAGCGAAGATAAAAAGAGCAACTAGAATGGCCTTGGTCACCGGGGAGATGAACGACTGCATGTCAGTCAGAGAAGATCCCAGCAGAGCGGCGTCTGGCTCCGCGCTACTAGCGTCTGTCTCAGTAACACACACACGACACTTCAGTTTCTCTCCTATCGGCTCCTCTCAGCTCCTGAAGCAACTGTTGAGGATGGAGTGAGGCAATGGCTTTGTCATCCAACGAGGGATACATGAATAGCACACTCACAAACACTCACGCACAAACACAGAAATTAGGCAGCAGGCTGCCTACAGGTATACAAGTCCCTGCGCGCAAACAGTGGGAATCCCCTCCTAAATGAACACTATAGGATTTCCAAATGAGCCTCTTCTGGCGGTTATTTTTTCAGTAAGGTTAAAAATTCCTTATCTCTTCCATTTCCCCGCAGAAGAGGAAGATCACCCCGTTCCAAGTCATCAATTAGCAAGGCTGAAAGCAAGAAATTGTATTATATTCCATGCAGCACAGCTTTATCTTGCTAGAGACCGAATAGGGGAAGCGTAAGTTGCACGCTGTTGCTGCTCCGTGAGCTCTGCAGCTTGTGGAGGATACAGATTGATTAGTATTCCTCACGATAGAGCGCTTGGCAAAGTCCAGTTAAAGGCGTCTGCTGGGAGAGGACGCGTTACACGTGCGCGTGGGGGATAAGTATGGGTAGACATGGGTCTAATCTTCATTGGGTGACCATAGCTTGTATGCGAGTCTACGTCTGACATAAATACTTCATTGTCCACAGAAACACACACACACACACACACACACACACACACACACACACACACACACACACACACACGCACAACGCGCGCGCGGATTTATGACTCGATCCCACTTTTTAATTTATGGTATAGGCACGTATATAGGGCTATGTCACGTAATAGGCCTTCTACTCTTTTTCCTATTCTATTGTATTCTATTGTATTCTATTCTATTCTATTCTATTCTATTCTACTCAACTGCCAAGTATGGGGATGATCCATGGGCCATCATAATTATTGTTACTAATTGTCCTTCCAAATGTAGCAAATTTAGATTTACAATTACCAAAACGTATTCAGTAGGTAATATGACCATCTATTTTGGAAATTGAGCGGAAATTAGTGCGCATGGTGAACCCGGAGTAATAGCGCTCCATAATTTACCTTTCTTCGACACTAGGTGGCGGCAACTATCCTACTTCTTATTCCTTTGCATCGTTCAAAGCAATGTTGTGGTTGTCTATCTATACGGTACATGACACACACCGTGCAGCCCTTTTTGCTTAACCATGACAGCTAAACGGATTTAACTAATAGCTACTTATACCTACCAAAAGGTAAGATGCATAGCTAATTTATTAAACGCATAGCGAGGCTAGCTAGCAAATATGCCCGTGTCTATTTGCTTAGTTTTGTCAGCTAATGTCAGCTATGCTATTTCTAGGTCTCGGTCTATCCACTGGCACAGCAGAAATAGTTCAGCAAAACGTTAGAAGTAGTAGTAGCTACGCTTCCACTGGAAGCTTCAGAAGTGTAGCTAAGTTGCCCAGAATTCTGCCTAGCGTAGTTGTTAGCTAGCTAGCTAATAGTTAGCTAACTGGCTAACGTTAGCCATTAAGATGAGCAAACAACAATTTCAGTTGCAGAATTGCATGATGGAATAGTACTGCGTATCCCGTGACATCAAACTATGTTAGAACACATTGCATTAGCTGGGCACTGATCAAAGCATCTGTGTATTTCAGAGCAGAGAATAGACGGACCCTTAATATTCTTGGAGCCAAGTGGCTCGACATAGGCCTTCGCAACTAACGTTGGCTAGCTAGTAATGTTGTTAGCAAACAGCAGACACTTGACTAATTAGCCAGCTATTTCGTAGTATCTATCTTATCAACGTAGCTAACAATCCGATATAATTTGGACATTTTAAATACTAGTTAACTCTAGCAAGTAAGCTTGCTAGCCAGTGTAGATAACGTCACTTCAATATGGTGTTTAATTGCTAGCCTATCGATATATTATTTTGCGGTTACTTAGCTAATTAGCTTCAAATTATAGTTGTTATGTTTAATGTAACATTGTTAGAAAAACATTTAAAATAGTTATCTACTTTTACTGTAACAAAATATTTAAAAATGGATTCTGCTGACCTAAAGAACCCTTGCTTTTCGATTAACCCGTTCACACGTCAAATGACCAGTGTTGTTCATAAGACGAATGACCTGTTTATGTGAGCGTTAATGTGTGCGTTCGTGTTTGCTAACGTCCCTTTCCGCACACAGTACCAGACTGAATCTTATTAAAGATGAACATCGACGACAAATTAGAAGGTATGCTGCTGAAGTGTGATGGAGGAAGGGTCGGCCTTGGGGCAGGAGGGGGTCTAGTGGTCATGACTCTGGGTGAAAGATCTCTCGCCAACCAGCCCCTACTAGCGGAGGATGATGAGGATGAAGATGATGACCTGACAGGAGCCTCTCTGGTCACTCATGATCTGGAACCTCCTGAAGAACTTATGGTACAGGAAGAGACGGTGAAAAACGATGGAAGAGGAGAAGAAGGAATTCAGTTTGCTCAGAGAGTCTCTCATAAGATGCCATGTTTGCTCCACGTCCCGGTGAGACCATTAAGTTGGTGTTTGTATGTTTTTGATCCACTACACAATAGAGCACAGTGCTATTAACAGGCCTGTACAACTTTCAGGTTCCGGTGTCTCACTGTTGTCAAATTGTAAGGTTATAAACATATGAATACTCATTCTAATATTTATAAAGGTATTGATAAACACCACCTGTGCTGGTTAACGATACACTACGTTTTCATGTATTTCAACACGTTCATAACAGAAAATAATCCAGGTAGTTAATCCATGTCTGCTGCAATAAAGTAATGCCCCTAATGGTGTTTTTTTTTTTCCAGATGAGCATCAAACAGGAGCTAAAGCTATCTGAGCCAACATTGCAAATTAAAAAGGAGAGAAAGCAACTCTCAAACGATGGTGTGATGGACTGCCCCAAGAAGAAGAAAAGGAAGCAGCGCTCGCCAGCCAAGGTGCAAGTGAGAGAAGCTTACAATTTCCCATCTGTGGTTTTAGTACTAAACTGTACACAGTTGGCCCATTTAACATGGACTATCCAACGGAGTATGCATTACTGAGGCCTAATGTTAGTATTACAACTCAATTTGATCCGCTTTCCTAGATTTTGACCATCAATGACGACGGGTCTCTAGGCCTTCAGAGCCCAAAGTGTCATGTGTGTGACCACTGCAGCGCTGCATTCCGAACCAACTATCACCTCCAGAGACACGTGTTCATTCACACGGGTGACTAACTTGAAATATAATTCAGCGTAACATCGTTAATGGGATATATGGATTAATACTGTAAAGAAGGTTCAGCTGTTGATACCACTGAGCATGGATGTACAATGTAGAAACTTCTTTTTGTTTGCACTTTATTTAAAAAAAGAAATATCACCTTGAAATAACTGAGCTCAACATCACTTGTCTTTTGCCAGTCCATTCATCTGCATACATTCTGATTCTGTTATTGTCCATTTTAATCTGTGGCTGTGTTTCAGGCGAGAAGCCCTTTCAGTGCAGCCAGTGTGATATGCGCTTCATTCAGAAATACCTTCTCCAGCGGCATGAGAAAATCCATACTGGTAAGCATTCATTATGTTTGACCATTGATCTAGACCAGTGGTTCTCAACCCAGTCCTCTCGTACCCCCCGCCGTTCCAGATATTTGATCTTCCCCAGGGCCAAAGCCTTGCTGTAGGTGTCTTCATTACATCAGGTGGCTAGCACTGGGGGAGATCAAATACCTGGAATGGCTGGGGGTAGGAGAGGACCGGGTTGAGAACCACTGGTCTAGACACTCCTCTTTCCTTCTTTGTCTCCTCTGCTCCCCTACATTGCTGTTTTACAACATCTGCCTGTAGCTGAAGTATGGGATTTTGGTTCCACTTTGAGATGAATGTAATAAGAAAACTAACACAACATGGCATGTGCCAAATCATATTGCAGTGGCCACAAATTTGATTTTGGTTGTATAATAGAAAAACTATCCCCACGTCTCATATATACCGAATCCATTCAATTTCAATTCAATTTTTTTTAAAGTGCAGAATCACCATACAATATGGTCCCAAAACACTTTACAATTAAGGTAGAATACACACATAATACAGCAAACAATAATGAAAATAAAAAGAAGCTACAATACAATACGTTTTTTTCCCAATAAAACATCCACATTTAAACCAAAGCAAAAATTTTAAAATGGAGGTTGAAAGGAGGTAGTGAGCCTAACAAAAGATTCTAGGACAAGCTGTAATGTAATGCATAAAGACAGGTTTTCAGTCTTGATTGAAAAATTTCAACTGAGCGTGCTTTTTTTTTTTTTTTTACGTGTAATGGAATGCCGTTCCAAAGATGAGGGGCATGATATGCAAATGAAACCGGCTGATTTTTTTGTTAAATTAAAGAATGACCAGGAAGCCCGCATTGTGAGAGCAAAGAGGGCGATCCGGTGTGTAAGGTGTGATTAGTTCAGATAGGCAGGGTGGTGCATGTCCAGGCAAGGCCTTAAATGTTAAAAGAGGAACCTTAAAATCAGCTCCAGCTTGCTCCGGTAGCCACTGAAGAGAGCCCAGGGTGGGAGAGTCAGTATATTCGTATGGGTTTATGTACTGAACAAAACATTGATTTATTTGTGATGTATCCTGTGTGTCTTTTTTTCAGGTGAGAAGCCGTTTCGCTGTGAGGAGTGTGGCATGAGGTTCATTCAGAAGTATCACATGGAGAGACACAAGCGAACTCACAGTGGGGAAAAGCCCTACCAGTGTGACTACTGCCACCAGGTGAGTTGGAGAAGCTGGAAAGCACACATGGTAGTTGTAGGAAATCACGTTGTTATATGGTCAACGTTGTTGAAATCGGGTCAATTAGATGGGATATTTCTTCAGAATTAAATCGGTTTGTACTTTATTCATTATTTATTTATACAGGGGTAACTTAGTGAGACTAGGTCTCCTTTCCAGCAGTGTCCTGTTTAAGGCAGAATATATAAACGACAACAACTTTATAAACATGAAAATGAAATAAAGAAAGAAAAAATAAGCAGATAATGAAAAAGATGTTACCTTTTACATGTGTTTGCGATACGATATTTTCAACGTACCCAATCAATTCAATTCATAACCCCCCCCCCCCCCCCCAAACCCACACTCTGTGTGACTAACTCCATTCAGATAGATTGAAAGCTGCAGAGAGAAAATATTGTACCGTGGCGTCTGCTCTTTGAAATCCGTTGCGTCTCTTTTCCCACAGTACTTCTCCAGAACAGACCGGGTGTTAAAACACAGGAGGATGTGCCACGAGAATAAAGAGAGGAAGGCCAACAAGGCGGCAGGGAAAGAAGGACTTCTGCGCAGCGCGGAATCTCTAAGCTTCTCCTTTCCTGCCAAAGAATGTTCTCTGCCCAAGAAAAAGCGTCAGAAGTCCCTGGACAAGTCACAAAGCTCTGCCACTGCTGCTGCCACCGCCGCCCATATGGAGGAACATGTGGCCACTGTCGCTGGCCCGGAGGAGGACGAGGAGCCAAGGCAGAGGAAAGGGAAATGTCTGCCTCTCTACGCCGTCTCCTCCAAGGTCAAAAACGAGTACGTGATCGCGGATTATCCCGGGGATCTCGCCGACGGTTCCGTGGGCTGCCGCCACGACAACAACGCCGCCGCCGCCGCCGCCGCCGTTGCCGAGGAGCTCCCCGCCCGCAAGCTGGTTTTGAAAAAGGTCCCCAAGAGGACGCTGAAACAAGCCCTGGAGCCGCCCCCTCCCTGCCTGTCCCCACTCTCTTCCTTCGAGGAGAGCAGCAAAGTCACCCGCTACACCTTCGAGATTGTGGACAAGCAAGGCCTGCTGGAGGTGGACGGCGGCAACGAGCTGGAGCCCGCCGACGCCCTCCAGGGGGGCCCCGCCAAGCCGGCCGCCAGCAGCACCAACTATGACGACGCCATGCAGTTCCTGAAGAAGCGGCGGTACCTGCAGGCCGCCGTGGCCCACAGCGGGCGCGACTACGCCCTGAACGTGAGCAGCATCTCCTCCCAGCCCGCCGTCACGCAGGCCGCCGTGTCCGCCGTCATCGACCAGACCGTGCCCGCCGCCATCCTGGAGCCCCAGCCCCTGGGCGTGGAGCTCAAGTCGGCCCACGACAAGACCCACGTCCTGCCGGATGAGGTGCTCCAGACCCTCCTGGACCACTACTCCAACAAGGCCAACGGGCAGCCGGACATCTCGTTCAGCGTTGCCGACACGGAGGTGACGTCCAGCATCTCCATCAACTCCTCGGACGTCTCGGAGAGCAGCCCGGTGGAGAGCCTGGTGGGAGGGGGCGGAGGGTCCAGCGGCCAGCCCCAGCCGGCTCCAGAGAAGTCCAGCCTCCTCCACGAGTACTCCAAGTTCCTTCAGCAAGCCTTGGAGAGGACCAGCCAGAACGACAGCTACCTGAGCAGCCAGAGTCTTAACTTTGTCACAGAGACGCCCACCTTGGCAGGGCAGCCTCTGTTCTCCAACGAGAAACAGTTCCCTTCGCCCAGTAGGTTCAAGTCAGGGATGAGCTCCCCTCTGAGGTCCACGCTGGATAAACCCCACTTCGGACTACTCGTCGGGGACTCCCAGCACTCCTTCTCGTTTTCCGGGGATGAGGCCACAACACCATCGGCAGTGTCACCAACCGAAGACTTTCTGGAGGACGTATCGTCGTCCAAAAAGTCGGACCCTTCCACGGGGATGCTTCAGACGTTCCAAATCAGCACCTTTGATCAGAACTTTCGGTCTCACTTTCAGACGTCCAGGTCCGGCGCGTCCTCTCAGTTCACCATTGCCAACGGACAAGTCAGCCTGAGAGGCCACAGCACAGACTTCTCCGATTTTCCCTTAGTAACTGTTACCGAGACGAGATCACAGCTAAACTCATCTCCAGATGCAACATCGAGTGAAACCTTTGGTTGAAGGGGGAAGAGAGAAACAAAAAAGATGTTTATTATTTTATACATAAAAATATATATCTGTAATCATTTGACTGGCACTTTATACCCCTTGGTCCTCTGTTCTGCCAAAATAGGTTTTACTTCATATGTGGCTGTTGCTAAAAGCATTCAAAAACTGTTTGAGAAAGTCAACAAGACTATTGTAAGCTTCAATTCAATATTATTATACGCAAATATAGAAACAGGGAGCGAGTTTTGAGCACTTTTCCAAAAACGGCTTAAAATTTGGATATTAAGTAAGTTTCAAAGGACTCGATGGAGAAGGTATAATTACCCAATGCAATGGTTTAAGGTCATTTTCATGTTTAAACAGCTGTACTAAAGCGCCTTTTTGCTTATTGTCAATCATGCTCGTTTCACTTGTCCTTGTACAAACATATTGTCTTATTGGTTTCATAACTGTTAGATCATTTTTCACTCCTGCTAGCTATTTAATCCTACGTTGTCCACTTTTTGACATATATCATTTTATATGTTCTTTTTAACATATATAGTTTTATATGTTTTTTTTGGTAAACACTTGTCCTCCTATTTCTTTTTCATAGAGAGATGCAAGGTAATAGGAGAAAACAACAACAAATATCTGTTCATATTCGGACACTTTTCCCCAGCTATATTACACTTTTAATATTAACTGGCATATTGCCTCGGAGTGCAAAAACAGAGCGCTCTGGTTTGGCGTGCCTTTTATCAACGGTGTGATTAGTCTAAACTTGTTGTCACTTTTTAAAGAAACGGATGGTTTTAAAAACGTATAGTTTCATGATTGTATAATAGATGTTTGGCATCTAGTTTCTTGTACCCATTACAATGTATCGTTGTTTGATTGCTATAATTGGCCAGACAAAAACAAACATGAATTATTTTATTCAAATGATAGACAAATATTATGCTAATTCAATTGTAGATGTTAATCTTATGTATTTGGAATGGATTTTTTGGGACCAAAATTTAAAAGTGAAAGTGTGAAAACTTAACCTTATCAATAATATTTTATACAAATGTAATCTTAAGATTACCTCATGACAAAGGATCCTAGTCCAGGGTCCAGGCATACTTTTGGTCCGCTAACCCTAATTGTTCAGAGGAAATCTAAATGTAATTAAAAAGCACTTTTATAAGGAACCAAAAGGTCTGTCTGGTGATCAAGTCACAGACAACAGACCCACCGCTTGGACCGCAGTTGCATGCACTTCGAGATGTCGTAGTATTCCTGCGCAAAATTTGTAAAGAAAAACAATAAATAAAGAGTTTATGCTATTTTTTTCCTTGTACTTCCCTCCAAAACACACCAACAGATTATTTTGTACTCTACATTAACATGTCAAAGAAATCGATGACGACAACTGTGTTGTTTTTTTTAACTCAACACGGTCGGGGAACATGAGATGTGAAACACTAAAATGTTGCCCTTTTTGTATTATGTGGTACAAAATCAAATGAAGGAAAAATGAACCCATGGGATTATTTAAAAAGATTGGTCTCTACAGTCTGTCTGATTTGGCATGGTTGTACTGTGGAATATGGTGGGAAAAGGTGTGCGTCTATTCAATTATTAGTTGACATTAGTGCCTTTTCAGATCTGTTCAGCCATTTGCGTCTGTCTTCTACATTTAGTTTTGTGTTTTCTTGACTCAATAGAGAAAGTAACATTTTGCACATTCTTAGCATTCTTAGCAAACTTAGGCTAACAGTTACTCCATGTTATTATAGGAATTATCTAAGTACTTTTTAATCTTAGTCACTTTAAATATTTTAAAACAAATCATCTTTAGGAAAATTACCTGTTAGGCCAGCATATTATGTAACTCTTATGTCCATGCAAATAGGTACCCCATGCTAAATTGAAGCTTCAAATGATACAAAACTGTGACCAATTCGTTTTTTTTATTTGCATGGCAGTATGTTGTTATTATTGTATCTTTGTTTAGATAGTTTGGCTTCATAAAAATGGCAAACAAACCCAAGTGTATTCACAGTAGCACTTACTTTAAAGACAGAACAATGGTTTATAGTGCTAAAGTTATAATTTTCTTCCTTACTGTCGATCACCATACGATTCTTTAGCGCTGCTGAATATTCATCAGTGGGTTTATAGGTAACATCCTCAGCTATTGCTAAGTTCCATGCACTGTTCACGTATCACATTTCAAACTGACAATCGGGGAGAGACAGCACCTCGTTTTGAGTTGAAACACGTACGCTTTTCTCTGTGAACATTCCTGTTAGAATTTTTAGAAAACATTCTGCTGTAAATACATTGTATATGTGTCACTTTTTGCCTTTTGGTTTCTGGCACGTTTTTTTTTTTTTTTTTTTTTTGGCCGGTGACTTAGTTTGAACTCGAGAGTCTCTCTCAGCAAAATGCAAATTTTGAATGCAGGCGCTCTTTGAACAAGGCACCTCGGTCACTTGATGTGAAAGCGTGGCGGTGTACATTTGTATGTATCTCTGTATGGTTTGAACCACAGTAATTGAGTCTTGACATTGAAGGTTGGTTGTTGTATAGATGGACTGTCCTTGTGAGTAACCCCCAGAATCGTATTCTTTAAAGTGCATCAACAGTGAATCATGATGTGAAATGATGTTGGATTGGATCCAATTGTCCAAATGTTAAACCCATTTGAAAAGAAAAAAAAGTTTATTTGCACAAGATAATCTCCTCAGATTTCTACTAGATTACCTAGTTGACATATTACTTAGCTTCAATATAAGCACTTTGAAAAGCACACTGCAGTAACGTTATTGGGTCCAATCATTATTCAATGTTTTCAAATGTCCTTACTACTTACATCGGAAAGTTGTAAAAATCCAGCAGTTTTGAGTGCAAAACCACCACCCATCTTTTTAATTTTACATACTTTGTTTAAGTAGGCTTAACTACTTTTCATAAGCTGGCCATAAGTGTCCTTGTATAGCCGGAAGAAAAAAAAGTATTTTGTTTTTAGCAGTGTTTAGAAGTGTCTGAATGAACCTTTTGATAAAAATGTGTTCTATTTTTGAAATGTCAAAATGCAGTCATGATTTCCCAATTCATCAACTTGTAAGTAATTCAATAATTCATAGAATTGCATAAAATATAAAGTAATGACAGTTAAGGATAGTACACCACTAGGATAAAGAAAATATTGGCACTGTTTTCATACTATCATGAAGTACATTTTAAAACAGTTTGTCTAGTTGTAAATTGTTACATTTATTTCCACTTTTAAATAAAAGTAAAAGAACGATCATAAGGGTAACTTGCATGGTCTACTTTAGTGGGTCCAGTGAACTTGTTTTTTATGTAATGTAAGGCTTTTATTGTAGCTAACAGATTTATTTCAAAGTACTATTAGATTTAAGGCAATATATGTTATGATTTGTAAAGATCTGATTAAACTGTTGTTTTTGATTGTTGTATGTCAGGTCTTTAAAAAAATAAACAACCATTTTCAGTATTTCTTGTTCTTGAAGTGAGTTTTATTGTGTGTGTTTGTGTTTGTATTGCTAAAATAAATTATTGCAGTAAGACCATTATATATTCTTGGCTGTCAATGATGCCTGTACTTATTGGAGGTTGGGCAAACCCAGTTAGTATTTCGTTGCAGAGCCGACAGCCTGGACAGGTATTTTTGTGGTAGACATGCTGACAGCAGCACACCTTAAGTGGCGTTGTACAAACTGTTACTTCCTTAAGTTTTGATGAACACGTTGCAAATTTTACTAATCTGTTTGAAGAATCAGCACTGCACCAGAACTGCGTTGTGCGACTGTCGTACAACGAAACCAGCTGATAATGGGATTACAATCAAGGTAAATTATTTTACTGCAAACAACTTTTTAACGTAGAATTGTTTTTGTGAGTTTTTTTCTTTAGGGACGCAACAACTCACACAACTTGGTTTCTGAGAAAGTAAGACAGCCAATTATAACATTTGCGAATTATATTGTTGACTTAATCATCCTAACGTTACATTTGAGCAGTTTGATAATGTGAAAAGCAAAAGTTGTATGACCTATTAGAATAAGTGGAATTTATTTAAATGCACTTTTCTTCAGCTGTAAGCTAAGTTTGTGTGATGAATTTTGTCACACACCTGTTCCACGATTGCATCCGGATGTCAATGGCACACCTATATTTGATTCCGTAAGGCAAGGCAATGACGTTGTAATTTATTTGAACAACGTACAATAAAGTTCCACAGGCTATTCTTTAGCAAAGTTACGCACTACTAATATATTTCGGTGTATACATAAAATGTTTGTAACTGCATATTTTATGCATAGATGTATGTGACTAATCTTGACAAAAGCCTCTGTTAATATTAGTTAATAAATAGGCATCACTTTCAATAGTCTGCAATATGTTACTGATTATCTTTCTCAAGGTAAGAATGAACTCTTACTTTTAGGCTGCTTTGGTCTGTTAAGCCATAGCTTTCACCCTAATAAGAAACTGAATTGGTCTCTGAAACATCATACATTTTTATTTTTTACTTGGAACTCAACAGGAAAGATGGGTAAATATGTTAAGCACAGAGTCAGTTGGTGCGAAGAAAGCTTCATTGAACGTAGGGAATATCCTTGTTTTTAAAAGAAATGAACCTGAACAGACAAACGTAGGCTATTGCAAACATTGTCTTACTTTCCCTGCCTAAGTATTGCGAAATGCAAATACGACTTGGTGGTTTCTGCACAAAGTGTGCTGTCATGCAAATTGTAAAATGTATGCAGCTTGCAGCTCACAGTTGATGGCCAGGGCAGGTCTCATTTAAATTTGTAACATGCAACACCAATTTTGTTCCGATTAACATAAAATGTGTTGGAAAGATACAGTGATGCCTCAATTAGGTGTACTAGCTGTTCGTTTCGTTACATCCGAGTTGTACAATATTTTACATTTAAGTTAAGGACAGTACACAAGTCATAATGTATTGATTGCATTTTGGACATCAGCAGAGTGGAGTGAGACATTGAAAATTAATTCCATCACACCAGCTGGTTGCCATGGAGACCTACTCTAAAGTCTCCGCTGTCCGCAAACCCCACGGGGATAATGGAGCAGAGCATCTTGGTACAGCCAATGGGAGCAGCAATCCGCCGGTGTACGACCTGTTCCATGAAGAGGCACAGGTAGACTGCTCTATACTACTAAGAAACCTCGGTTCACATTTGTGAATTCTGCTCGAAGTATTTTTGCTTGCACTGAGTTAGCAAAATAAAATACTAGGGTTGTGTATAGCGAGAATCTAGCGATACGATATGGCCTATCACGATACAGGGGTTACGATTCAGTATATTGCGATGCTGTAAGCAAGGCGATATATTGCTATTTTAACAAAATCTTATTTGAGGTAAACTGTCATACTATAAACAACACACCACCATGCATGAGATAGAAATCAGATTTTAAAAAGTTAACTTTTTATCAGAACAGTGGGATCTGCATTGGTATTCATCAGTCCCTGTAACATACCACATCATATAGCACTACAGTTTGTGTAATCTGAGCAAAGGTATTCATATTTGCCTATATCAGTGAAACAAAAAAAAGTAAAACCCCCAAAATGCTTTTTTTTTTTTTAATCGATACCGTATCACAAAACATAATACTGCGATACTCAAGTGTATTGATAGTTTCTCACACCCTGCTATAACATCTATACTATTCCACCTAGACAGCTACTGAAGCATGAAACGGAGCAAACAAAGTATTTGTTTCTCGTCAGAGTGTGTAAGAATTAATTTTACATCTTCCTTCCACTGTCAATCAATCACTCAAATCAGAGAAGCTTCACTTAAAGCTCCAGTTGTGTCACCAGATGCCTTAGTTGTTCACATTCTGTGACATATACCCCCGAACATCTCTCTTGCTGGCCTTGTTTTGACCCACATGTTGCTGTATGTGCTTTGCAGGGTTCCCGTGGAGTGTCCCTGCCCTGGTGGAAGGTGAGATTGTTCGTCTGGGAGCCCGTCTTATTTGGAACCTGGGATGGAGTCTTCACCACCTGCATGATCAACATCTTCGGAGTGGTGGTGTTCCTGCGCTCTGGCTTCCTGGTGGTTAGTTGATTTAAAAAAGATATATATTATAATAAAAGAAACAACTGTGTGTAGAACAGTTTAGTTGAATTAAGTTGAATTCAATTTCAAATTGACATCACACAGGAGTCAGGCCAACAGAAAACCTTGCAGACAGACCCCGTTCGAGATCCCTCGAAGATTCTTATCGAGTCTGAACAGTGTGTTGGTTCGTTGGGGGAAAAATAAACAAGCAGGAACCTTTCACTTTTGTAGTGTGCAGACTTTTTTGTTTGTTTATTTAATCATTTCGTTCAAAAGCAGAGCTTAAAGCATACTCCGTGGAGAGTCTGAACGCCTTGGGCTTTGACCCAGATTACGCCGCTGATACGACAAACTCAAAGCAGTATTTTTTATCTCTTATCTTGCGTCGTCGGTCTTGGGGCCACAGGCGAGGCGACCCACACCATCTATGCTACTTATCAAACAGAACTATACATGCACAAAGTGAAAGGCATCCTCCGAATGGAATCCCAGCCAACAATGATTACAGTGTATAGTATACTGCAAGTACTGGGATACCAATGGTATCAGCCATTTTGAGGGTATAAGTGTGCCAGACAGTATATAGGGCAATTCTGGAATTTTCTGGTTAAATCGATTGGTCACATATTTATAGGTCGAGATTTAATCAGGTTTGATCAGGCTGATTTCAGTGGTTGTGGGGTTTGGCCCATCTCAGACCTTCACCTTTCACAAATGACACATCTAGGTCTTTTTGCAGAATCAGTATGAACTTTAAACAAAATGCATATATATATATATATATATATATATATATGTTTTTAAGTGTGTGTGTGTGTGTGTGTGTGTGTGTGTGTGTGTGTGTGTGGTAAGGTTATCCCTCAGTCTCATCCCCATTTCCAATCCCTCTGTTGTCCTGTCTTTCCCGCTTGTGTCCCGCAGGGAAACACCGGTGTTCCGCTCGGAATGTTCCTGGTCTCTTTGGTGACACTGTTCGCCTTGGCCACTGTGATGTCCGGGATCGGAGTGTGTAAGCGGGTCGTTATCGGCAGTGGGGGGGTCTACGCCATAATCACCACTGTCCTGGGGGGGCGTGTAGGAGGGGCTGTGGGTCTCCTCTATGTCTTCGGCTCGGTGAGTTGTGTGTGTGTGTGTGTGTGTGTGTGTGTGTGTGTGTGTGTGTGTGTGTGTGTGTGTGTGTGTGTGTGCGTGCGTAGCTGTGCACAGTGTACATATTCATATGTTGCACGATGAGTATTCATTTGGTGTTGCCTGCGTAATACGCCTTCTTTTATCTTTTACAATAGTTTATACACACAGAGACAGAGACAGAGACAGAGACAGAGACAGAGACAGAGACAGAGACAGAGACAGAGACAGAGACAGAGACAGAGACAGAGACAGAGACAGAGACAGAGACAGAGACAGAGACAGAGACAGAGACAGAGACAGAGACAGAGACAGAGACAGAGACAGAGACAGAGACAGAGACAGAGACAGAGACCCCCATGTCACCCTGTTCCTCCTCCTCCTCTCCTCCTCCTCCTCCTCTCCACCAGTGTGTGGCAGTGGCCATGTACATCACCGGCTTCTCAGAGTCCATCGCTGAGCTGCTGGACCTGAAGAGCGAGTGGCTGGTGCGTGCCATCTCCATGGCGGTGGTGCTGTGTCTGGTGGGGGTCAACCTGGCCGGGGTCAAGTGGATCGTCAGGCTGCAGCTGTTGCTGCTCGCCGCCCTGGCCGTCGCTACGCTGGACTTTGTGACCGGGTCCTTCACCCACCTAGACCCAGGTGTGTGTGTGTGTGTGTGTGTGTGTGTGTGTGTGTGTGTGTGTGTGTGTGTGTGTGTGTGTGTGTGTGTGTGTGTGTGTGTGTGTGTTGGAGGGAAAAGGGTATGGTGTATGAGCATCTACTTTTAGTGATTTTAGCATTTTGAAACTGACCATCACGTAGTGTTTGCAGTGAGCAATCTTTACCACTAGATGTCACTGTGGCATTGTTATGTATCCTCGATAAAAGTATTTCACCCCCTGCACCTTTTTTTCCAGTCCATGGTCTTCATACTCAAAATATATTTCTGACTATATGATTAACTGGTTATTATATTTGTAGAAAATGGTTTGTTTTTTTTCATCACAGAGAATTATTAATTGAAATGCTTTATGTTTCTTATTTCCCGTCCTACAAAATGCTTGCCCTAAAAACGTTTGTGTAAGCTATTAGTCTAGTATTAATTTGTATAATTCGTATATAAATAAAGTAACTTTCTAAATGATATATACAGAATAGTCAGTTTATAGGATTAAGTTTATCACTTTCAGCAGGGATTGGTTGAACTGAGCTGGTTGAATCTGGCCTGACATTTTGTTCTTTGTTTACCCAGCGAATGTGTGTGACCAGGAAACGGTTTGCCTTTTTTCCTGGCCTTATCAGTATTATATATTCTATTTGCCGGCCCTCAGGAAGTTGATCCCCAGACTTCCTGTTCTCACTGATGATCAACTTCCCGCGCAAAGAGAGGGGCAGAGTGTTCCAAAGGGTCTACGCCGTTCCCCTGACAAACTGCTTTGACTGGCTGGCTGACTGACTGACTGACTGACTGGCTCGCTGGCTGGCTTGCTGTCTGGCTGCCTGCCTGCCTGCCTGGCTTACAGACTGACTGACCGACTGGCTGACTGGCAGGCCAGCTGACTGGGGGGGGGGGGGGTAGTTTAGAAGGCTAAAGCCATAAATCAATCTGATCACCGTCTTACCACTCCCGTTCTAATACTTTGAACAGGTAACTCTCTCTATCTCTCTCTCTCCCTCTCCTTAACCTCTCTTTCTCCCCCTCTCTCTTTCTTTGCACCCCCCCCCCCCCACCCCTCCCCACAGCTGGCACAGGCGAGCAGGAGAGCCCGCCAGAATGGCCTGCCCATGTTTTTCCAATTAGAAAGCTGCTGTGAGTGTCGTGGTGACTTCACGGTTGGCAAGTGGCCGCTGAGTCCCCGACCGTAAAGCCTGGCCTAACCTGCTTCAGCCTGGCCTAAGCTGCTTCTGCCTGGCCTAACCTGCTTCAGCCTGGCCTAAGCTGCTTCTGCCTGGCCTAACCTGCTTCTGCCTGGCCTAACCTGCTTCAGCCTGGCCTAAGCTGCTTTAGCCTGGCCTAACCTGCTTTAGCCTGGCCTAACCTGCTTCAGCCTGGCCTAAGCTGCTTCTGCCTGGCCTAACCCGCTTCAGCCTGGCCTAAGCTGCTTCTGCCTGGCCTAACCTGCTTCAGCCTGGCCTAACCTGCTTCAGCCTGGCCTAAGCTGCTTCAGCCTGGCCTAAGCTGCTTTAGCCTGGCCTAAGCTGCTTCTGCCTGGCCTAACCTGCTTTAGCCTGGCCTAACCTGCTTCTGCCTGGCCTAACCTGCTTTAGCCTGGCCTAACCTGCTTTAGCCTGGCCTAACCTGCTTCAGCCTGGCCTAAGCTGCTTCTGCCTGGCCTAACCTGCTTCAGCCTGGCCTAAGCTGCTTCTGCCTGGCCTAACCTGCTTTAGCCTGGCCTAACCTGCTTTAGCCTGGCCTAACCTGCTTCTGCCTGGCCTAACCTGCTTCTGCCTGGCCTAACCTGCTTCTGCCTGGCCTAACCTGCTTCAGCCTGGCCTAAGCTGCTTCTGCCTGGCCTAACCTGCTTCAGCCTGGCCTAAGCTGCTTCAGCCTGGCCTAAGCTGCTTCTGCCTGGCCTAAGCTGCTTTAGCCTGGCCTAAGCTGCTTCTGCCTGGCCTAACCTGCTTCAGCCTGGCCTAAGCTGCTTCTGCCTGGCCTAAGCTTCTTCTGCCTGGCCTAACCTGCTTCAGCCTGGCCTAACCTTCTTCAGCATGGCCTAAGCTGCTTCAGCCTGGCCTAACCTGCTTTAGCCTGGCCTAACCTGCTTTAGCCTGGCCTAACCTGCTTCAGCCTGGCCTAAGCTGCTTCTGCCTGGCCTAACCTGCTTCAGCCTGGCCTAACCTTCTTCAGCATGGCCTAACCTGCTTCTGCCTGGCCTAAGCTGCTTCTGCCTGGCCTAAGCTTCTTCTGCCTGGCCTAACCTGCTTCAGCCTGGCCTAACCTTCTTCAGCCTGGCCTAAGCTGCTTCAGCCTGGCCTAACCTGCTTCAGCCTGGCCTAAGCTGCTTCTGCCTGGCCTAAGCTTCTTCTGCCTGGCCTAACCTGCTTCAGCCTGGCCTAACCTTCTTCAGCATGGCCTAAGCTGCTTCAGCCTGGCCTAACCTGCTTTAGCCTGGCCTAACCTGCTTTAGCCTGGCCTAACCTGCTTCAGCCTGGCCTAAGCTGCTTCTGCCTGGCCTAACCCGCTTCAGCCTGGCCTAACCTTCTTCAGCATGGCCTAAGCTGCTTCAGCCTGGCCTAACCTGCTTCAGCCTGGCCTAACCTGCTTCAGCCTGGCCTAACCTGCTTTAGCCTGGCCTAACCTGCTTCAGCCTGGGCCCTGTCTCCCTCTACCCCTGGCGGTGACCTCCGTCAGGCAGCTCCTTCCCAGGGCTCTCAGCGGTCAGCCACACCCGTGGTCACGATCCTTGACTTCCTGACGTTTTTGCTGATTTCAGCCTATCAGGTTTAGCGAAGAGAAAGGGGCCAAAGCAAGGGAGCGAAAACAAAGAGACGTGCGAGGGGAAGCTGCTGCTTGGAATGGAACACACTCTACGCCAAAGTTGGGCCGGGGCCAGTTCACCTGCCGGGGGTGGGGTGGGGTGGCGGGGGGGGGGGGGGGGGGGGGGTGCAGCGCAGCCGGTGCAGGATAAACGGTGTTTATAGTGCGATAACACTCTTGTTCCAGTCCTGTCAAGGCCAGCTGGGCAGCGTCTTTCCACTTGTCCTGGTGGCAGGACCTCCAGCCTGCCAGTCTGGCTGTTTTGTTCCAGCAAAGGAAGGGCAGTAAAACCGCCCTCATGGCTCAGGTATGCGTTGGCAGTGAGGTGTCAGATTCTGCTCGGCCCGTCCCAGCGATGTTATTGTACCATATTGCTTTGACCTGCTCAGCACTGCGGCTGTAACATTATGAAGGTGGGGATGAGGTGAGGGGTGGTGGTGTCTTAAGAGCTCCTGTTGGATTGGTGGATTTATCCTGCTTCCTCTTTAAGCCCCCAGAAGTAACTGTTTAGTGATTTATTATGACAAGTTCTTCCTGTAATAGTGTGGTGGGGGGGTTTCTCAGGTGGGGGGGGGGGGGTAGAGTCCGTGCGGAGACTTGGTGTCTGCTACACAGTTCCGCCATCGTTGAAACAAGCCTGCCGTGAAATACGTGCCCTGATCAAGCTTTCTCTGGCGTCTGAAACGTGCACTGCTAGGTGTTGACTTTCTATTGTATAGATCTAGAACATGCTGCCTTGACAACTGCAACGTGGTGTTTGCGCAAACATATTTGTCGGGCGTTGCGCTTTTGCTTTGCGTGAATTCGAGTAAAGATCAAACCTGGGCCTGTTGGTGAACTCACTTTTCTTCCCTGTGATGTTTGAGAAGCTTAACATAGGAAACTGCAAAGTGTAGTTGAGGGTTTGGGCTTCAGGGTGTTAACCGGACTCACCCACATTTTTGGACAATGACAAAGAGAAAACACCGGAAGTGGGATCTGAGAAGGGGTTGCCCTGGAGACCGCTGCATCAGGCTCTCTGCTTGTGACAGCAGAGCTTCTACCTTTAAGTTCTCCCAATCACTACGTCTGGAGACGCCCCACTTATAAACCAAGCAGGCCCTTTGTTGTCCAGGCAAGGGCAAAATCTGTTTTCTTCAAGGCTCGCAGTGTTCTTGATCAATCTGAAATAGCTTGATTTTGAACGTTGCGCTAAGCTGTAGGATTGAAAAAATACTGTACCTATTCACACGTTTCTGAGCACATGCTTTTATGTTTTGCAAATACATGTTTAGCTCAAAAGAGGATGACCGACCCGATCCTGACCTCACAAGCCACTGGACCGCCAAGTCTTCCATTCCCTGATGACACGTCAGTCAACTTGGCAGCAATGTGCGAGAAGCTCTCCAGCTCTAGTGTCCTGCAGCTTTGCGTGGCCTGTGGTTAGGAACAGGGAAAGAAGCATGAGGTTTTGAGTTGATTGTGTATATGTTTTGTGTGTGACAACTTTCAGAAAAAGGTGTGTGATTTGAAATATTTTACTTTTTCTGGTTGTAGAAGTCAAACTGAGAGCTTTGTTCGAATAACTAATCCAGCTCTTCTCCCTAAATTGGAGTTTCTTTCAGTTCTTTGGATTGTTAGCGTATTCCTGAAAAACAATGAATAAAGTTGAATACTAATAATAATAATAATAATAGTTGAATAAGGCGTGATCAATGTCTGTCTATGTGGACCTCCCAAAAACGAACACAATTCCCCCTCCTCCCATCGTCCTCTCTAAAATGCAGTCTTACATCTCTCTCTCTCTTTCTCTCCATCTGTCTTTCTCTTTGCCTCTCTCACCTCTCTCTCACTCTTTTTTCTTTTTCCTCCCTCTCTTTCGGTTGGGCTTGGAAGCGTCTGTGCTTCTGAAAAGGGTGGTGACTTCCTTTCGGGTAAACATGTCGGGAATCGGAGAGAAAGCATTCTTCCCCATTGCGAGATAACCCAGGGGGGGAATGGGTTCGTGTGGTGACAAAAACTTGTGGGAAAGCACGTTTGTTTTTTAATTTGTTAAGGAATCAATACCAAGTGAGTAGCTCCTGAATATCGAGGTCTCGATTCTGTAGGATCGGTCCGCCTGTCAGTTTTGACCCTCTGGATTCAACCGAGGCCCCCCTTGCTCTAGCACAGATCACTCCGCTGGCCAGTGTGTGACCTATGAGGACAGGCCAGTACAGAGGCCAGTTCTCCGTGCATGCACGCTTCTGCTCTGCACACTTTTGCGGCGCCGGCGGATGATGTCAGTGTGAGGTCATTTTCGATCTGTTTATCTTCCTGCTCAAGGGGTCACTCTCTCACGCACAGCACCACAATGCAACACAACTAAGCACAGGTACAGCGCTCAAGCAGTCTCATTGGCGTTGGGCTGCATTAATAAAAATCTACCTGTATGTGGATGCGAACAACTCTAGCCTAAGCTGTCTGTCTAAACACTGGTTGGACCATACTGGTCTTTATGCCAATAGCCTGTACATCCACTGGACCCAAGGCTCTGGAACTCACTCCCCCCGTCAGTCAGAGACTCGGACACCATTAGCACCTTTAAGTCCCGTCTCAAAACCCACCTCTTCACCCTGGCATGCACCCTTACACTCATACACATACTCATTCCCGCTCTCTCCTACGTCCCTTCCTAACTCTACCGTTTTCCTTTTCCTATGTCATCTATGTTATCATTTGTCAATGTCTTTCTTCGTTTAGTTCACGTGTTTGTTCTATACATTTCTTCCAGTATGTCCTCAATTATAAAGTGCTTTGGGTGTCTAAAAAGCACTATATAAATTAAATGTAGTATTATTATTATTATTATTATTATTATTATTATTATTATTATCCACCCACCCAGTGTCCACTTCATTAGGTTCCTCTGTCTGTTGAACAGGTCCGTGTATCTAGTAGCAGGTCAGCGTGAGCTCCCTGGGCTCTGCAGATACGTCGTTCGGCACTCCTCCATTGTTAACGGTGGTTATTTTAGCACCGGGGCCTTCCTGTCTCCTGGACAGGGCTGGCCATTCTCCTCTGACCCGCCCTGTCAAGGTGTTTTTGGCCCGCAGAGGAGCCAGGCTTTCTCTGGATGTTTTCATGCCCCCAATCTACTCTCTCTCTCTCTCTCTCTCTCTCTCTCTCGCTCGCTCGCTCGCTCGCTCGCTCGCTCGCTCTCTCTCTCTCTCTCGTTCCCTCACTATCTCTCTTCCGCCATCTCTCTTTGGTTCTCACATGTCTATACCCTCTTTGTGTTTTCTTGCTCAACCATTCTCTCTATCCCTCTCTCTTTACTCGTTCGCTCACACCTACACTTGCCGGCTTTGCTGGCCCAGGTCTGTTGAACTTGGCAAACCAGTCGGCTCGCAATAGGACTGGGACCAGGAGCATGCCTCAACCCTGCCCCCCCCCCCCCCCCCAAAAAAATGCCAAGGGATAAGGGATTAGATCTGGGCGGATGCTACAAGGCCCTCCCTTCCCTTCCTGGCTCTGGCTCTGGCTCTGGTACAATTCCATAGGGTGGAGAGGGCCGTAGGAGAGCCAGGAGGAGGAGATACCTTTAGCCCTGTCCCTGAGGAGCCCTCCTGTCTGGCCTCTGGTACAATTCCATAGGGTGGAGAGGGCCGTAGGAGAGCCAGGAGGAGGAGATACCTTTAGCCCTGTCCCTGAGGAGCCCTCCTGTCTGGCCTCTGGTACAATTCCATAGGGTGGAGAGGGCCGTAGGAGAGCCAGGAGGAGGAGATACCTTTAGCCCTGTCCCTGAGGAGCCCTCCTGTCTGGCCTCTGGTACAATTCCATAGGGTGGAGAGGGCCGTAGGAGAGCCAGGAGGAGGAGATACCTTTAGCCCTGTCCCTGAGGAGCCCTCCTGTCTGGCCTCTGGTACAATTCCATAGGGTGGAGAGGGCCGTAGGAGAGCCAGGAGGAGGAGATACCTTTAGCCCTGTCCCTGAGGAGCCCTCCTGTCTGGCCTCTGGATCACACTTTCAAATGGATGGACGTTTTTTCGTTTTTTTTTATGAATCCCTTTGATAGTGGGATTATATTTTTTGATAAGCAGCCCAAAGACATTGTTTGTCTGTTTGTTTATTTGGTAAATTCGAACTCACTTCGAAACAGAGGTTTTCATTTCATTGTTAAACAGCATGCCAATGAAATGAATATGCATAATACCTTTTTTTTTTACTTTCACTTGTGCTGGGTTTAAAGTTCAAAGTCTTCTGTGGAATCAACATGCTAACTCCAAGGTACAGGATGCTGACTTTCATTGTCTTTTATGTTTCAGAGAATGGCTTTGTGGGATATTCAGCCGAGCTTCTTCGTAATAACACTCTACCAGATTATTCATCCGGACAGAACTTCTTCACTGTCTTTGGGGTGTTCTTCCCCTGTGCCACAGGTATACCAGACAACCTTCTAGTAGAGAACTTCTTCACTGTCTTTGGGGTGTTTTTCCCCTGTGCCACAGGTATACCAAACAACCCTCTAGTAGAGAAATTCTTCACTGTCTTTGGGGTGTTCTTCCCCTGTGCCACAGGTATACCAGACAACCTGGAGCCTAGTTTGCACCACAGTAGAAACAATGTACACTATACTCCAAGTTTCCATTAAGGCTTTTCATAATGCAGTTCAGGCCATTGACAACAAAATTCCTTTATCCCTTCACCTGCTAAGACTGCATCTCTGTGTTTATAGTGCCTGACCAAAACATTTTGGCATCTACTATATATGTACCATATTGATTAACCTGTTAAGTGTGTGTGTGTGTGTGTGTGTGTGTGTGTGTGTGTGTGTAGGAGTGATGTCAGGCTTCAACATGAGTGCGGACCTGCAGAAGCCGGACCAGAACATTCCACTGGGCACCCTGGCGGCTGTTTTTACCTCGTACGTGAACACACACACACACACCCCACACCACCCCCACCCCCCAACACACACACACACACACACACACACACACCTAGCTGCATCTCTCTGTGCAATAAACCTTACACACAACCCTGTGTCAGTGTCAGAGCACTCTGATCCTGTCGGACCCTTTCCTCTCCCAGGTGGTTTCTCTATTTGGTCTTTGTGTTCCTTCTTGGAGCCATCTGTACCAGAGACGTGCTGCACTTTGACTTCCTGATCGCGGAAAAGGTAAGACTCACCTGTTTCCTGCTCCATCCTCTGTCTGGTGTCTTCTCAAAGAAGGGGACTTCCCCAGGGTGACGAGGGCCTTTGATGGTTGGCCTTCGTTCTTCAAGTCGATGTCTGTACTACTTTTCGTCTCGCTCGAAGGTTTTATTTTGTGCTTGTGTATGTTTGCAAGCCCAAATATTTGTTTGTTTGTTTGCTTCTTTACTGTTTAAGTTTACATCACAACTGTTTTTTTTTTTTTCATCAAATTCAAACAAAGACGAGTTTGAAGGTAGAATTGTACATCATAATGACATTGTCTGTACATGCTTAGTTCATGTAACATGATCTTAACTCGCTGAAATGATCCAAAAGTAGGTTCTGAGGCCTCCAACTCTTCGATTACATGACCGGCCTCGCATGTTTATGGCCACTCCACAGTCACCTTTTGTTCACCAGCGGCCATTTGTTCAGCTGGTCCAATGGAAAGAAACAAGACTGCTCGGCACAGCTGAGGCCAGAGAGACCCCCCCACCCCCACCCCCCCTCCCTCCCTCGGTCCCTCTTTACCCCTCACTTTCACTACACACCGAGGTCAAACACCCCCCTTCATTTCCACAGTCTCACTTTGCCCTTACACTTTCTCGCCTTCGGATTTTGAATTTTGAAATCGACAACAGTCGTTTTGGAACAAATGTAGAAACAGATGGACTTAGGTATTACCTCCTTGTTCCCTTCCCTTCTTCAGCCCTCACTCTCAGTACACACTGAGGTCAAACAGCCCCCTTCATTTCCACAGTCTCACTCTCACTACACACTGAGGTCAAACAGCCCCCTTCATTAGTGTATGTGGTAATATTCCCTATCCCCTTACCCTCTTACAATGTTACCTCTCTCAATACCCTTGCATCTGTCGTGTGTTTGTTTAAAATGTAACTTATTGTATTGTTTTAATTGTATTTCTATGCCATGTACATGGACCATGGGTGTCTATGGAAAGGCGCCTCCAAATGAATCGTATTATTATTATATTCCACAGTCACACTTTCTCGCCTTCGGATTTAGAATTTTGATATCAGTGGTTTTGCTGTGACAACATACTCCCTATAGTCGATTGGAAGCAAATGTAGAAACAGATGGGCTTAGGTATTACCTCCCCCTGCGCACAGCTCCAGAGCTGACACCCCCACACTGTCCCCCTGCTCGCAGCTGTCCTTACAATACAGTCAGCCTGGAGGGGGGGGGCTCATGGCTGATACACTGGTCGGGGGGGGGGGTAAGACGTCTGCGTGTGTGTGTGCACCGGCATGTTTTAAGAACTGGGAGTGGGCCGGGGTGCCCCTACGCAGCCGTTAGAACCCCCAAGCGATGGCCCCAGGCCGTACGGAACGTGATAGGATTCACGTGGACCCGAGGAGCTAGCTCTGATCCTCCTCGAATACGAGTCGTCTTGTAAAACACACTAGAGGACACACACACACACATCGTACGAGAGCAGGCATGTACGGCCGTCACCAGTCTGTGGTCCGGGCTGCTCTCCACGAAGGATGTTTTCACAAGGGGCTGGCGGAGCGGTGCTGGGGGGTAACCCCCCTCGGCCTTCTGACCTCCCCGTCCTCATTTTCCTCACAGAAACAGAATAGAGTAGACTGGACACACGTGTAGCAATGAGGCAGACCTTA
This sequence comes from Aplochiton taeniatus, assembly GCA_017639675.1. Classification (NCBI taxonomy): domain Eukaryota; kingdom Metazoa; phylum Chordata; class Actinopteri; order Galaxiiformes; family Galaxiidae; genus Aplochiton; species Aplochiton taeniatus. Next base: position 2,317,634 of record CM030177.1, read on the forward strand.
TGGGAGGCTCTCCCTCCCACACATTCCTTGTCTATTGAGCGAATTCTAATTCTATGGTTCTTCTTGCTCTCCCTCCTACACATTCTAATTCTAATTCTATGGTTCTTCTTGCTCTTCTTTGTAGAGCTTAGGAGGATAGAGATAGAACAGAGTGTTCTATCTCTACGCTTAGGAGGCTCTCCCTCCTACACATTTTAAGTCCATGGTTCTAATCCTGCCTCTTCCTGTGCAGGTCAGTATCTGTGGTTTCCTGTTCCTGGCAGGCCTCTACATCTCCTCCCTGGCCTCCTGTATGGGTGGCCTCTACGGAGCCCCCAGGATCCTGCAGTGCATCGCCCAGGAGAGAGTCATCCCAGCCCTGGGCTTCCTGGCTCGAGGGGTGGGTGCTGGAGGACATGAGAAGGGAGATATTTTTCGATATAGAGTAGGGTGAAAAATACTGTCGCTCGAAGGGAATAGATTGAAATAAAGTGAAAGCCACACTCAATATTCCCAAACTTTCATTAGCTTACATTTCTGTGTGAGTGTGAACCAATGTTTTAAGCTTCAATGCTTTGCTTCCATAGAATGGTTGCATACACAACTGCAGGAGTAAGCAAAAGGGTCTGAAAGTGACTACGTTTACAAAGCCTCACAAACTATCCCACACATTTGCAATGACGGCGAAACAATGTGTGTGGCGGAGATGGGCACCAGAGCAGTGGGTGGAGGCCGGGGAAACGCTAGACGATGCCTGCCTAATTATAGAGTGGCCCAGCACACTCCATTAGGCTTTAAAAAACCAGCGGAGTGCAATAACGAGAGGGTTGCTCCTGACAAAATGCCGCTGCACGCCCCGCTTTGACTCCGTCACGGAGACCTTTCCTCTGGCAACCCCCGTCCCCATTGTTTTATTGTGTGTATGTGTGTCCTTGCTGTGCGTGCGTGTTTGTGTCCTTGCTGTGTGTGTGTGTGTGTGTGTGTGTGTGTGTGTGTGAGAGAGAGAGAGACCCCCCTCTATGGGCTGGCGTGAGGCCCTTGACATCTCGCCCCCAAATCAAAGCCTCAGAACAAACGCAGGAAAGGAGCAGGGCAGGGCCGAGTCCGGCTAAGCTGGAGCCCTGCCAGCTGCCGGAGAGAACTACCTCAGTTTAGCTTCACTGAGAGAACCACCTCAGTTTAGCTTCACTGGAGTGGCGGTAAAAGAGGCTGGGATTGTAGTGTGTGCTGTTCCTTAAAATGAACAAGGCCAAGGTTCACTATAATTAGCCTGTCTTTCCCACGTTCCTTCTTGTTCTCTCATATTTGTCCGCCTCTGTTCTTTGATCTCCATCCTTGTCCTTTTCTTTCCGTTCAAATCCATGCTGCATCCGGTGTCTCTCTCCCCCTTTTCCTCCCTGTCCCTCTCTCACAGAGAGGTCCCAACAACACCCCCATAGCAGCCATCTGCCTGACCAGCCTGCTGACCATGGCCTTCATCTTCATCGGCAAGCTCAATGTGCTGGCGCCCATCGTCACCATCAACTTCATGGTGACTTACGGCGCCATCGACTACTCCTACTTCAGCCTGGCCATGGCCTATGACCTGCAGAGCGCCACGGAGAGCCGGATGCTCCTCCGCACGCCCCGGGTCAAGAAGACCCGGCGGCGCCCCACCCGGCCCAGCCTCAGGCCTCTCATCGAGGACAGCAAACCGGGGCAAGAGGGACGCACGGACAGCTCTGGAACCCTGCTGGAGTTCGCCAAAGACATGACGCGGATGTTCCCGGCGGTTCCAGAAGGGGAGGGTGAGGACGCCGTGCCGTGTGGTGAGGACGCGAGCGGGGACCAGAACAGGAGGAGGTCTTCCACCAAAGCCCCGGCCAAGCAGACACTGATTGACAGCTTTGGCGCCGACCTCAATTGCGATACGTTAACGCCCGAGAGGAGCCAAGTGACCCAGGACCCAGGAATGGATCCTCCAGCATGCCCAGGGGAGGCTGCGTATCGGCCCCAGGAAGGACAGTGGGACCTGGGGCTTGGCTCTGGAGAGGAGAGGCTTGACAGGTCTTTGTATGGAGGAAGTGAACTGGATCTGTCATCTGAGATGGGCAGCATCAGTTCAGGTGAGCCATGAGTTTAAACCCACAATACATTTAAAATAGAAGAAAAAAACTAGAAACTTTTCAATAGAGCCAAAAGCCCAAAGGATAATTGAATGTGAAATGCTTAAATAGCCAGTTCTAATGTTTCTTTTGAAATAGGTTTGTAACAGTGCCTGTTCCTGACATTCCAGGTGCTGAAAGTGAACCAGGACAGCTGGGAACGGGAATCAAACCAATACGTAACTCAATCTATGAACACTTGTGCAATCGCTGGCTATCGTTCATTGGCGTAAGTTACCCAGTTAAACAATTTACCCTTTTCCGGTAGGCCTAAGCGCTTATGTTGCTTGTTAAATCCTTTAAAAAAATAGAAGCAAAAGGTAGCACATCCACAGTAATATTGGAAAGAAACGGTGGGATGATAAAACACTTACATTTTACATTTTTTAATTGGAAGCAGACATGCAAAAAAAAAAAAAAAAATACGCTTACGCGTTTCAGTGTTACTATCTTCCTCAGAGCGTTTGACATTTAACCGTTTCGCCTTCAAAAATTCGTGTGATAACCATACTAAAATGTATCCGTTTTCTGCCACCACCTTTAGGCGGCAAGTTCGTTTCTCATCATGTTTGTCATTGACTGGATCTACGCATTGATAAACATAGGGGTGGTTGTGCTTCTCCTCCTCTACATTGGACAGACGAATCCAGGCCTTCCGCCAGGTAACCGGTCTAAATGCTCCGTCCCCCTCAATCGACAAAAAAAAAACACCTGTTTGACAATGGCCGGATGATTCAATCAAAGAAAACGATGCCTGAACCCATAAAATGGCACTTTTTACAAGGCGCTAGGTTTTAATAATTGATTGAGAAATTGTTTATTTTTAATAAACAGGGGCTGCATATCGATTTTCATTATGCAAATGGATCAAATCTACAGTGTGCACCATCGGCAGGTATGTGTGTGTGGAGGGGGGGGGGGGGGGCATACTGTGATGAATTCATGTTTATTTAATATCTATGGTAAAGTTTCGTTTCATTTCTCCACCTCCCTATTTGCTGTTTGTGAACAACATCTTCTTCAGAAGCCCTCCTGCGCCCACGGACCAGATGATCGTGTCCTTCTCTCCATTCGGTTTCGGCATGGAAACTAAACAGCTAACGGAAGAAAACCACGACTTTGCCTCTCGTAAACGTTTCCATCAGTCCTCCATCTTTCATGCGGACTCCATGGGTCAGCCGAAACTCAAATGACTGGTACAGGTCTATGGCTGAGTTGACTGTTACTGCCAGCTGGCTTTCATCCAACAATCTCATTTCGTGCCATTGTATCTGAAAAGAGACATTTGGAAAAAGCCGATATTTATTCTAGATGTTCAAGGTCTGGCAATGGTTGGATATTTTAGGGATTTTATAGAGGCATTATTCTGTACAGTAGCTTGTCATACAACGTTGGTAAAGGATGGCAACTAAGTAGGGATAATAATTGTTGTACGATTAAGGAAAACACAGACCCAGTTTGCCCTAAAGGGATTTCCCCTTCAGACATATTGGCTGTAGGCCTATATTACAAACATTCAACCACAATGAGTTAACAAACTGTTGTCAATCAATCCTCTGCTAATTACAGACACAACTGCCAGCCTCATGTAGGGATGATTATAACGTCTATGATAAGGAATAACATTAAAATAAAAATGTCAGCGAAGACACAGTACAAAAAAGCAGAGTGGAGATTGTAGGAACAAGTGTTTGCCCAGAAACACGATCATTCATAAAAAATAAAAATCAGAGCGGTAAAATATACTATTTTTTTTTTGTAGCCTCTAAGAAGAAAGGTCAGATCATCGATTTTGTTCGATCTATTTCCATAGAAATTCCGTATGCTGCCCGGCAGTCTATTACATTAATGGTGTTATATGTACTGTTTATTGTAGGCCTATATTAACTAGTTAGGTACATATGGATACGAACTGATCCATTAACAAGTAGCCACTACCGCGGTAAAAAAAAACAAAAAAACTAAAACTTAACAGCTGCACAACCTTCGCCTTGTTGAATAGCGGAATAGGGGATAAGGGTGGTAACTCACTATCAAGTGTGTGGGAGGAGCCTCCGCGCCTCGGATGTGATAACAGGCTTCTGTTTCAAACTCATTTGCCGATCTCCTAAAGTTATTACCCGCCATCGCACGCAATGGATGTAAAAGTCTTTTGAGAAAAATTTCAGTCAGACATTACTAAAAGTAGAAGTTCGCTTCAGATGGTGTCCACGGCCTACTTAACGCTCGTTTTTTGGAATAGATGTGCAACCGTTTTCAGGTCCTGACCATGGAATCGTGTTTTTTGAATCATGTACGCTTCTCGTTGGTGATCCTCTTTGCAGTCCCGTGTCTCTTAGAGGCATGGATGTACAACCCAAGCAGCGACCGGACTGTGGTCACCGGAGGTTACTTTTCTACTGGGGCAATCGGCTCCGAAGAAAGTACTGGGATGGCAGAGAACATTTTGAATGCAAAATCCACTTTAGGCTTCAGGGAGACAGTATCATCAAATGGAAAATACCTCTTTCACACTCAAAATGAAAAATCACAGTATTTGACTGTAAGAAAGTTAGGTAAGATTGAAATATTCACCAACCGGATGGGTCTGTACATCCACATATAGGTGATTGTGTGTGTGTGTTTTTATATATATATATATATATATATATATATATATATATATATATATATATATATATATATATATATATATATATATATATATATATATAATGTCATAACTCAGGCAGTGTGGCTATTTTGAGATGTAGTTGTCGTTTTGTCTCCAAGGGAAACTATTCACAAGTTGATGAACAATCAGTTAATTCGTATTTACAATGAAAGCTGTGAAGAATTTTTATTTTTCAGAGTGGCAACGTTTGCAAACAGGAATTATCTAAATGTAAGGTACTTGATCAATTAATTTGAATGGTAGGATTAGTTGGCTGGATGGATTATGACGGCAATTATTGTTGCCTATACAGGTTAGCAGGATTAATTATTAAAATGCTCTCGTAGAAAATCTATCATTGAGTTTGTGAATGAAGAGTTTATAAATTGAGACCAACAGAAGTAGGGCTACTATTTTAATAACATGTTAATAATGTTGTAATGTATATTCCATTAGATAAAATGTGTAATTTCAATCATTCAGTTATAGCTATTCTTTATTTTCGTCTGTTGCGACAGGTTACAGGCCAGTGCACGTGCCCTATAGAGATAGCTTGAGGTATTCTTGGCTACGTGAAGAGAAATTGCTTTACTTTACGTGTTCGCTGTCACACCATTACGGTTTAGCCCCCCGACATGTTACCATATGATGCCTGTCAAAGGGATTGGTTTTATTGGTGGCCCTTTTAACCCCTGTGATCCTTGATATACTGTACCTGCATACGCCATAAATTCACCATTGATTTTATCCACTGACTCTTTTTTTTTATCAATCCATCTGATTCAAAAATAAAATCGGGTCTATATAAATCCCTTGCCTAGATATAAAATAATGAAATGTTAAGTTAAGTAAAGTCTCAAGGAAAACAGATTTCTATAAAAACCCCTTAAAATAGTCTACTTTGGGTTAATTGCCTAATTTTAGTATCATTGCACTAGTGTGGAGAGTAGGAATGGCACTAAGGCAAGATTTTATATTTCAACCAATGGTGTGTTCTACAGCTTTGATTGTAAATATTAATGAGCTACCAGTCCATTAATTTGCCATTGCCTTTCAAATTAATGTGAATTCTCATCATTGTCCGAGTGCCTGGATTATGAGTTAATGTTACATTTATTTTTAAATATCGTTGGTGTCATGTTCATTCTATTCCTCCTAACAGTGCATCATCAGCCACTGTTGGTAAAACCGCAATGACTGACACCTTGGGAATAGAGCTCCCTGCATCCCTGGGATATTGAAGGATACTTACATGGAGAACATATTCACCGGAATGGTTGGTCAGCTGATAGCTTGACCTATTCTGTGATTGATACCTGTGCTGGGGCAGGCCAGTCGTTCTAATGAGCGAGAGAGAGAGAGAGAGAGAGAGAGAGGAAAAGGAGGAGAGAGGGAGAGGAAGAGTATTGAACTTGGAGTGCATTTAAGATGAATGATCAGAGGATAGATGAATTAGAAAGATAAGTGAATGAATAAGGAGATAAATGAGAAAAAGAGAGAGAGAGAGAGAGAGAGAGAGAGAGAGAGAGAGACTGACTGACTGTGTTCTCTGTGAACTGACTACTCCAGAGAGAGAGAGAGAGAGAGAGAGAGAGAGAGTGTGTGTGTGTGAGAGAGTGTGTGTGAACTGACTACTCCAAAGCCAAACTCATCCTGAGAGAGAGAGAGAGAGAGAGAGAGAGAGAGAGAGAGAGAGAGAGAGAGAGAGCGATGCTCTGCAGATGGCAGTGGCAGAGGCTTCAAACGGTCATTGGAAACACGTTAGATTGAAGACAGGGTTGCTTGTCGTTATAATCTGAGAGGCTAGTCTAGATGGGGTTAGACTTTAGGCTTTTCTCTCCAAGGCTTCATCAATACAGACGCCTGATACCAGGCCCCGGTCACCGGTGGCTGTCCTCCATAGAGACAGAACCAGCACCAAACCCGGGCTGGCTTGGCCCGGGCTGGCTTGGCCCGGGCTGGCCTGGCCCGGGCTGGCTTGGCCCTGGTCCACGACATTGTTCCTGGCTGATGGTATACTTACATAGTCGGCTGTAAACAAATACGGTGTCTTGCCAACTTCTCTGTCTGGGGAGTGTACTAGAATGTTTTGTGTAGAGTAGGCCTACTGTACAATAACCTGGATTCTGAATGTGTTGAACAACAATTACGTTTGTTGAATAGCCATTGTACTTTTGAATTATTATAACAATCTGAATGTTGAACACTGAATAAGAAATGTCTGTTTGAATTGTTTGATTCCATAAATAATAGGAGCTGGCTTTGTAAAGTTACTGTGAGAAGCAACCAACATACTTTACAGTATGCCCTGTGTATTGCTGCTTGATAACAACCCAAATGGTAATTGGCCAATCTACCTACTTTACATTTGAATGGGGACTTGCTTGTTGATGCGTTTTTTGCTCAATTCTTTTTAATTTGTAAGTCTAATACGTAATAGAGCACCAACATTGAACCAGTGTGCATTGTGCATCAACAGATTCCAGTTTTCCTGCAAGTTCTTCCAGGGGGTGGTGCTCGCTAAGTTTCAGGAAGGAAACAGGCAGATTCCCAAGGGAGGCCGTCACCTCCGTATTTAGGACCTTTTGTTAGGGCAGACAGGCGGGGGATGCCAATTGTTTTCCACCCAAAATTGTTGGATCCACCACAACGGCAATCAACCTCTGACAGACAGTATCTTCCCTCTCTGCACCTCAAAGGTGCGGTATGTTACATTTTCGAGCGAAAAATATACATATTTGATTGTATTCACATTTATTACCTAGCAGTAATAAATCAAATGATCTGAGAGATGATGCGCTCTATATGAGCGCCCTATAGGCCCTGTATTCAGACTCTCAAAAATATTTGGAAGCCTGTTAAAAACGAACCAATCAGGACAGTTGTTGCAAGGAGGCGTGGCTACCTGCCTGTCAATCACCTCGCGTGCACACCCCTGGTTAAACGCACGGCTGTATTGGAGCATTTTGACCTAGCATTACTCAAGCTCACTCAAGTCAGGGAGTGTGAACACCATTTGAAGGGAGGGTCTTAAAAGACGGATCAGAGACTCAGGAGGTTGGCTTTTTGGGCTGTCGTGATTCAAATCTTGAAAATGTTTCCCCATTTCTCTAGACTTACATACTGCACCTTTAACTAGTCTGTAAAAACCAGATCAAGGCTCTTGGGTTCCCTCTAGTGGTGTAACGTTCACAGTGCTCAATGACCAGTAACGGTATTGTCTAGTAGTAGTTCACTTTTTACGTTCAACGTTTTATTTTACATTTTTCTTAAACAGCCACTGAACAGAGTGCCTACATCTCCACGGAAACCAGCTGGACATTGCCTCTGAGCCCCGCCCCACAAGCCACCACAGAGGCCCCCAGCCAATGGGAAGACCCGCCGGCCCCGGCCCATCTGCTGGACATATCCCCTGGCCTATCAGAGGAAGCCAGGCCCGTGACCGTGACGGAGGAGGCCATGTTGTCTAGGGACAGCCCCGATAGCTGGCTCCGTCTGGGAGACTCCGCTGACAGACGTGGAGCTCCAGAAACACACACCGCCAAAGACTCCCGGACCACGGCCCCCCTGAGGGACACAGACACTCCCACCATGGAGGTGGACACGGGCCGAGACGGACACAGGACACACGGTGTCACGGCTACACGCAGCAACGGGGACTCGGGCGCAGCACAGAGACACAGAGACACAGGCACACACAGAACAGACATCCTACAGTTTACAGCTACTCAAAGACACAGGGACACACGCGCCCCTGACAGAGACACAGACACACACACGACATCCAGAGATACAGACACCACATTCAGGGACACAGACACACACACTACATCCAGAGATACAGACACACACACCACATCCAGAAATACAGACACACACGCCACATCCAGAGATACACACACCACATTCAGGGACACAGACACACACGCTACATCCAGAGATACAGACACACACACCACATCCAGGGACACAGACACACACGCTACATCCAGAGATACAGACACACACACCACATCCAGGGACACAGACACACACGGTACATCCAGAGATACAGACACACACACCACATCCAGGGACACAGACACACACGCTACATCCAGAGATACAGACACACACACCACACTCAGAGACAGAGACACACACGCTACATCCAGAGATACAGACACACACACCACACTCAGAGACACAGACACACACGCTACATCCAAAGATACAGACACACACACCACACTCAGAGATACAGGCGCCACATCCAGCAAAACGGACACACACACCACGTCCACAGAGACAGACACACACACTACGTCCAGAGATGCAGACACACACACCACCTCCATGGACATGGACACAGGGACAGCGGGTGTCCCAGTCCAGGCAGGCAGCACCTACGTCTCTACCACCATGAGTCGAGCTGGGGAGAGGACCCTGCTGTCCATCCCCTCCAACAGCACTTCCTCCATGTACACCGCAGACGACTCCAACTCCCAGCAGCCCTCATTCTCCGGGGAGACCCGGGACAGCCGCGGCGGCTATCCGTCCACCAGGGCTGAAGACTCTACGTCTGAAGACGCTCAGCCCTCTCCGACCACCAACTCCTCCAGGGACGGGCCGTCGGAGACGGGCCGCACGCGTGGCGCCGACACGACCCGATCCCAAGACCTCGCCTCCGGGTCGGACAGCGGGCCGTACTCCACCCCGCCGCTGGTGGTCCTGGAGAAAGACTCGGCCGTGCCCGGCGCGGGGACTGTCCCCTCCGAGGTGTCCGTCTCCTCGGTGCCGCCTCTCCTCTCCACCGACAGGGACGTGTCCAGCACCGCGGGGCGGGGACAGGGGTATGACGTGCCCGGTACTGGTGGGACGTCGACTGAGTCGTCCACGGCGATCCACACGCCGTCCAGCACCACCCAGGTACACACGAAACATAACGCCCCCTAGAAACAAGACCAATTATACTCCTACAGTGTTACGCACTTATCATTAGTGTTATTTGTGTTATCTTTTCTTTTAAAAAGGTATTACAACTCCAGAAATCTAAACTCTAATAAATGCCTATCATTTCTTAGATCAATGTTTGCCTGGTTTTTATGTTGTGCTACATTTCTCTCGCCTCTGGTCATGTAGAGAGAGGGGGAGACAGAGGCGGCTTCTTCTTTGACGGAGGAGGCCGTCACTGGTGTGGGTCTAACCACAGCGCCCCCTAGTGTCCCAGACAGCATGACGGCCGTGGATGACTCTCTGTCCAGGTTCTTGTCTGGACAGACTCCCTTCCTCCCCAGGACAGAGAGGCCAGCCCTGGCCACTGAGGTGCTGCTGGCTACCACCTCTGGCTCCGTCACCCACAAGTAGGGAGAAAACTATATGTATAAACTAACTATATATATACAGTATATATATATATATATATATATATATACTATGCGATGTATTCAACTCCATAAGCAAAAGATGGTAATGTAGGGGGAAAACTCTATGTATAAACTATATGAATATACTCTGAGGTAGCCAACTCCATAAGCAAAATATGGTAAAAAGTTGAATATGACAAAAAAGTAACCAGTGAAAGGTGAAGGAAAGAGATAGAAAATAAATGAATTAACTAATGAATGAAAAAGATAAATAAAAAACTAAATAAATGAAATACCTTTAATGTGGAGGAAATGTCAATTAAAAAGTAGGTTGCATAGAGAAGACTCCCACACCACGGCCACGCCCAGACCATCATGTGATGATAATAATAATAATTCATAAAATGTATAAAGCGCCTTTAAAGCACCCAATGCACTTGATGTATTGGGTCATGTTTTAGTCTTTAATTTAGTATGTTAGGTTAGGTTAATGTTAGGTTTTTGTTTGTTTAATTAATCTGTACATCGTAGATTATCAAAATGTATTCTTACGTTTGTTCCCGTCTAAGTTTGTTTGTTGCTGCCCAATCCGTCCTACCCAGGCCCCTGGTAACGGAGGAAGAGGAGACCCATAAGGAAACATCCACCACCAACACCACCCCTACCGAACCCACAACCACCACCTGGCCTCCCCCCTCCAGCAGCAGCCCAACCCTGGCTAACGTCACACCGATCACCCCCTCCTCCTCCACCACCACCACCACCACCACCACCACCACTACCTGGGAGCGGCAGCCCCCCAGCCCCTCCACCCCTCAGCACCAGCCCCCTACCCAGACCCAGGGCACCTCCACCCCTCAGCACCAGCCCCCTACCCAGACCCAGGGCACCTCCACGGGGTTCCGCACCCCCACAGACGTCACCACCCTCCACCTGGAGACCAGCACGGCCACCCCTGGGATCACCACCGGACACAGCCCGCCCACCGCCATCGCCACTACAGCCCCCTATAGCAAGGGCGCCTCCACCAGGAGCCCCCTGGAAACGCCACACACCACAGGGAGGCACACAGAGAGTGGGAGCACAGAGGTGGAAGTGACTACACTTCCCATGAGCCTCAGCTCTACTCCTAGCCCTGGTGGGTTCACTGTAGTAGTGTAGTTAATTTATTTCTTTGTATCTTGAGTATTTATCTGATTAATCACCTGCTAATGCTGTAGCCATAAGAGATATTTTGAGAGCTTCTCAATATATATGGATTCCTCTTTTGAATATCATTAATGTCAGTTAACTTCATGCAAGAACTGTCTCAGCATAGTGACTGGCACATTAAACTTGCTGGTTTTTGTCATCTCTAATACCAAAATAGCAGGAAAGTACATTATTATCACTAACTATTATTATTATTATTCATAGTAAAAGTATTAGTGTTCGAGTTGTTAATATGTTCATGGTGGTTTGGTCTATAGAGTATCTGAAGTCATAATCTTTCTCGTCTCCAGTCAGTCCTTGTACCCCCAGCCCATGTCTCAACGGGGGGGCGTGTGTGACTTCTGGAGGGGGAGGGTTCACCTGTCAGTGTCTCCCGGCATGGACCGGACCCAGCTGCAAGGAAGGTGAGCTATACGTCACTGTCAGTGTATGGCATTTTCACATTACAGGATCTAACTGGACTGGATTGGACTGGACTGGACTGGACTGGAGTGGACTGGACTGGTCTAGACTGGACTGGACTGGAGTAGACTGGACTGGACTGGACTGGACTGGATTGGACTGGACTGGAGTAGACTGGACTGGACTGGAGTAGACTGGACTGGACTGGATTGGACTGGACTGGAGTAGACTGGTCTGGACTGGAGTAGACTGGACTGGTCTAGACTGGAGTAGACTGGACTGGACTGGATTGGTCTGGACTGGAGTAGACTGGACTGGAGTAGACTGGTTGCTTAGCCACAGCAGTAGAAAGGGTTCACTGAAACGGGAATGACTTGAGTCCCTAAGATGCAGATATTGATCTGTACTCTAGTGTTACAAAAAATATATATATCTTTTTTTTTTTATGTATTAGGATAAAGCGTAGAAGGAACAAGCGTTCCCCCTAATCATTTGACCCATCTGTCCAGATGTGGATGAGTGTTAATTATTCCACCTGTCTGTCCAGATGTGGATGAGTGTTAATTATTCCACTTGTCTGTCCAGATGTGGATGAGTGTTAATTATTCCACCTGTCTGTCCAGATGTGGATGAGTGTTAATTATTCCACCTGTCTGTCCAGATGTGGATGAGTGTGTTAATTATTCCACCTGTCTGTCCAGATGTGGATGAGTGTTAATTATTCCACCTGTCTGTCCAGATGTGGATGAGTGTGTTAATTATTCCACCTGTCTGTCCAGATGTGGATGAGTGTGTTAATTATTCCACCTGTCTGTCCAGATGTGGATGAGTGTGTTAATTATTCCACCTGTCTGTCCAGATGTGGATGAGTGTGTTAATTATTCCACCTGTCTGTCCAGATGTGGATGAGTGTTAATTATTCCACCTGTCTGTCCAGATGTGGATGAGTGTGTTAATTATTCCACCTGTCTGTCCAGATGTGGATGAGTGTTAATTATTCCACCTGTCTGTCCAGATGTGGATGAGTGTTAATTATTCCACCTGTCTGTCCAGATGTGGATGAGTGTTAATTATTCCACCTGTCTGTCCAGATGTGGATGAGTGTGTTCATTATTCCACCTGTCTGTCCAGATGTGGATGAGTGTTAATTATTCCACTTGTCTGTCCAGATGTGGATGAGTGTTAATTATTCCACTTGTCTGTCCAGATGTGGATGAGTGTTAATTATTCCACTTGTCTGTCCAGATGTGGATGAGTGTTAATTATTCCACTTGTCTGTCCAGATGTGGATGAGTGTGTGGATCACCCATGCCCATCAGGCTCCAGCTGTGTCAACACACGGGGCTCCTTCAGTTGTGAGTGTCCGCCTGGCTTTGACCTGGAGGATGGACGCACATGTACCAAAGGTAGGTACACTTGGCCAGTACACACACACACACACACACACACACACACACACACACACAACTTGATAAATACATGAGACTGAGAATTACACAACGGATTCTACCAAACTGTCGACCACTGTAAAGTCTGTCTGTCTCGTCCCCAGTCAAGACCTTTTTGGGGACCTTCAGTGTCAACAGAGCGCCCTCTGACCCTGCTCTCCCTAACATCCACGAGCTCCAGAGAGAGATCCTCCTCTTGGTAAGGACTCAGGAGTCATGTTAGTACATGTACACCAATCTAACACATAAATTGTAACGGTCATGTTTATCTCATTATCTCTGGGACCTTGGACTAAACCAATAATGTTTTTTTTTTTCTTTCAATTTCCCACTCACACACTTTCATACATATAAAGGGAAACAAACAAATGTCCATAACATTAAATGTTTCTTTTTTCGTCTTGCAAACTAAGTAGATCTGTACAGCTGTTTTACCAGTGTGGTGCTTATTGTTTCCAATTGTTTTCATTTCATAGTCAGTACATGTACACAAATCTAACACATCAATTGTAACGGTCATGTTCTACGTGCACATCTATATAATCCAACACAGAAACCCTAAGGGTCCTAATTACAATCAGTTAACAAAGTGTACGCAGTGGTTGGTACACATCACTTCCATGTGTTGGTTACATCACAGCCTGATCTCGTGAGGCACCTCTCGTGTCAGGTGTCATGGTGGATGACATGCCTGTGCCTCACATCAGACCGACGCTGTGAAAATGCTCCTCTTGTTTTTCCTCCCGCCGCCTGTGTCTCTAGCTCAACGCTTCCTTGTCCCTTCTGCGTGGCTACCGTCGCTCCACGGTCAGCAAAAGGTACGTCTGTTTCATTCTTTTTTCAAATAGCCGTGTGGAAACGCTAGCCAGTGTCTTTAGAAAAAGAAAATGGCCGCCGTGCGAGGACCAAACAGATGATAGCTGGCACTATCGATAATCGCTAAAGTTCTCTTTTCGTGTGTCATCCTCTTAAATCCTCTCTTCCTTTGCTTTCCTCTCCCTTCTTTCTTGTCGGCTCTCCCCCCATGTTTCCCCTTCACCCCCCCTCCCGATGTACCTCCCCCTTTCTTCTTCTCCTCCCGTCTCTCCTGACTCCAGAGGAGATTTCCCGGCGGACAGAGGTGTCAGGATCTCGGCCGTCAACATGTTCTCTGTGGCCACGGACGTGAGCAGCATGGAGGTGTACAACAGCATCCAGACCACCATGACCAACTGTAGCTCCTCTCTGTCGCACTGCCAGGTGGTGCTGCACCACCAGCTCTCCTACCATGGTGCGGGGCTTAGTAGGAACACAAACACACACACACACACACACACACACACACTTCTAGTGTTACTTTTCATGACTACACCATAAAAAGTTCAAAGAGGATTGGACCAATGTTAAACATTTGTTTAGATTTGCCGCCGTTGGTACTCCCTAAGTATTTTCTGAGTAGCTGATGATGGTGTTTCCACCCCCCCACCCCCCCCCCACCAGCTAACCATGCCAGGAGGTGTGTGATAAGTTCCTGTGTGAGGACCTATCATAACGCGATGCCTGTGTGTGTGTGTGTGTTCGTTCCCCAGTGGAGAGTCTGTGTGTGGCCCAGCAGACCCAGTGTGACCAGGAGCGCTCCACCTGCTCTGATTCCAGTGGGTCTGCCTTCTGCCAGTGCCTGCCTGGCTATTACAAACACAGCCCAGAGGACCTGTCCTGCATCGGTACGTACTGACACCTCTGCGTGTGTGTGTGTGTGTGTGTGTGTGTGTGTGTGTGTGTGTGTGTGTGTGTGTGTGTGTGTGTGTAATTATGCCATCTGACTCTGTTTGTGATATGTATAAGAGACAATGATAAATAAAAGCCACAATACATTTTTTATTTGCATCTGCTTGGTGTGTGTTGTTGATAATCCTTCCTTCAAGTTTAATTTACTGTTGGCTACTACAGTGTGTGTCCACTATGAGGCAGCTTGATTTGAACCTCGTATTGTGTCCCTTTTTGTTTTTCAGAATGCGGTGATGGCTTTAAACTGGAGAACGGCACCTGTGTCCAGTAAGCACTGAACCTTTGAACATTTTTTGAGTTGTGTTGAGTTAAGTGCCCTTACATTTTGGCTATGGCCCACTTTTAACGGCGTGCTTTAACTCCTAAGGTGCACCTTTGGGTTTGGTGGATTCAACTGTGGCAATTGTGAGTAGACCATTATAAACAACACTGTTTTTATTTTATTATTATTACAGTTTGAGTATGATTATGTCATTTAAAAATCAAACGTTGTCTGAGATTTTAAAGCAGCAGCATTGTTGAGTATGCAGTCTACACATTTTTGGGTGGTAATTCTGTGTTCATTTGATTGTAGGGACACCAATACCAATTGAATGCTATATTGTGTGTTACTGTCTAGTTTACAAGCTGATTGCTGTGGTGGTGTTACCAGCAGGGGGCGCCATGCTCCTCATCCTCATCATAGCTCTCATTGTCACATGCTGCAAGTATGTCTACCTACATTTACATTACAGTTTCGTTTTTTAGCTTTGATCCAAAGCGACTTACAAGAAGATTACAGTGATAGTCCCCCAGCATTTAGGATGAAGTGCCTTGCTCAAGGGCACATATTTAAGGAGCGTTCCCAGGGGGTATTTGAACTCATTACTTTTTGGTCCCCAGGTAGAAGTCCTACCCACTGGGCCACCACTATTATAATACCTTGGAGTTAGATGTGTATTCTTCACTCATTTTACAAAAGCAGAACGATTTATCAAAACTGTTTTCAAGTTAATAATACATCTTGCTACATGACATTGTAGGAGGCCCTTTTATCCGAAACGGTGCCCTGAGATGTTCAGTTTCATATCTAGTCATGGGAGGTTGTCTTGTTTACATCCAACAGCCATGGGGTAGTACATCATATTATATTATATTATATTATTATTAGTGCTTTTGGAAACAGACTGATTTGCCATAACTGAAGCTACATTCTACTTTGTGTGCTTTGTTTATTGGGACGAACCTGTATTCCGTTGACCATTTTCTTCTTCTCTCCAGAAAAGACAAGAATGACATCAGCAAGATCATTTTTAAGAGCGGGGACCTGCAGATGTCTCCGTACGCGGACTTCCCCAAGAGTAACCGTGTGTCCATGGAGTGGGGCCGGGAGACCATGGAGATGCAGGAGAACGGCAGCACCAAGAACCTGCTGCAGATGAACGATATCTACTACTCTGTAAGGACGGCCGCACGGACGCCATTTTAACTCTTACCTGACTCCCAGTTTGATTAGACTGTTTCTCTGGGGAATACATGTGTGCAGTGTAAATCAATGAATAAAACCATGGTTTTAGCGCTTTGAGATTACATCTACAATGGAAAGCGCACTACAAAAACATTGCATAGTTATTACTTATTATTATAAAACAAGGTTGTTTTGATTTGGTTCTTTTACATTTTTCTTGGTTCGATTATATCATTGCCACACTATTGATAGCCACCTATTGACCTATGCTTACCAGTGTGCATACATGAACGCACCTATACACCTGATGCGCTGTGTAACAATTATTAGATTGGTTGTAACTCCTATGTGTATAACTGTAAACATGACTATATTGACTCATACCTATCTATTTTCTCTTTGTTTTGGCCCTTCTTCATTCTCCACTTATTAGCAGGCTTATTTTGTATTTCTCTAATTGAATCTCCTGTCTTCCTGTTTCCTGTGGCAGCCTGCGTTGCGGAACGCAGACCTGGAGAGGAATGGCCTGTACCCCTTCACAGGGCTGCCCGGGTCTCGCCATTCCTGCATCTACCCCGCCCAGTGGAACCCCTCCTTCATCAGCGAAGACTCACGACGTAGAGACTACTTCTGATTGTCCACACACACACACACACACACACACACACACACATCTACCCCGCCCAGTGGAACCCCTCCTTCATCAGCGAAGACTCACAACGCAGACTACTTCTGATTGTCCACACACACACACACACACACACACACACACACACACACACACATCTACCCCGCCCAGTGGAACCCCTCCTTCATCAGCAAAGACTCACGAAGTAGAGACTACTTCTGATTATCCACAGTCCCACTTCACACACACACACACACACACACACACACATCTACCCCGCCCAGTGGAACCCCTCCTTCATCAGCGAAGACTCACAACACAGACTACTTCTGATTGTCCACACACACACACACACACACACACACACACACACACACACACACACACCCTAACTTGCCCATTTAGACTGTTGAACCTGGGTGGCCGATTGTTGTGGGATGACCCTGGGTCTAGAGGGGGATTGGCATTGCCTTACCAGGCGACCTGAAGCAGCAAATATCCTGGGCTTGCAGAGAGCCAAACCAGAGGGCCTGCTTGTCCGTGGCTCGTTGGGTACAACATGACTACTGCCTGCCACTAGTGTGATCTGGCAAACATTTTGTCAGGAGCAATAGTTCATGTTTACTGAGCTTGCAAAATTGACAGAAACCCATAGCTACCAAAACATAAAATACATTTTCTGGGTAAACAAAGGAATATAAATAGCAATAGATGTAAAAAGCTATGTAGCCGATATGAAAGATCCACACTATTTTTGTCATCGGAATTATTGATGTTTAATCTCACACATTTCTTGTCTTAATTTATTGTTTTACAAGATCGGTTTGTTGCACACACAAAGGATGCACTTTTAGAGGTTTGTGTGTGTCTTGGTTTGTTGTGTGTGTGTGTGTGTGCGTGCGTGCGTGCGTGCATGCGCATGCAAATATCTTTTAATTCCTTTCGCTATTTTGTATCATTACTAGAACTATTTACTTCCTTCGTCTTTGGATGGTGCTGAATTCCTGGCGTTTTAGTCAGACACGTATTTAAATAAAAAAAAGTCGTTCACTGGTATAGATGTTGTTGAATTCTTCCTGGTAGATCCCTATGTCATATTCATAAGCTAGAATGTACTGTATACTGATAGATTGATATGGCATATTCATAAACTAGAATGTACTGTATACTGATAGATTGATATGGCATATCTATAAGCTAGAATGTAATGTATACTGATAGATTGATATGGCATATCTATAAGCTAGAATGTACTGTATACTGATAGATTGATATGGCATATTCATAAACTAGAATGTACTGTATACTGATAGATCAAATACGAGTGGGATGGAATTTTGCCATCCAAAAATCACTTGTTTCGTGCTATCTAATATATAAGATTTCTCTGAAATTATTTCTTATGATACCAAAGCCAAACTGTACTGCTGCCTCCATGGTAACTATGAGATATTTATAATGATCCATTGAAACTGGTTTCTCTGCGGCTTTCTGAAGGATCCTTACTTATGAAAATTCCTCTTCTGGTTAACACAAACAGGCATGAAGAAACATCATCTACATCAGCTCCCAAGGATAATAATTCACAAGATACATAAATACAACACAAAATAATCTCTCAATTTTGCCAGACTGCCAGAAACCTTTGAGTTTAGTACTTGGGTCACATATATTATATGGACAGTACTGACAAAAATGTTAAAGCAAAGAGTGGTCACATTAAATATTTGTTAATTCATTCAAGTACATACATACATACATACATACATACATACATACATATATATATATATATATATATATATGTTGTCATTGGAATTTTTCACAATGTTGCGGGCTGAACAGGCCATGTTAAGGGTAGAGGCTTAAACAAATAAAATGATCATGTTTTTTAATGTGGAAGTTATGCCCGCAGTGCTTAAATTACAAACCTAGGAGGGGCCTTGGTGAGACTTGGGGCGTGAGTGAGGCTTGGCCTTTCAGCCATTAGTAATGGTCCAGGTGAAAGGTTTTCCCTGCGGATTTCCGACAACTTGGCTATAAATGGGTGTTCTTCCTCATAATCAGCTGTGGATACAAAACCATTGCACTTAATTTAACTTTGCAAACATGGGGTTTACTTTTATTTATGTAAGCGACAATGCTTTTTTGGCTATTAATTTGCCCCTGGTATTTGTTAACTTGATTGCAAATATATTCTTCGCGTTTTGTCTGATCTCTCCACCACTCAACAAAGACGGGCATAAACAGCCGTTGATTTTGCTCCTGGTGTCCTTGATTTGCTGCACGATTGTTTACCTGACATCATTTGCAACAAACTACTGTGTCTTACAATTTATGTCAGGTGTAATCAGACAAAAAATATATATCTTTTCATACCTAGTGGTGTGGTTAAGTTTATATTTAAGTATGACTTCGTCCGTTTGGCTGAATTTCTTCTACTACACCCAGATTGTCCCTGCCCAGAGAGCTCTCTTCATTTGGGTGAAGAGGAACATTAAGTCCTTCATCTACTGTGTTCTGCTTGTTGACCGAATGATCCATTTGTTCATTTTTTCGGTGTCATTTGCCTTTGTAGTACTGATGTTTTCTTTAACCCCTGGGATGACCTACGTTAGCAGCTACAATAATGCAACCTACAACAACATGACAGTTCTGCTTTCAGACGTTACCGGATTTTATCAACTGGCTCACTTAAAGACTGTTTGTTTCGCAATGCTAACAGTTTACATGCTCGTCTGCCTGTGTGTGATGTCGGTCTCGAGCTTCACCACTGCGCGCTACCTGCATAGACACATACGGAGCATGTCAGGGAGCGGCAGCCCCTTCTCCTCTCCACGCCTGCAGAGCCAAGTGAGGGTCACTATCACTGGGATCCTGCAGGGGGTGTTCTACCTCCTCGGTGCAATCTGGATGCTCTTCTATTCGTTCAGCGGTGCTTTCGCCTCCAGCCTCTACATTGATCTTTCTGCCACCTACACCGTCACAGCGCTCTACATGATGGGCACCACAGTTAACTTGGCTTTGGGTCAGACTCTGTTCAGACAGAGGGCAGCAGATGTTTGGCACAAGGCTGTCATGTGTCTACGGCACCGTGGATAACATTGCAAAACTGGCATTTAACCCCCAACACAATTTGTTGATAGTGCGTAGGCAATCTAAAATGAAAGCAGCAAGAACAAAATGTGCAAGTAGACTACGTAATGTAATACATGATGCTCTGATGTGTGCTCTGATGTTTGAGATATACAGTACAACACATGCAGTGGCAGCTGGCCAATAGAGGGTGCTGCCTTCCCTGGTGGAATGAATTAATTTATTTTTCCTTTGAAATATTATTGATAATAATAGTAATAATAATAATAATAATAATAATAATTACTTATTTTAAACCATATGTATTTTTAAAACACACAACAAAGTGTAATATATAAAATATGTATCTTATGTTTGAGGGAAAATTAGCTCCCTGATCATCCCAGTTCGATGGATCATCCCCTCTCTCTTCTGGGGCGCTAGAAAAGTCGTCCATTCAGTGCAGCAGCTCAGCCAATAAGCTGTTTTTGCTGATACAAAATATACACATAGCAACCGAGATTTAGCCAATAAGCGTCCTCGAATCTGATGTAGAAAGGGCAATAAACTTACCGCCCCAAGCAGAGTTTGTCTTTCTAGGAGTAGGGATATACATTAAAGGAAAAAGCAGAAAGCAGGCCTACATGCAAGGCTTTTCTCGTAGTTGGTATGAGAGAAAGGTTTGGCTAACAGGCTGCATTTGTAGAAATGCTGTATTTTGCTTCCCATGATTTTTTTTTTTAAACTGCAGGGACAGATTCTGTATGGACTGGTACAGGGGTAAGGGACATGAAACATATATCTGAGAAGATCAGGAAACATGAGTGTTCCAGGCCACACATGGAGAACACGAGACCGTCATTGTTTGCATCGTCCTAATGGTGCACATTGAGGTGTATTTTGTATGAGATTCAGGAGAGTTGTTTGTATGGAGTATTCTTCTGGAAATTCTGTATAAGTTGGTCCTGCTTTGTATGTCATATTTCTTACAATATTTGGTATGTTTTGCTAGCACAATTTTGGAGTTTGTTTGTTTTCTCATGTAAATGTCTTTGTCCTAACTTGTCAGCAGACTTATTCAAAGTTGCCAGTATGAAAGCTTATAGTTTGTATATGGATGGTTGTAGTCAGTATTTAGAGGGCCAGTAGATAACTGTTCAAACGGGCTTCTAATTAGCTGTCAAAGATTCCTTGTTTGGTGAATGAATCTAGTTTTGAGAATTTTTTGATGTGAGTGTCTTCGAGCATTTTTTCAGTTTTGGTAATGTTAGTGCATGTTGCAAAAGATATTTAACGTTTTGGCAAGTGTATTTCTGTTTTGATTGCTGTGTTCAGGGTCATTGAGAGGTTTACCTCTCATAAGGAAATGGCAAAATTCCTTTATAAATAAAAGAACACACACACTCACACAAATGTTCCCCTGACCCCATTTTTCTTTGTATATGGTTGAACTTTATTGGCATTAATTAAATAAATACTTATTATTTCAAAGAGCACTGGTATCCTGAGGTTTGTGTATTATTGTATTGGGATGGGCACTGAAACTTACTGAATATGGCACAGCTCCACAGAATATCTTTCACCAGTCACTACTGAACACATCACTATTACTCTGCCGCAAAACAACATGGGTCCTTGATTTCTTTTTAATTACTTTCTGTTACCTGGGTTACAGGCCTGAACGTCATGCTTTACGGGATAACCACATTAACAAGGTGTTTGAGAAAAAAACATATTACAGTACAGTATATCCATTAGAAACTCAGTTTAGAGAGCTATGTGCAATTCTAAATTAATAAAATGTACCTATCAGTTAGGGGTAGATAAACTATATTTATACAGTATATATTTATATTCATATATGTAGTGTTTTCAAATTATTTTCTTGCTTGCTTTATATGCCTTGCTCTGAAACGCCTACTATGCATCCCTAACATATTAAATAGGACGGGAAATGGGTATGCAGTTTGCCAACGGTACTGATGACAACTCGCAATATCAAAAGTAGTTTTGAGAAGTAGAAAAGTTTGGAAAAGGAAGTAATCTGCGTATTAATAGCATTGCACTATCATGTCATATTCCATAAAGCCAAATCTCCACCCCAGCGGTCCACATCGACAGAATACTAATTACCTTGATCGCTGTCACCTGTTCCCATTTTTTTAAAACCTTTATTTACCAGGTTAATCTAATTGAGATCCATAATCTCTTTTGCAAGCGAGACCTGACCGGTCTCCGTTCATAACCCCCTCTGTCCTCCCTGACTCATAGACACACCACAGGTATACAACTCTAGCATACTCTCGAATGTCCGTGCCACTTTTGGCCTTCGTTGGGTCAGAGGATTTCTATCTGATGGACTTTGTCTCTTTGATAATGTTTAAGTCTGATGGACTTTGTCTTAACAACTCCTTTTGCAACAGTGGCGGGCCGTGGACTTTACACCTAGGCCTTCAGTGCTACCCTCCCGTGCGCAATTTAACCGCCAACGAAAAACATATAGTCTCATTAACATGTCTGTCAGTCGATCTCCCCCGCTCCATTTCAGTACAATGGACACGATTCTGAAACAACAGCTTAGCGATAGTTACATGTATCGCATGTACCAATCATTTTGTTGTTGTTTTGCTAAGTTGCCCCGCACAGTAGGCCCTACGTGAATAAAACCGCCTTACCTGTGCGTGTGTCTGGAATGCAATGGATTCATTAAACAATATTGGAGATCCCTGAAATAAACCAGACAACTGAACACCACAGTGGATGTTAGACAAACATAGATGTGTTCAATGATTTATATATTTATATATTTATCATTGAAGTTAGATGCTTTAACAGGCTGCCAACTGTTGATGCCGGTAATATATTATGGCTCTTGATAAGAAATTGAGATACCTTCATTGCTTAATTTCCCAGTTAGCAGTGTAAAATATGAGCCAGAACATTCATTTATCTCTAGCCCTTCAATTCATATTTAGTTGGCATACATCATAGCCGTCGTGTCAGGCAGTGATGAAGCAATAACAGCATAAATGTTTAATGCAAATCCAGCCTCCCTAGCCTTAAAGATTGGCTGTTCGCCTGAGACAAGAGGACAACTCACCGCAGTGCTGCTGGCGTGGTGAGACAGGACTGCTGGCCTAATGCCCACTGGTTATGTCGGCATTCATATTTTAACAGAGTTCCACATTACGTCACATTGAGGAATCATTAATCTTTTTTTTTTTTTTTGTATGAAAAGCGTTTTGGGGTTTCAGAAATGCACTATATACATTAAATGTATTATTATCATTATTAATTATTATTATCATATCAAGTAGGCGACAATGAAGTAATTTTCACCTTTTTTCCCCATTGATAATGTTTAATAATTTTGCCCTGTATATGGCTATACTTAGTAAAACTGAAGTCTCTCTCCGCCTCTCATAAAAGTCACGTTTTTTTGTCTTTTGTCTTCATGTGTGGCAGTGTGTATGTGTAACTTAATTCACAAAGACACACAGACACACACACACACACAAGCTAACATGCATTAAACACTACCCGTTTCGACTTGGAAGTCAGGAATGAAATGATCTGCTTTGTAAGATAATGCTGTGGCTACCGGTGAATTTGAATATGTGTCAGTAGATGCATGCTTTAGAGTCCGGCGAGCTGATGGATGGACACGTGCGTGGTTGTGTGTATGTTTGTGCGTGCATATGTCTGTGTGTTTGTATTTTTTACATTAACTGTGTTTTGTGACTAATCTTAATGAGTACATGTTTACATACTGTATAGGTTTGTTTTATGCCCTCTGCTGATTCTTAATACTTATGAAAACATTGTTCTGCCTTAGGATACACACGGTGTTTTAATTCTGGCCTTTTAGTCAAATGTTTATTCAAATTAAATAAAGTCATTCTCCAGTAGATACACCAGCATAAGTGATTGCACACCACTGTGTGGAGATAGTAGACAAAAGCAACAAATCACTTTAGTTCCAATCCATTTCACTTGTTAATGATGCAGGAAGCTATGCCTTCATGATATTCTTTCCTCTGTGGTTACATTTGGACACATTCGTTGTTAAATGTTAATGATCCATTTAAACTAGCTTTCCTGTGGCTTTTTGAAGGCTCATCGATGAATATCTGGTCAACACACACAGGGATGACGTCATAATGTATACATTAATGCTTTATTTTGGAGGAAAGGTTTATTGTTTTTTGTCGTTGCATACCCTCGACGCAGACACCACACCCATCTCATCAGAAAATTAATGCCACGTCCACAGTAACTTGAAGAACTACAAGTTAATGTACACAAATAAACTTCATAAACTACTTTAGAAATTACTTCGGACCTCACAATGAAATGTTGTGGCTCTATTAGTTAAATGTGTGTTAGTCCATTCTCCTTTTGCATGCATAGAGGGACAATCTAGCCATTGCTTGTGGGTTTGGTATAGGGGTATGCAACACATGCATCAAAACAGGGACTGAACCAATGGTGCATGGTTCATTTACTGCATAAAGAAATGTGTCTGGCTTAAAGAAAATGTCTGCTTGAGGGGGATATATATGATGGAAAGGGGATCATTGGAACCACAATCGTGTGGCTGAGAAGGGCCTTTAAAACGGGCCTCCACTTCTGTGAAAGATGGCTTTTGTTCTTTTGCTCTGAACTGGCCTACAACACCTAAGAGACGTCCACTTTTTACGAACTCAACATGGAGGATTGATTACATCTGGCAGGAACTGCTATTATGGATTTTCTTATTGTTACCCTCAACAAAATGGCTAGCCTGTTTTTTTTTTTATCTTATGCACGGCCTTC
This sequence comes from Aplochiton taeniatus, assembly GCA_017639675.1. Classification (NCBI taxonomy): domain Eukaryota; kingdom Metazoa; phylum Chordata; class Actinopteri; order Galaxiiformes; family Galaxiidae; genus Aplochiton; species Aplochiton taeniatus. The sequence continues at coordinate 2,342,549 of CM030177.1, forward strand.
TCTTCCCTTGACAAAAGACCAGCACTGAAACAGACTGTGCAGTTACTTCTGGGATCCTTGGTAGATTCTGTAACCTTGTACCTAACCCCTTTCTTTATTGTGTCTTTTTTACAGGTTGTGTCATAGTGACTTACATCCTGTCCCTTTCAACCTAGAGTTTTTTTCTGAAAGGTTTTTTCCCGATTAATACGTTTTCATTTACATCTGGGATCCTGGATTGGCTACACAATGGTCACCCTGATGTCACTTACTACAACCAACCAAACATAAATAATTATATCAAAATATAAAATATAAAATGTGAGTTCACTTTTTTTGGTTGTCATGTTTATGTTGCTTATAATCCACGCTCTGTGCAGCTGAACTTCTTCTACTGCACCCAGATTGTCCCTGCCCACAGAGCGCTCTCTTCATTTGGGTGAAAAAAGAACATCAAGTACATCGTCTACTGTGCTGTGTTTGTTGACAGTGTTTTAATTGTAGAGGTACCCCTTTGAGGTCAAATCCGATCCTACAACCGATCAATCAGTCACACAGCTGGATGCTTCTATGTTAGCGCTGCCATTTTGAAACTCGCTCTCGGTAAGGCCCTGATCAGACAAAGGGTAGGGAGGTCTGTCTCAAAGTCTCACAATAATACATCAACTATGGGAATATATTTTACTTGGCACTCCTATCTAGAGAATTGGTATTTTCTTATTTAGATGTTATTAAAAACATTTAAATACAGGCTCGTATAATGGACAACATTTTTATGTTTTGTTATTTATATAAATATTTCATTAATTCCAAAAGACATGTTGAATAGAAAAGAAATGGTAAACCACATGTGATACATAAATACATAATGTGCATAATGCTTCCTTTGTGGTGACATTTCCATCCATGTCCAATGCAAATGGGCACGGTCGATTTAATCTGTTTTCCATTGGGATTCCTGGCAGCAGAAAACTACCTGGTATTTATCGGCCACCTGGCTTCACACCAGCTCTCATAGAGACTACTGCAAACTGGTCTCCTTCATCTTGACAAGATGGGGTACACTTACTATGAATTAAGTAGATTGGTATTTCACACTGTTACTTGGCCTCTGGTCATTTTAAACCTGACTGCAAACATATTCTTTGCATTTTGCCTGATCTTTCCACCACTTACAGAGAGACTGAAATCTCCTTTGAAGTTACTGCTTGGATCTTTGGTTTGTTGCACAGTTGTTTACCTGCTATCACTCATTTCTAACAACTGTGTCCTCGCATTCAGTGAAAACTCGAACAGTCTGCTCAGCCATGTAACCTACCTTGTGATAACAAATGCATTAAATACTAGTATGACCTCGTCAGTTTGGCTGAACTTCTTCTACTGCACCCAGATTGTCCCTGCCCAGAGAGCTCTCTCTATCTGGGTGAAGAGGAACATCAAGTACATCATCTACTGCGCTTTGTTTGTTGACAGAATGTTCTATTTGTTTGATTTTACTGTGAACGTTGCAATGGGGGAGTTCTCTTCTAATGTGGAGTTCAGTGATAACACATCATCACATGTCCTTGACAAGTATTATGATGATTTCAAAAAACTATATTACCTTAAGCAGTTTTCTTTCCTCATTGGAATTGTATATACCTTTGCTTGTCTGTGTGTGATGACGGTCTCAAGCTTCACCACTGCGCGCTACCTGCATAGACACATAAGGAGCATGTCAGGGCGCGGCAGCCCCTTCTCCTCTCCACGCCTGCAGAGCCAAGTGAGGGTCACCATCACTGGGATCCTGCAGGCTGTACTTTACTTCTCCTGTGCATTTTGGATCCTATTTGATACATTAACTTGGACTTACTCCCCATACTATTCGTTTGATGATTCAATCACCTATTTGGTGGTCTCCCTCTACATGACTGGCACCACTGTGAACCTGGCTGTGGGGCAGGCTCTGTTCAGACAGAGGGCTGCTGAGGTTTGGCTCAAAGTCTCACAGCCTAATTCACTCAGACTGTGTGGATCTTAAACCTAGGCATCAGGTTTATTTTTTCTTTACTGGTACACGACATGGATATAGTGCAGATGCCAGACGACGGTGTCTCTGTTTACTTTTTTCATCGACAATAAAAATCTCTCATTCACTTTGCAGATAAGGTGATAGGTTTTCCTGTGGAGTCTGCGTAATATCTTTTACTGTGGGCTGTGTTTCTTGACGAATCATTTTTAACAAAACAACATGAGTGTCAAACGTGCTGTGCCTTTAAAGTTGTAAGTGACATGAGCAGTGGTGCCCCCAAGGGGTGGCCTGGGGTGGCACGTGCTAACCAACAAAATACACCGGCCACCCCACGTCCCATGCTTTTTCACCCTTTTGTAACATAAGATTCTGTATATATAGGCTACATTTCTATCCTTGCGAAAATATCAATTGAACACAGCACTACATGGGTGTTGCACTGTTTAACGGCTGGTGCTTCTACAGGACTGCCTGTGTTGCATATCATGAGCCAAAACTTGAGCAATGTTTGGTGTGCCACCCTAAGATTATTACTGGCCCAATCAGGCCACCCTAAAGAAAGTCTTTTTGCGGGCGCCACTGGAATGAGGTTTAAACAGTAGGGTCCTGCCTATTGTGAACCGCCTCCAAAGCATGGTGGCTTTTTCAGGCCTTTTCTAATAGTTCTTACTAAACTCGAGACCTTTTCATTCTTTCCAAACAAAAACACCAGCGAATAATTTTTTCTTTTAAACAAATTCTAATCAATAACTTAAGGACCATAATAAAATAAAATGAAAATACACCTTTCCTGCTTGGCTGTGTCAAGGATTATTTTAACAATTCTATTGAACGATTCTTTGGAAAACATATGCAACTGAAATTAGATTACAGCATAACCCTCTAAGTCTTCTGGACGGGAGCGCAGCTTTAGAAAACTGCATTCTATTCCGTTAATATAATGTTGGCTGCAACATTTAGATCGATAGAATGGAACATCTTCCTCTTGGGATCAGTGACCTACCTGGTATATATTACTGCTAACGCGGCTCTCCTCCTTCTTACCTCACACGCCAATATATTCTTTGCATTTTGCTGGATTTTTTCCACCCCATGGTAGAAAAAAAAACGGAGGCAGCTTTTTCAGACATTGCTGGGATCACTGATCTTCAGCGATTTTATACTCTACAACCGTTGTGGTAATGCACTGTGTGACCTCGTTCAGCTCAAGTGATCGGTTTGACTTCTCGGTTGGGGTTTACACTTTATCTGCCAGTATGACTTCGTCTGTTTGTTTGAATTTCTTCTACTGCACCCAGATTGTTCCTGCCCAGAGAGCTCTCTCCATCTGGGTGAAGAGGAACATCAAGTACATCATCTACTGCGCTTTGTTTGTTCACAGAATGTTCTATTTGTTAAATATGACTTTCGGCCTGTTAAAATGTGTTGTATCGGATTAGGATATAATTCATGGAATGTGTAATGTATTTGAAATGTTCTACTACGTGAAACTAGTCTATTTGCTTGTCTGCCTGTGTGTACTGTCGGTCTCAAGCTTCACCACTGCGCGCTACCTGCATAGACACATAAGGAGCATGTCAGGGAGCGGCAGCCCCTTCTCCTCTCCACGCCTGCAGAGCCAAGTGAGGGTCACCATCACTGGGATCCTGCAGGGGGTGTTCTACCTCCTCGGTGCAATCTGGATTATCATGCATGAAATAACCAGGAGCAAATGTTTGTACTTTACCGTTGATCTTTCCCTCACTTACACAGTTGTTTCTCTCTACATGACTGGCACCACTGGAGGTCAGGCTCTGTTCAAACAGAGGGCAGCTAAGGTTTGGCTCAAAGACTCACAAGCTACCAAGGCACTTAGGCTGTGTAGATGTTATTGGAACTGGAAAAGATTTACTAAACAGATTTTTTTAAAGGTGAAGCAAAAGAAACCGTTGGCAAGTTCAAGGTTTTGATGACGAATGTTCAGTTGAGTCTACACAATGTAATACATGTTATAAAACGGAATGTGTAGCCTGTAATGTGCCCCTTTGCACGTAATTAACCAGGGCTCATTTTAGCTTTGCCCGAGACATTACATACATTTTCAGATATATATTAATCATGTTAACTCAGGCCACGATCTACTTCTATGTGATTCAATATATTTATTACTAACAGAACCATAAAAATGTGATTAAATATGAACCAATACTAAACAGTTATGTTTTTTTTTTTTAGAAAGAAAGTAATAAAAATCGCACATTTTCATGAATGCCTAAAGTACGTGCATTTTCCTTCCTTTGTGGTGACATTTCCATCATGTCTAATGTAAATAGGTATGGTCCAGTTAATCTGTTTTCCATAAGGATTCCTGACAGCTGACAACTACATGGTATTTATGAGGCATGTTGCTCAGCAGCTTTCATTGGCACTAGTTTCAACGCGTTAACTTTATTTTTAAAAGATGGGGCAAATTTATTTTTATTTGACCATGTTAACTTTTAACGCTATAAATTGGCCTCTGGTCATTCTGAACATGATTGCAAATATGTTCTTTGCGTTTTGCCTGATATTTCCACCACTGGAGAAAGAAGGAATAAAACAACCTTTGAATGTTCTGCTGGGATCTTCGATTTCCTGCACGATTGTTTACCTGCTATCACTTAGCACAAACTTCTGTGTGTTTGTTGTATTTTTGCAAGATACGAGCTTTGATGTTTTTTATTATGTTACATACCTAGTTGTGAATTATACTTTAAATACTAGTATGAGCTCGTCAGTTTGGCTGAATTTCTTCTACTACACCCAGATTGTCCCTGCCCAGAGAGCTCTCTCCAACTGGGTGAAGAGGAACATCAAGTACATCATCTACAGTGCTTTGTTTTTTGACAGAATGCTCTATTTGTTTGATTTTACGGTTACTCTTTTCTTGTTAGTTTACGTACCTCCAGGGACTACTGCCTACAATTTCAACGCTTCGAGCAATACCTCTAATATCATTACAACAAAAACCTATGCCATATATATCGGAATGTATTATGCCGGCAAAGTGTCTTCATGCTTGGTACTTGTCTACATGTGTGTCTGCTTGTGTGTAATGACGGTCTCAAGCTTCACCACTGTGCGCTACCTGCATAGACACATAAGGAGCATGTCAGGGAGCAGCAGCCCCTTCTCCTCTCCACGCCTGCAGAGCCAAGTGAGGGTCACCATCACTGGGATCCTGCAGGGGGTGTTCTACCTCTTCTGTTCAGTCTGGCTGCTCATGGATACCATATCCTGGAACTACGGCTCATCCTTTTCCTTCGATCTTTCAATCACTTACACCGTGGTCTCCCTCTACATGACTGGCACCACTGTGAACCTGGCTGTGGGGCAGGCTCTGTTCAGACAGAGGGCTGCTGAGGTTTGGCTCAAAGTCTCACAGCCTAATTCACTCAGACTGTGTGGATCTTAAACCTGTGGCATCAGTGAACCTGGCTGTTGGACGGTCTCTGTTCATGACGACCGAAGCCAAGGTGACTCAAAGCCTCACAGGCTGTTATAGCGCGGAGACTGTGGGTGATATTGCAACTGTAAAAAGTAGTGTTCCAAGTTCAAATATGCCTTTTAATTAAATACATTTAGCATGTTTCAAAATGTTTTTCAATCAAATGTATATTTAGGGTTCATAATAAACCATTCATATTTTGTATAAAAGAGCAAAAACTTTGATTATAAACATTAAAATCAATCAAGTCTGCTTCAAATTGAATCGGGTTTATATGACCTGAAACATAACTTGATGTAAGTTCTCCACAAAATAGGAGGGAGAAGCATAGAAGTCATTGACCATTTCCAGGTTTTTGATGACGATAGGTCTAAGCTACTCAGTAGTCCAAATAATGTAATACATAATGTTGTGAAGTGTAAAGTGTAGCCTGTAATGTTCCCAAGCCATAAGGCTACATACATAGATCATCGATTTTTTTTACATTTTCAAATGTTTGTGTCATATCGAGGAATTATCCTAATTACGTTTTCATTAGTAAAAGAATTAACACGAATTTCAGCAAGAGAATTTGGATCGGCACTTTTTCGACATGGAAAAATATAGATTGAACGTTTGAGAAATATGGTTTGTGCAGGCTACTGTACAAGAAAAGGAGACGGATATGGTGCAAAGGTAGCTTTGCTTAAACTCACAAAAAAGTAGCCCACATGTTTTAAAAAAATAGTAAAAGAAAACCTTGAAGGATAGATTACTTACATAAAGTAAAAGTGACTAGGCTATATTGAATAACTTTAGAGAGCGAAGTACAATACAATCGCTTTACATGTTTTGCATCTTTCTTCCATGTTTTCCATCGTGATTCCTGACAGCTGAGAACAACGTGGTATTTATGAGCCTTATGGTTCTACATCAGTTCGCCAACTGCTGTAAACTGGCCGCATCTAGTTTGAAAAGATGGAGCATATTTTCCTCTTTTTAAGCGATTTAGCTTTTAACATTGTCAATTGGCCTCTGGTCATTCTGAACCAAATTGGAAATATATTCTTTGTGTTTTGCCTGATCTTCCCACCACTCAACAGAGACGGAATAAAGCAACCTTTGAATTTATTGCTGGGATCTTTGATTTCCTGCACAATTATTTACCTGTTAATGTCAGAAATCGTCTCGCTGTTTTATAATGTTACATTCCTAGTAATTAATTATACTTTAAATACTAGTATGACCTCGTCAGTTTGGCTAATTTTTTTCTACTACACCCAGATTGTGCCTTGCCAGGGAGCTCTCTCTATCTGGGTGAAGAGGAACATCAAGTACATCATCTACTGTGCTTTGTTTGTTGACAGAATGTTCTATTTGTTTGATTTTACGGTTTCTCTTCTCTGGTTTTATGCAACCCCAGAGACTACTTTCAACAATTACTACACTTCAAGCAATACCACCATTATCATTATCATAGAAAACGATTACCTTCCAGATGTACTATACTACGTTCGTGAATCATTTTTATACATGATCATTTTCTATAGCTGTGTCTGCCTGTGTGTGATGTCGGTCTCAAGCTTCACCACTGTGCGCTACCTGCATAGACACATAAGGAGCATGTCAGGGAGCAGCAGCCCCTTCTCCTCTCCACGCCTGCAGAGCCAAGTGAGGGTCACCATCACTGGGATCCTGCAGGCTGTACTTTACTTCTCCTGTGCATTTTGGATCCTATTTCATACATTAACTTGGACTTACTCCCCATACTATTCATTTGATGATTCAATCACCTATTTGGTGGTCTCCCTCTACATGACTGGCACCACTGTGAACCTGGCTGTGGGGCAGGCTCTGTTCAGACAGAGGGCTGCTGAGGTTTGGCTCAAAGTCTCACAGCCTAATTCACTCAGACTGTGTGGATCTTAAACCTAGGCATCAGGTTTATTTTTTCTTTACTGGTACACGACATGGATATAGTGCAGATGCCAGACGACGGTGTCTCTGTTTACTTTTTTCATCGACAATAAAAATCTCTCATTCACTTTGCAGATGAAGTGATAGGTTTTCCTGTGGAGTCTGCGTAATATCTTTTACTGTGGGCTGTGTTTCTTGACGAATCATTTTTAACAAAACAACATGAGTGTCAAACGTGCTGTGCCTTTAAAGTTGTTAGTGACATGAGCAGTGGTGCCCCCAAGGGGTGGCCTGGGGTGGCACATGCTACCCAACGAAATATACCGGCCACCCCACGTCCCATGCTTTTTCACCCTTTTGTAACATAAGATTCTGTATATATAGGCTACATTTCTATCCTTGCGAAAATATCAATTGAACACAGCATTACATGGGTGTTGCACTGTTTAACGGCTGGTGCTTCTACAGGACTGCCTGTGTTGCATATCATGAGCCAGAACTTGAGCAATGTTTGGTGTGCCACCCTAAGATTATTACTGGCCCAATCAGGCCACCCTAAAGAAAGTTTTTTTGCGGGCGCCACTGGAATGAGGTTTAAACAGTAGGGTCCTGCCTATTGTGAACCGCCTCCAAAGCATGGTGGCTTTTTCAGGCCTTTTCTAATAGTTCTTACTAAACTCGAGACCTTTTCATTCTTTCCAAACAAAAACACCAGCGAATAATTTTTTCTTTTAAACAAATTCTAATCAATAACTTAAGGACCATAATAAAATAAAATGAAAATACCCCTTTCCTGCTTGGCTGTGTCAAGGATTATTTTAACAATTCTATTGAACGATTCTTTGGAAAACATATGCAACTGAAATTAGATTACAGCATAACCCTCTAAGTCTTCTGGACGGGAGCGCAGCTTTAGAAAACTGCATTCTATTCCGTTAATATAATGTTGGCTGCAACATTTAGATCGATAGAATGGAACATCTTCCTCTTGGGATCAGTGACCTACCTGGTATTTATTACTGCCAACGCGGCTCTCCTCCTTCTTACCTCACACGCCAATATATTCTTTGCATTTTGCTGGATTTTTTCCACCCCATGGTAGAAAAAAAAAACGGAGGCAGCTTTTTCAGACATTGCTGGGATCACTGATCTTCAGCGATTTTATACTCTACAACCGTTGTGGTAATGCACTGTGTGACCTCGTTCAGCTCAAGTGATCGGTTTGACTTCTCGGTTGGGGTTTACACTTTATCTGCCAGTATGACTTCGTCTGTTTGTTTGAATTTCTTCTACTGCACCCAGATTGTCCCTGCCCAGAGAGCTCTCTCCATCTGGGTGAAGAGGAACATCAAGTACATCATCTACTGCGCTTTGTTTGTTCACAGAATGTTCTATTTGTTAAATATGACTTTCGGCCTGTTAAAATGTGTTGTATCGGATTAGGATATAATTCATGGAATGTGTAATGTATTTGAAATGTTCTACTACGTGAAACTAGTCTATTTGCTTGTCTGCCTGTGTGTAATGATGGTCTCAAGCTTCACCACTGCGCGCTACCTGCATAGACACATAAGGAGCATGTCAGGGAGCGGCAGCCCCTTCTCCTCTCCACGCCTGCAGAGCCAAGTGAGGGTCACCATCACTGGGATCCTGCAGGGGGTGTTCTACCTCCTCTGTTCAGTCTGGATTATCATGCATGAAATAACCAGGAGCAAATGTTTGTACTTTACCGTTGATCTTTCCCTCACTTACACAGTTGTTTCTCTCTACATGACTGGCACCACTGGAGGTCAGGCTCTGTTCAAACAGAGGGCAGCTAAGGTTTGGCTCAAAGACTCACAAGCTACCAAGGCACTTAGGCTGTGTAGATGTTATTGGAACTGGAAAAGATTTACTAAACAGAATTTTTTTAAAGGTGAAGCAAAAGAAACCGTTGGCAAGTTCAAGGTTTTGATGACGAATGTTCAGTTGAGTCTACACAATGTAATACATGTTATAAAACGGAATGTGTAGCCTGTAATGTAAAGCTTTGCCCGAGACATTACATACATTTTCATATATATATTAATCAAGTTAACTCAGGCCACGATCTACTTCTATGTAATTCAATATATTTATTACTAACAGAACCATAAAAATGTGATTAAATATGAACCAATACTAAACAGTTATGTTGTTTTTTTAGAAAGAAAGTAATAAAATCGCACATTTTCATGAATGCCTAAAGTACGTGCATTTTCCTTCCTTTGTGGTGACATTTCCATCATGTCTAATGTAAATAGGTATGGTCCAGTTAATCTGTTTTCCATAAGGATTCCCGACAGCTGACAACTACATGGTATTTATGAGGCTTGTTGCTCAGCAGCTTTCATTGGCACTAGTTTCAACGCGTTAACTTTATTTTTAAAAGATGGGGCAAAATTATTTTTATTTGACCATGTTAACTTTTAACGCTATAAATTGGCCTCTGGTCATTCTGAACATGATTGCAAATATGTTCTTTGCGTTTTGCCTGATATTTCCACCACTCGACAAAGAAGGAATAAAACAACCTTTGAATGTTCTGCTGGGATCTTTGGTTTGCTGCACGATTGTTTACCTGCTATCACTTAGCACAAACTTCTCTGTGTCGGTATTTTTGCAAGATACGAGCCTGTATTTGTTTTATTGTGTTACATACCTAGTGGTGAATTATACTTTAAATACTAGTATGACCTCGTCAGTTTGGCTGAATTTCTTCTACTACACCCAGATTGTCCCTGCCCAGAGAGCTCTCTCCAACTGGGTGAAGAGGAACATCAAGTACATCATCTACAGAGTTTTGTTTTTTGACAGAAGGCTCTATTTGTTTGATTTTACGGTTACTCTTTTCTTGTTAGTTTACGTACCTCCAGGGACTACTGCCTACAATTTCAACGCTTCGAGCAATACCTCTAATATCATTACAACAAAAAACTATGCCATATATATCGGAATGTATTATGCCGGCAAAGTGTCTTCATGCTTGGTACTTGTCTACATGTGTGTCTGCCTGTGTGTAATGTCGGTCTCAAGCTTCACCACTGTGCGCTACCTGCATAGACACATAAGGAGCATGTCAGGGAGCAGCAGCCCCTTCTCCTCTCCACGCCTGCAGAGCCAAGTGAGGGTCACTATCACTGGGATCCTGCAGGGGATGTTCTACCTCTTCTGTTCAGCCTGGATGATCATGGATATAATCACCAATAGAATGTTGTTGAAGTTTACCGCTGATCAGCTTTCAATCACTTACACCGTGGTCTCCCTCTACATGACTGGCACCACTGTGAACCTGGCTGTGGGGCAGGCTCTGTTCAGACAGAGGGCTGCTGAGGTTTGGCTCAAAGTTTCACACGCTGTCAAGTCAAGCAGGCTGTGTGGATTTTATACATAGGCACACGGGGACCCAATGCTTTAATAGCACCAGGAACCTTACGACACATCCCGCTAACATATCTGATATCTGTTTCTGACAGGGAATAATATTGTACCATTAGTGTTAAATAGATAAATATTTGTGTATCATGGGTGAAACATAAAAGGGCCTGCTATCTATTGTCTTATGGCCAGTCATGTTCAATACGACACATAACAACACTTTCTTAAACAAATAAATTGAATTGAAAAAAATGACCAATTTTAAAAGTGGTAAAAGTTTACCTTCAAGGATATATTACTAACATAACCACAAGTAGAAGTGATTAAAATGTCGCCTACCAATATTGAATAATGTGCTCTTTAGAGAGCGAAAGATATCGCTTTATATGATTACATGTTTCGCATTTTTCTCCCATACGTTCTCCATCGTGATTCCTGACAGCTGACAACAACCTGCTATTTATGAGCCTTGTTGTTCTACATCGGTTCGCAGACTGCTGTAAACTGGCAACATCTGGTTTGAAAAGATGGAGCATTCTCGCATCTCTTTAAGCGATTTAGCTTTTAACGTCGTTAATTGGCCTCTGGTCATTCTGAGCATGATTGCAAATGTATTCTTTGCGTTTTGCCTGATCTTCCCACCACTCAACAAAGACGGAATAAAACAACCTTTGAATGTTCTGCTGGGATCTTCGATTTCCTGCACGATTGTTTACTTTGTATTCCTTATCACAAACTACTGTGTGTTCAAATGTATGTCAACTGTAATCCTTTTCCTGTTTTATTATGTTACACACGTAGTAGTGAATTACACTTTAAATACTAGTATGACCTCGTCTGTATTGCTGAATTTCTTCTACTGCACCCAGATTGTCCCTGCCCAGAGAGCTCTCTCTATCTGGGTGAAGAGGAACATCAAGTACATCATCTACTGTCTTTACATCTCTACATCTTTATCTTTGTTTGTTGACAGAATGTTCTATTTGTTTGATTTTACGGTTTCTATTTTCTTGTTATTTTATTTAACTTCTAACAATTACTACACTTCCAGCAATACCACCATTATTATTGTCCCCAAAAACTATTGCATTCCAGATGTACTATACTACGCTTGTGAATCATTTTTCTACATGATCATTTTCTATAGCTGTGTCTGCCTGTGTAATGTCGGTCTCAAGCTTCACCACTGCGCGCTACCTGCATAGACACATAAGGAGCATGTCAGGGAGCAGCAGCCCCTTCTCCTCTCCACGCCTGCAGAGCCAAGTGAGGGTCACCATCACTGGGATCCTGCAGGGGGTGTTCTACCTCCTCTGTTCAGTCTGGCTGCTCATGCATAAAATAGCCAGGAGCAAATCTTTGAACTTTAGCACTGGATTTTCCGTCACTTACCCCGTGGTCTCCCTCTACATGACTGGCACCACTGTGAACCTGGCTGTGGGGCAGGCTCTGTTCAGACAGAGGGCTGCTGAGGTTTGGCTCAAAGCTTTGCAAGCTGTCAAGTCAAGCAGGCTGTGTGGATTTGATACAAAGGCACAAGGGGACCCAATGCTTTAATAGCACCAGGAACCTTACGACACATTCTGCTAACATTAAACAGCTCTTTAAATAGCTAAACAGGGATAGTTGATATATGTTTCTGACTGGGGGTAATATTGTACCATTAGTGTTAAATAGATAAATATATGCCTACCATGAGTGAAACATAAAAGGGCCTGCTATCTATTGTCTTATGGTCTATCATGTTCAATGTGCAACATAAAAACACTTCTTGAACAAATAAGTATTTACAAAAAATGATCTTAAAATGTCTAGTATATGTTATTCTATTTATTAAGCTGTGATATCGCTTAGTCCTGAGATTAAACAACTTTTTTTTTTAAACCGGGTTATCAACATGTGAGTCATCTTCCGCCCACACTCTTGCATGAGTTGTCAGCCCATGGATGCCCTTTGGGGTCTATTCCCTCCTGTCAGCTGTCTTTCCAATCTGTCACAAGGACTTTCCCTAGATGTCTGTTGTTCTATTAACAGCCGTCACCAGAAAACAATCTGGATGGGACATTTAAGAGTTGTTAGGATTCAAAGTTGAATATTGTTGGTGAAATTGTTAGCCAATCAGTTTGACTGTTGGTGGCCAGTGTCCACGTCCTCAAACAACAGAAAGACATGTCATCTTTTCTCTAAGTTCTATAGGCGTGTGTTGTTGGTGGGACTCAGTTTGATTTACACAATGCATGTATGCAGCACATTATCTTGAGGATAATTAGTAATAGTGACGGCAAATGGTTAATTCAAAAAATAATTGAGAGGGAAAAATCCATCTTTGGTGGGAGATTTCCATAGGTCCAATGTACCTAGACCATTTCAAGAGGTCTTTCTGACAAACTACCTGGAATCTAAGGCTGATGCTCTCCAATTACTTCCACGGAACCAAACCTTTTATCCTTATAGTTTACATCTGATAATTATATATATATATATATATATATATATATATATATATATATATATATATATATATATATATATATAACGTAAATTAACCAGTATTTTGATTCATAGAAGCGCTAGTCATATTATTTCATATATGACTTTTAGCCGGGATTAAAACTGTTAGACCACAGACTAGTCTTACAATAATACTTCCTAATAGAAGGGCTCAATTCAAAGTGAAAGGTCCTTTTGAAACACCAACAACAAATTTGTTTATAGGCACGAATTGTATTGTAATATACATCGTTTATTTTAGTCTCACAATTAAGATCAGGATAAAAGTGTAGTTGGCTAATGAGATGTATGATAAATTAAATTGTAAAATCAATTTAATGCACAGCATTTTATTGTCTGGAATACCCTGTATCCAAAAGAGAGTGCGGCTCTGGACTGGCAGCCTCTTTAGAAAGGTTTGTTTACCCACCGATAACAATAACAACAAGCTTAACACATCCAATTTCATGCAAAACAACTGCTGACTTTCCAGACAGATCTCGCGAATGATGCTGAAATTACATCCACTGATTCCGTCTAAACATTCAACAGCTGCTTGCGCACCTGGATGCGCGCGCATTTCGGGCACTCTCCCTGCCGGAAACACTGCTTGTGAAAACACTCTCTGCACGCTAAAACAGCGGGCACAGGTGTCCCTTTGGAAGGGAAATAGGACGTCCTTCTGCCTACAGAACTCAGATGAAGCCTCTGGCCTGGCAGATGTGAGAAGAAAGGAAAGCATCGCATATGAGACCATGTTCAAGGGCGTAACTTAATCATGACGGGCCCGGGTGCACAAAAAACACCGGGCCCTTATCACCACCCATATATCTCTATCATAGCCTAGATAATATCAATAAATAAATAAATACAAGTTCAAAATAATTTTGTTGGTAAAGATGTTAATCGCTAAGCATTGTAACAACAGAGCAAAACCTATGGGCACATTTGAAGCTGTTAACACATACATTCAGCATGGACAGCGATCGGTAATACATGCACCCATACCCTATTAGTCGATCAGCACCAAGGAAAACACACAGTTATCCTGTGTAACTACACATGTGGGTAGAGAACTGAACTGAGCAGGTGCAGAGTGAGTGACAGCAATGTAGCTGCTACCTGATTGGAAGAATTGGAAGTATTACAACTGACCCATGGCACAATCATCCCCAGTCTCCTTACTTTGTCGCACATTTTTTTATTGATTTTCCATTTTATCATGCGTTCTTGATCAGTGCAAGTTATCCGTTTCAAGTGGCTACATAATAAATGACATTACACGAGTGTGACTTTTTTCCACTGCACTCAAATTGCACCTGTCCAGAAGGTTCACTTCATTTAAGTGAAGGAGAACATTAAGCCCACCATCTGCTATGCTCTTTTTTCAGACAGGCTCTGTTCAGACAGAGGTGCGTCTCAAAGCCTTACAGGTTGCTAAGTCAAGCACGGTGTTTCATTAACTTCCTTTACGTTTTAAGGCTAATGAAATAGGGTCACATCTTTAGTTGTCTTTGTTTTATGTTTTTTGTTAAAGGATTAATACAATTGTCATGAAGTCGAAAGGCTTAATAAAATCTCATGCCATTTTCATAGGGGCCCACTCTCACGTTAACCTTGGAAGGGCTCAAACATAAGGTTGGGTGGTTAAAATATTTGCATTAAATAATCTTAGACTTTCTCTTAACTTCAAAAAGCTTTATTGCTTTTTGTCTGAAATAGGATAAAGGATAGGCTCCCTTCGGGTGCTCGTTTGTGTCAAATATAAACATATTTAGTTTTTGCAGCCTTGGTTCAATCTGGATATAGGCCTGTACACCATTGAATGCTGAAAAGGTACTTTGAAATGTGAATTCCCCACTCTTTGGTAATTTTATTAAAATTATTTGAAATGTAACAGTGTAAATGTAAACTTTTGAAGATAAGTTTTGTTGGCAAGTCATCAGATAGACAGTCAGCAGTTAAGAACATTTTCCTTATAATGCAAGAACAATATTAATATATCTACATGTTTATCTTATTGTTCACGATTATGGTTTTATGTTTCCCCACTGATATTTGCATAGACAGATACGAAGCTACGTGACTTGTATATACATGTATCTCAATGTGACAGTAACGGTCTGGACGAGAGTGACAGGATTTCCACCAGCAGAGGGAGACGGAGAAACGAGTGGTAAGTGTTATGATTTTCACCTGTGCCTTCTGCCAGGTATTTCAGTTTCTGTTTGCCTTGGTTGTTTGTTTGGGCATTAGCTTTGTTAGATTCAATTGTGAGATTGTTATTTTTATATTTTTTAGGTAAAACCTCAAGTCTCCTGTTGGAGCTTCAAACTCCTTCTGCCTCTTGTCCTATTTCCCGAGTCACGGTGCTACTTCAGTGTTTAAGCTGCTCCATGTAACAATATGTAGTAGGTAATTGTAACGTCCCCTACCTTGAAGTAATTATTTCCCCTAAGGGTCGCAAGGAAGACGTGCAATGGGACATTTGCATTCGCAAGCACGATCAAAGACTATAACATTGTGGAAGAAATAAAAGTTATACTGTTTCCTGTATCTTTATTCATGTATTATTTAATGTCATGTTGCATTACCTACATGAACGGTGCATCGATCCTCTGTTGCAGAAAAAACGGGATGAGTGCCAGGTGGAAAAGAAGCAGTATGATCTGGGCTTATTCCAACTAAAAAAATGAGACAAGTGCAAAATATCTTATATAAATGAACTATAAGCTGAATCAGCCAAATGAGCCGGCCCTTTTTGTTGGACGGAGCGTACTTTAAGGTCCCGGCCGGTTCACCCAAAACAAAAGAGCCGAAATGCTCATCACTCCTACCGTTTGCAGGATAGAAGCCGACCTGGAACATACCCATGATCTCGTGAGAACGTCTGAGTCTTGCAGCTGGCCAGCTTCTAGTTGCAAGCTACTGTCTGCCAAGCTCATGTGGTTAGCAAATCTTTGCAGTGCTGCTAGCTAACGTTGGCATAGCCAGCCAGCTAATTAGCTGTTTGTAAATCAAATGTCACGGAAGCCACACACTGCTCTGCAGCAAGACTGAAACGTAAAAGACGAGGTAACGTTATGCCCAGTTACTTGGTCCCATTTCAAATGAATCGGGAACATTTGTGTTTTAAAGCACATTTTGTTAACTTAAAAATGGCTAGATAGCTTAAGGTCGACCTGCCAAAGTTACTTGGAGTTGCACCGTCCAGCATCTCGTCAGCTATGCAAACGCTAGAACCTTTTGTTTGTTTTTTTGTTGTTGCAGAAGTTGGGCTTGTTATTGTGTAGCTGTTATAGATCTACGAAAGTTAAGGCTAGAGAAGTTATTACCGTTGTGACATTTTGATTTAAAGAGATGTTTTGCCTTTTCGCTGGATCTTGTTTTGCGTTGTTTTAGTAAAATGTTATGTTAATTTCAAACCAATTATACTTCCTGCGAAATTCTTGCTCTCAGTTAGCCTTTCATTTAATTTACAACCTCAGAACATCGGTAGCATCGTGATGTTACCTGCCAATATTGTTGTGTCACATGGCTATTATGGTTTCCAAATATGAAACTAAAGTGCATATTTAATTTTCCTTTTCAGGTCATTGACTTGTCATCCGTTTGCAGTCTGGGATATTTCAATTTGTTATTAGTATGAGTGACGAAAGGGGAAATGAACCCCTCTCCTTTAGCCAGGAATCCTTCCAGGACCTGTGGAACTTAATGTGAGTAAAGCATTGCAGCACATGAATTGGAGTCGGGCTACCATGCCTTTGTTCTTCATGGCCTCATTTTACCTAGTGGTGTAGCAGTAGCTGGTAGAAACTGATACAACTTCTGTCTAGAAATCTGAACATGGGATATTCGGTATACTGGGAAATCTATATGAGTGGCGATCAAAATAAAGTTGTAAAACACTAGGAATGATGTCCAATAGATGTTTGTACATGGGCGAATATACATCCGTGGTGAAAAGAAAATGATATACTTTATGTTGTTTTATCCAGCGATCTACCCTAGATAGAATTTGTAGATGGGCATACAAGCTAATAATGGGGTATATTGTTGCAGACTAAATGGGGCAGCTAAATATTTCATTACTCCTCTCTAGTTCTGTCACGCCATCCGAGCCAGATCACTGGGTGGGTTATGACAATGACAACAAAGTAAGTAAGAAAATAAAAGAAAAGGCTTTTTTTTTTTCTTGAAACAAAACCCATTAATACTAAATAGTTTTGTCCATGGGGAATCAATATATAACACATGCATCATTTTTTGGTATGCAGTTCATGTTGGAGCCCCCCTTGCCAAAGGAGTTTGATGAGCAGCTGTTTGCGGATACAACCGAGCCTGTCCCTCAGCCCTCCATCTCTACTCTTGACAGTGGTTCTCCACCCACATCTACTGTACCAACCACCTCGGATTACGCTGGGTCTCTTGGTTTTCAACTACGTTTCCAGAAGTCCAGCACGGCAAAATCTGTCACCTGTACTGTATGTTTGCATCACACCAAAACACACATTAGAGCTCTGTACTATACTGCTAAAATAACAATTTTGAATATCAATATATTTCATAGGTCAAAACTGGTAACAATAGTAGGATATTTTTTTTTTTTTTTTTTAAACCTACTTCATGTCAAATATTACTTTTATAAGTGGCTTGCACATTACGTGCAAGATATGCATCATTAGGAGAATTTTGTAAGTAGTTTTGCTACTGCTAGTAAATGTTCCTTTGAGACAGACTAGACAGCCAAGAGCTCACCATTAACAAATTGCTTTTTGGTGGGGAAACATATTATTGCTGATTTAATTCAACCAGGTGGTTATTAGTCTGAATTCGTTTTGTTAAATGTTTACACTACGGCACTACGTCGGTAGGTTGTTGTTAATTGTAGCGTTAGGTTGTACTAAGATCGGAACTAGAATTAAGACCTTTCATGGGCTTGACAAAATATCAATGATCGAACTCAATATGTTTTAATATATCAAATATTACTAGATTTGGAACGCTACTGATAAATATGTCATGTAGAATCATTTGTCATTTTTGTGATGCTGGTTGGTTAATCCAAGCTCAGCCAAAAATATGTGTATTTTATAGTGGTTTATTTAGATATGACATTAACATTCACATTTTCTTCGGAGGTAGTTGTACAAGTTACCTAAATTAGATGTCAAAACTCCATAAGGATACACAGCGCTGGGGCTTGCCTAGCAGAGCAGCCAGCGAATCGATTTGCCAATGGAGATAGATCCCTGTGGCATTGTTAGTTAACTATCTAAGTTAGGACCACCATTACTTTTTTATCAGGATTTTTGGCGACTTCTGAAACTTCCTAAGATGCTTGTTTTACATCACTGTCGAAAAGCTTACAAACAAGACAAACAGAAATTACAGAATGTTTCATTGTCCTCCGGTTGGGTATTACCCACTTTCCTCCCGGGAGCAGGCCCGCCGTCAGAGGGGGGCCAAAGGGTACAGATGACCCTGGCCCAAGGCACAGGAAGGGCAAAAGTCTATGGATGGCCCTTAAATGTGACTTGTATCACTGACAATACAATTCATATGTATGATAAATAATTGTATTGTTATAATTAAAACATATTTCAAATGATCTGATACACCACCCCCCGCTGTTATTGGGAAATATAATATATATCTATAATCACCCATTCATTGAAGGGCATTTTTTTTCTCTGCTGGATTTGTTATAAGGTAAAAGGAGGAATATAATTGTCACAGTCTAGCCTAATTTGAAACAAAATGTTTCTCTGTGTTTTATAATAACTGGACCTTTCGTGCTTTATTATGTGTGAAACACAGATGTATGGCCAGGATGGGTGTATAACACTGGGTTTGGAAATTATTCTCCATCTGTGTAACTTCAAGGCTAATGGCTAGGATCTCCTGTGAGATTGCCCATGTTGGTATTAGAGCTGTGGGTTGGTGGTGGTGGTGCTTGAGTAGGTGTGGATGAGGGGCCCAATTTGGAAACTGTTGTCCCCCTGTCCATAATTCCTAATGACTGGCCTGCCTGGGAGATATTTTTTTTGTTAAGGCAGATCTGTCAGCTATTTTTATATTCTCAACAAAAAAAAAGACGTAAATGACTACATTTTGGCATGTTTCCCAACAGTTAGTTATGTTATGTTTGCATATCTTAGTCACCCTCGTGTTACGCCATGATGACTCACTGGAAATGAGACATCAGCACTGAGTAGAAGTTTAGTTGGTTACCATTTCACTGCCTTGGTTTCAGTCTTTCTTATGTCCCCATATTCATATTCAGTGAGAACTCAAGCAATGTTCTCAGAGCATATCTCAGATTTTCCTCTCTTGGGTCACAAACTCTCTCCTATCCGGGTTTTTCTCCTAGGATTTTTCTTCTCCGCTTTGCTATCCTTTTCATTATGAAGTTTAAGATGTAATCCTTCTCTTCTTTCATTTTTAATATGGTTAATGTAATTGAGGGTTTGATCTAGTTTCATTAATACAATTTCAATTGTATATGGGTAAAAGGTTTCAGTTGACATCAATGAAGAAACTGAAACCAACTGTTGACCAACTGTGTACTTATTTTAAATGAGAAAATCTAGCAGGTTTTATAAACAAACCACTGTTGAAGTTTAAGTTGACCTCATGAAACAGATTTAATAATCATTTAAGTTAATCAAATGTAACTACTAGACTTTTCCATTTTGCTGGGGCATGTCTTGACTTGCCTGTCAACTAGGGGAGGAGTTTGAATACTTGGTAGTTTGAAGTGATAGTCCACCCAGACAGTGGACCACTTCAGCATACAAATAGAGATGGGGTTGTATAAATGCTTGTATGGACAATCTTATTAAGATTTTGACTACAGTATAGGCAGTATTTTAATTTAGGAGAAATTATTACTTTGAATCAGTATCATATTCTGAATATAAGGTAAGGACTTTGTAATATTTTACATCACTTATGGTGGTTTGTGTTTTAAAACTCCCTTAAATGAGTTACTAACTTTTGTAAGCTGAAATGTACTGTATGTGTACAATTTGTAAGGGCCGTTTCCTTGTTCATTCAACTTTTTATTGGGTGTACTTTAGGGTCTGTGTTTACGCACAAGCGGTTCAGGTATTTCCATATCATTAAGTGGATTCATTCATTAATTCCTCATTAATTCTTTCCCTTCTCTGTTTTGCAGTATTCTCCTGACCTGAACAAGCTGTTTTGCCAACTGGCCAAAACCTGCCCAGTACAGATGGTAGTCAACCATCCTCCACCCCCTGGCGCTGTTGTGCGGGCTCTCGCTGTCTATAAGAAGTCTCAGGACGTGGCTGATGTGGTTCGCCGCTGCCCACACCACGAGAGAACATCTGAAAACAGCGAAGGTAAAGTAGCTTCATCCAAAGCACGTTTTTAGGAACTTTTCCTTTGCCTAACATGGAAGTTTACAAGGGTCTTACTAAATGCACTGTGGTTTTGTATGCTTTGTTTCAGGCTTAGCCCCTGCTGGCCACCTCATTAGAGTGGAGGCCAATCACCAAGCAAAGTACATGGAAGACTCCAACACTGGCAGACAGAGTGTGATTGTGCCATATGAGCCTCCCCAGGTACCACATAGCATTCCACTCGACAAAACCTCAGGCTGTGTCTTGCCGTCCTTTACTATTGTACAGTCAAAGTGTTATTCCAAAGTGACAGGCTAGTCCACACGGTTGCCTTTGCTGTAAAACATGTAAAATGCGTAAGGCCAATACATACCCTATGCAAACGCAAGGTACGACGCGAACGCAAGGTACACGATGCAGACGGACGAGTCGTTTTTTGGTCACAATTTGGGCGTTCTTGACGCGGGACGAACGCGAGGTCGACCGTACAGCACCTTCAATTTGTAACCTAACGCATGAACATAGCCGATACTTGGCCACGCAGCTGGAGGGCGAACCAACAATACCAACCATTCAGTCTGGGTTGCTGGGGAACTAATAACTGCCCGTTGAAATGTAAACAAAAGAAGAATAAAGGGTAGTGCTAACGCAATCACTGTCTGTCCTATCTATTGTCCCCTGAGTGCTTTGATTGTATTATGTAACTGCTATGTTGACCCTATGTGTAACGGAGGTACTCTTTGGCGTTCATTACGTTTTGAAAATGTGTGTAAACTGTGCGATGCGTGTAGGCCACCGTTAGCACGCATCGGTGATGGGGTAGGGTTAATCACAAGAGCTTACAAAAATAAAATACAGCTGACATTTTGTTAACTACATAACACGTACCTCTCTGCCGCAGATTGTGGATGAAAGCCTAGTGGTTTACGACAATTGACAAGTATCGGAATTTGCCGACTTAATATAGCCGAAACGTAAAAAAAAAATTATATCGGGCCCGATACCAGACTTGGTATCGGATCGGGACATCCCTCCTTTGGTTTGATTTGACAACATTGACATTTGGGATTTCATGTAGTAGTATCCCATTTTTCAAAGTGAAAATGTAAAACAAGACGTTGTTACTGAAACATATGCGGTCGGGCCTTTTTTGCGAGGCATAGACATAGTTTTTTACCCTGTGTCAGGTAGGCAGCGTTGCCTTAACATGTTCGGGCACATACCTGTTGACTTTTGACAGAGCCGGATTAGCAGCTACCCATGGCTTCCAGCCATTGTTGCTAAGCTAGGCTACATTTACTTAAATAACTCATTATTGGACATACAAACGTAAGATTGATATTGATCATGTCGTCTGACTAAGGGTAAGTAGTAACATGTTATTTCCTAATAAGTTGAACTATCACTTTAAAGGGTAACTGCTGCTGCTGTTGATATGTAACTTCATAGCTAGTACGATGCTGCCGTAGTGTGAGCCTGGACTTTGTAGTTTGACTGCTAACAAAAGTAAACCAAACCATGGGATCTGGATCTGACTTAAATCGATTAGATGTATACACCATTTTTATTTTATGTTTATCGCCACCTGGTGGACGTATGGTGAACATGTAGGACCATCGTTTGTCCTGCCAGAGTGCGAAAACAAACGGGCATAAACCCCAACCCAAGCTGAACACAACCCCCTCGCATGTATGCTCCTTACTATGGTTTAAATGCAGTTTACTGATTTATTTTTATTTACAACATAACGCAATCCATTCTAGTACTTTCTGGTTCATGGTTGTGTCTGCCTTGTCCACCAGGTGGGAGCAGAGTGCACGACGGTGCTCTATAATTTCATGTGTAACAGCAGCTGCATGGGAGGCATGAACAGACGGCCCATTCTCACCATTATCACCTTAGAATCCCAGGAGTAAGTACTACCCCACTGTGCATTTTGGAATCATTTTGATTCAGTTATTGCACTGTCTTTCTACAAGACCTTAGTCGATAATGGTTCAGTTGCATTTGTCACAAATTGTCTGTTCAGTGCAACTCAACCAATTTATTTTGTTACTTGTTGAAAGGCATTAGTCAACTAATTATTGTGCCATACCATGCCATTTTTTTATTTGAGCTTTTCAGGGGAACATGATATATTTTTTGTATAAAAAATATTTAAAGTTATCAAAAGGCCTAAATAATGCATATAAGGGGGGCAATAAGGCTATCTAGTACCCACCATTAAAGTCTTCATAACAGAACTCTGATTGTGTTAATTGTCTTCATAACAGAACTCTGATTGTGTTAATTGTCTTCGTAACAGAACTCTGATTGTGTTAATTGTCTTCGTAACAGAACTCTGATTGTGTTAATTGTTCCTGCTGTCTCGTCTCCCAGTGGGCTGTTGTTGGGCCGGCGATCCTTTGAGGTGCGGGTCTGTGCTTGTCCCGGGCGGGACAGGAAGTCAGAGGAAGAGAACCTGAAGAAGTCCGCTGGAGCTGGGACCAAACGCTGTAAGATCTAGAGTCGTGCCTCCTCCAACCAGCCCAGCCCAGCCCAGCATAAGACGAGATACCCCAAAAAAGAAATAAAAAATAACAGAATGCCCTAATATGAAACTGTACCATTGCAAGCATCGTGACCTTAAAAATAGTTGCTGGATCAGGGACGTCGTTAGCTCTGATTGTCCGATGCTACGGCCACGAATGTTTTACAAATTGGAACAACTGTAGCATCATGATCGGAGACCCATTCAAGACTATTATTAAGTTATCCAAAATATATTACTTGAAGAATAAAACATAAGATAACTATACCAATTTAAAAAATCTATAATTATTTTTGCGAAAAACGAAAGAATCCAAGAAAAACTAAATAATATGAGCTCCACTGTGGCTAGTCTGCCTGCAAGGGTGCCATAGCAACCATGTAGGTTAAGATAGATCTGGGAATTTCTAACTTGCTGCTGCAGAAACTAGGACTTCTTGTAGGCTACAGTTGCATTAACAGCATTGTAGGCTAGTGTCGGAGCAGCCCATCTGTACCATTATAAATATTTGAGCTGTTGTTTTTCAGCTGCCGAGGAGGCGTCCCTGCCTGTCCCTCCCTCGGAGGATAAGAAGGCCAAATCTACTAACGCCAAAGATGATGAAGTCTTCAATCTGCAGGTAAGTGTGGGACACAGACATCATGCCCAAAACAATGCATACACCTTAAGGGATGTTTGTTTATCCATATCCAAAAGTTTCAAAACACATTCTGAATCATTGTATATGATAAAAGAAAGATCTATATGTGCAATATTAATAATGATTTGTGTTATTTGATAACTGGTAGGTGTTTTTAGTCTAGCCTTAGCTGATAAGACCCAGCCTTAGACTTTCCTTAGCTTAACTTAAACTTTAGACTGATTTTCCCAGTCTTCCCCATTTAGTTTCTCCCTCCTTCTCTCTCTTTTACACCCATATACACTAGGGGTGTAGGAAATAAAATAAAAATAAATAAAAATAAAAATCCTGAACTACTAGTTTGTGATATTGTTTAAATAACTAAAATATTGTTGTTTTTTGTCTGTGTGCGCGTACCAGATCGTGGGACGAGAGAGATATGAGATGTTTAAAAGAATGAATTACGGCTTGGAGCTGTGTGACCTTGTCCCTATATCTGATGTTGACAAATACAGGCAGAAATTGTGAGTCTGCTCAAACCTGTTCTGGGGGTTGTGTTCCGTTTAAAAATGATCTTGTGTTTTCATGCAGAGTAAAAGACTGTGTTTTCTTGTTTCCTTGCAATGAACACTAATTATAATCCCTTTTTGCAGGCTCACAAAGACCATCAGCAAACCAGACAATAACTTGAGTAGAATGGGTCCAAAGAAAGGAAAGAAACTTCTCGTAAAGGAGGAAAAGAGTGAATCTGATTAAACCCATCTATATACAATTTCTGGGCTAATATCGTAAAATAAATAAATCATGTCTTTCATATCGATACATCAAACAATATTTTAATGTTTTACACGCAATGGAAAGTTATAATAAAAGACGATTGTCAGTCAATACAAATTAGAAATGGAGAAATGGTCAGCCCATAAGTACAAACATGTGTACTGGTACATATATGCATAAATACACTATGGCACTGTATACTCAGTCACCGATATGATGGGCATCCCTGATACCTTGAAATGACGTGTCACTGAGCATGTTCTTAGAGACCGCAAGAATTATAGTTTGTTAAATCGGTTGAGGCCTCTTTTTAAATGCAGTTATTTTTTTACTTAACTTGTCAAGGATTTGGGCATATCCCTTATCTACTTTATAATAGCTTTATAATGTACTAGCCAACATTGTCATCTTGTAACCAACTATGTTTTGGTTAATGTAGTTTTGAGTTATTTTTACTGCCAAATTGGAAATCTTGTTTAATCAAGGTTTGCATTGATCAGATTCTGTCATTTCTGTCATTTACCCAGGAAATGGGTATTTTGACATTATCTTTTTTTATATGCTGGTTTGTTTCCATCTTTTACTTTATTTAGAATTTATAATAAATATGTTTGTGAACAATTATTTCACTTTTTTTTTTAACCTGTTTTCCTGTTTACTTTCAATGCCATATTTGTGACTTATTACAATTTTGAAAGTGACTAATGCAAAACATCTACATTTGCCATGAAGTTCAAGTTTGTTTCAACTGAAATTGAATGTAACCACAGAGATTATTACCAAGATTATTAACCTCTCTGTTACTGCCTAATTATAAGGTTTCGTCAAATACGTATCATTAAATAGGGTATATTGATTCATGAAATACAAATCCATTTATCGCATATTCATTCATTCAGTTAAGGGTAACCAAGAGACTCGGAAGCTTTTTTGGGTTGAGCACAGACATTTAATTAAAACATTTTCTTTAAAGATAGTGTTCCAAACACAGTACAATGCTTGTCGATACTAAATACTTTGATCTTGCCTCTTTAATAATTGCTTTGATTTATATAGCGCTTTTCTGAAACCCAAAGACGCTTCAAACGCTTTACAAATATAGAATATTTTTAAATATATAATTTTGTGAACTGATGTTGAAAGTCGCAGTAGAAAACAAAAAAACGTTGACGCTTTTTCTCCAAGCTACCAAATAACTGCAACTCTCAGGCACACTCAGGGGAGGCCAGGGTCATCAGGGTGCGGCCATCCAGTGGTGCAAAGAGAGGGTAGAGCTTCTCTTTAAACTGGCACGCGAACGTGTAAATGTGAGCCCTGGTCTCCGCGTTGTAGAAGGAGAGCTGCCCCTCTTCATAGTCCAGGTAGACGCCCATCCTGTTTGGGGTCAGGCTCAGAGGCAGGGCTGTTTCTGGCTTCGTGCAGGCGTAGAACTGGCGCGTGCTGCGCCACAAAGCCCAGTAGCCCTCGGCAGGGATCATGGGGAACCGGCCGTGCCTTTTAGAGGAGGCGGTGGTCACGCCCACCCTCCAGTAGCCTTTATTGGCCAGGGTAACCTCCCAGTAGTGGCAACCAGAGGAGAAGCCTTCCCAGCCCAGAACACAGGGCCAGCCGTCAAAGCGCTGTGTGCTCAAGACCACCTCCGTTGGGCAATGAGACTCCTGTACCTTCTTACGGTCGTCTGAGAGCAGCAGCCACGGATGGTTTGTCATTGGGTCCAGACTCACATTAACTAAACGGTCACAGTGCAAAAACGTGATGCAAAGAACGATCATTGCATGTATGACAGGAGATGGACATTGATAAGCAATTTAGATTATACCTGAGGCACTCCAGATCCATTCCCAAACTAAAATGAGAGAATATGAAAATTAACTTTGAAAACAATCAGTGCAATTGACAAAATAGTACTATTTACAGAGCCGTTTCTAGCTTTCAGGGGGCCCTATGCAAAATGTTGTTTGGGGGCCCCTATTTTGGGAAACTATTGTGGGGGAATTCCAAACCCTCTAAGGTGGTCTAGGGGCATACACTTCACATTAAAATACATCAATCTGGTGCACTTTAAGAGATCCGTGGAAATGATATGCATATAATTGTTTTTACTCAGCACACATGGGTGGTTGGTTACCAATACAGACCGGTCCTATTCATTTCTAGAGAAAAAAAAGACTAGAATTACAGCTTGGGGGGGCCCTGGTTGCTTCGGGTGCCCTGTGCAACCACATAGTCCGCATATAGCAAGAAACGGCTCTGCCTATTTAAATAGAGAAAGTACCTGTGTTGGGTATGTACATCGGTGTTTCTGTCAGAGCAGAAGATAAATTGCAGTTAGAAAATGTATAACAAACCAGTCATTATTTTCAGTGAGGTGTATGCGACTAACCAGTTTTCCAGGTGCGCTGTTTGTTTGCAAGCCAAAGCTGGGGCACGATACCCTGCAGAAGCAGGAAGGATGATTAGCAGGTGAATTGAAGAACAGGGGGTGGAAGTCATTGTCGCAGGGAGTATAATAAGTATTTAAAGAATTTGATCCATTTCCCAGTGATCAGGGTTGTCTTATCACTGATTGTACAAAGAACAACTTTTCAATTAGTAAACAGAAGACAGATACCCAGGTCTAACATAAAATTGAATTTTCACATTGTCTGAAGGATTGCATTTCTGGGTGGACTGTGTTGTTGACTTGTATCTGCACCCAGATGCAGTCTCAGGAAGTAAACGGACTTAAGAGAATAGATGGACAGCTTTGAGGGTGAGTCGGGTTAATTTGGCCCGTAGTGCATGTGACCCTGAGACTCACGGGGCTGTCCTTCTTCAGAAGTGACCAGGTAATGAACTCCAGAAATGAAAGAAGGTTCCCCAGCCTTTTGTCCAACTCAAACTGTCTAAGCATTTGTGGGAGATCTTTGACCATTACGCCACATTTCTGCAAACAAAAGCGTGTAAGAAGCACCGTCCAGTAGTCTTTTGCCTTATAATAATCAACAAAATGGACATGGTTGCATATTTTCCGCCGCAAAAAACTTCCAACACACCGTTGTGAGAGTCTGGAACTCTTCAGCCCACTCCATGATCGTATTGTCAGGTTGTGCTGAGGGTTCCAGGTCTTCTGTGTTTCTCACTTGGTCCTGGTAACAAAGATTCTATAAAACACAATAAAGCAAAGCATATGTTCGTAATAGCATTATGGAGGTCTATAAAACCCTTGCAATAATGACTATAATGCAGATCATTGCATTGACTCCAACAATAATGTTATGTTTTGTATCTGGCTGAGACAGCAGTTTAGTTCACACCGTATCAATATCCACTCTCTTCAGCTCCTGTGCCCAATGAAGGATGAGGGTACGGCACTGTTCCAGGCTAGGCACATTCTGCGGCTCCACCTTAGAACGCTGAATCACAACCGCAGAAATTATCTAAAGTCTTACATCCAGTACACACACACACACACACAACACACACACACACACACACACACACACACACACACAGACAGATCCGGATCTCTATCCTAGTGACCTGGTGGAGCTTCCGGCAACACCACACGTAAACCAAAGTACCTTCCCCAATAAAATGTGTTGTAAAACCGGTTTATGTGGTTATGGAGGGCGTGCTAGATGAGCATCAGCTATATACGTTCCTGGGCTGCATACACTCATGATAGCTTGGTGTTGAGTCAGTCTACAGGAGATGTGGGCTCAATTTAAATACATTAGACATCTAATGTACACATTCACCTGAAGTGATTTTCAAGGGTGCAGCAGAAAGTGCACACACAAATGATCATTTTAGCTGCTCGTGGCTAAGCCTGTCAGCAATGAACCATTTTCATTACAAAGACTGATTTACAAGATAACTATTCTAAACCCATTGGTCTAACATTGTGTGTGCCGTGTCACTGTTTGTTTTCTTCCTCAGGGCCCCTTCTCTATTTGAAAGCCTACCTTGCAAACATGCTCCACCTGCTGTGCCCACTGATTGATGAATTGAACACAGTCCTGTAGGCCGCGAAGGTCCTTCAGGTCCTAATTAAAGAGGCAAAAATGACCTTAATATATGCAGTATATTCTGTACTGTTACCTGCACAGGTATCAATCTCTCCGTCTTAAGCCGTTTAACCTGTACCCATAAGTACTTTCTCCCTTGCTCATTACCATTCACTGTATATGTCTCAGCCCGGCTACGAGCCTACCTTTTTTCTTGTTGGGGTGCTGCTGCTGCTGCTGCTTTTGGCTGGAGCTGAGCTGTGATGTGTCGATTCCTCCTCTGAAATACTCCATCTCACGGCACCAATGGAGCTGCTCTGAGTAGCACTCTCCAAACTTTGTTTCACCTCAACATTATCAAACCCTATGCACAAAGTTATGCAATGTACATGGCATCGAAACATTTCCTGCTCGACCATTAAATTGATCTTAATGTTAAGATACAGATTATTAACACAGCATTTTTTTTATCAAACACAATGTGGGCATTATTTAAGTAACATTATAATTTCTTATTACTAATTTAAAACAATACTTACTAATTTTCTCTTTAAGAATACCTTTCATTTTGTGTTTTATGGAGACTTTTGACTGAGTCAGATTTGCACTACTTAGTGTTGGTCTCTGTTGCTGTGAAAGCAGAAAAAGAATAATATATAACCACACGTTAGTGTATGGGGTATGAAGTACTGCATTCAGTTAGAAATAGGACATAAGGTTTAGGAGAGCATTCAGGATTCATTCAGTAGTTAGTATAAGGTAGGTAACAGCCAACATTAAAAGAAAACAAAAGGACTTTGACTTCCTTTAATCAAATAATTAAAGCATTCATTGAAAAGTATCTCCACTAAACCAGTTAGTCTTGAATTAGTAGAACTTTACCTTTTGGTGTTCATGAGTGGGTTCAGAGAAACCCAGTGCCAACTGGCCGCAACGGAGGAAGAAAATACCCGGCGCCTTGGATATGCTGATACGTCAGTTTGGCAAACGAAGGGAACTTTGGTCCTTTTTATTGATTCTACCTCTATGTATTATCTTTCCAAAATGGCGGGTAACATTTTATGATCTAATTCTTATACAGTAGATAAATGTTCAAAAACGTGTCAGTCAGTTGGTGGAAGGCAGGGGACTGGGATTGGTGGGGTAACCAGGCCTTCTGTATAATTCTTTTTAAATAAATTGCAAATTCATTGTCCTTGTTGAAGCTTAGGGGAGCGCTGACCAAGGAACTTGGTTTTCAAGTTAATGCTTAAGTCATAACCATTGACCACCAGTGCCGTTTCTTGCCAAATGTGGACTGTGCAGTTGTATAGGGCCCCCGAAGCAACCAGGGGCCCCCCAAGCTATTTTAGTATTTTTTTCTCTAGAAATGAATATGACCGGTCTGTATTGGTAACCAACCGCCCTTGTGTGCTGAGTGAAAACAAGTATATGCATATATGAACTAAAACATGTGTATGACTGCGGTTGATGTTTATAAATACAATAAATACAAAATATAGCTAGTCTTGGTTTGATACAATTTGTGATACTACACATGACTATACAATGCAACATTAGTCATTTTCATGGCCACAAAATGACAAATCAATACGTTTTCAATTGAGCACTGTTCCAGCTTAACACAAATCTCCTATTCAAGTTGAACGCCAACAAATGAAACTAAAAGTTTGACCCTGACAGAAGTAATTCCTTCCCCCACGATAAACAGGCCAGTCATAACAGGTTGCATAACACCAATAAAAAAGCATCTGTTCAAAGAGCCTCGCCCACTCTAGCTCATAGCATAATTTCCTCCAGGGTAACTGGGGAAAAAAAATCACATTCAAATACTTGCGGATGAAAATTGCATTGCTATATAATTCCTAAGCACACCGAATTCGTCTGATCAGACAAAAATCACTATGTACGTTCTTCAGAAAATAAATACAAAGGGTACAGCCAATAGTTTTGCTGTGAAATATATATTTTAATATTGACAGTTCGCATCTTTTAGCTCACATCATTTATTTAATACCAGATCTATGGTTACAAACAAGAACAGCCCATGAAAGGCCTTCCAATATCTAACAATGATCAAGCCTTTAACCGTAAGTAAAAGCGTAGGGGGCTTGCATTTTGATTTATTTGGTCTCTGGCTAGGGATGGAACCTTTCCCATTTCACGCGAACAAACCTCACATCTCTGAGGGGTACTTTGCACGTCATCCTGAGAACTACAACTCGTTGTCCCGCGGTCCTATTTTGTCACTCAATTTACCCTTGGAGGGGTTGTACTTCAAAAGACTGGGGGACGAGAGGAATGTCATTGAGTCGGTGCAGGATCTGTCCTCTATCCAAACACTCCTGGATCGTGTAACGCGAAAGACTTCAGTAGGCATTGGAAGTCCTGAGGTGTCCATGGTTCTGTGGCAAGCATTCCCATCGCCACTGCACTGCTGCTTTCAGGGCTATCAGAGCGGGTGGGGGGGAGAGAGAGAGAAGGGATTTACACTCTGAGAAAGGCGGATAGACCCCATCATCAATGTTCACGTGGGGACCCTGCGCTTACCTGATGCTAAGAGGATCATTGAAAGTCACTAGGACATCCGTGGAGTACTGGGGTAGCCGGAACAAGCCAAGGTGAATAGTTACCACGTTTTTGGACTGGCGAAAAACCAAAATGGGAGAACATTTAGAGGCATGAGCAATACTCACTGTTTTCCCAAAAAAGCAAAAGTAGATGTATACAACAACCAGAGTGTTCCAAAACATTTTCTACAGTTAGAGACATGTTAATTATGGGTGAAATTATCAGAAGGCCGCAGTTGCAAGAAGTAAAAAGATGTACAAACACAGTGCACAGGTGTAAACTGACTATCCGGCATATTTATTGTTATCAAAATTTGGAGGGGAATTTAGTTACACTCAGCAGTTAGATATTAGATTTGCAAAACATTTTAAGGGCTACATTTGCGTGGCAGACGGACCACAATTAAAGTGCAATCGAGAAGCTTTTTCGAACAAATCAAAGTTCTAGGCAATCACTGCAATTGATGATCTTACTTTAGCTTCAACTAGAAACTGGTTGAAGTTTTGACATTTGACATGCAATTCAAAATTCAAAGTTATTTAACTCTCGAAAAGCTCTTAAAATCCAATATATAGAAAAAGTAACACCTATACCTGCTCGTTGAATTTAGACACACATTGTGTGCCAGTGAGCAGCCAGGCCGAGCTGCAGTCCGACATGGACAGCTCTGAATTGGGAAGAGCTACAACCGTCCGAACCTCGGAACCACCCGGATCTAAGGCCTTGTTACTTCCCGCCACATCCTCAAAGTGGTACCTGAGGGGCAACCATACAAGGATGGGTCATGGAATTAGCAAGATTAAAACGACATCGTCCCCACAGCTGACTTTGCCAGTGAGAAAACATATCTTTCATATTCAACTAACAGTTCTCATTCTGGCAAGGCAGGATTGGTCCTTGTTACCTCTGAGAAATATTTTACCACACCAGTGTGTCTGGTAAAGGCAAACAATGGTTATGTGTTGTGTCAGGGACACCCTAAAGGGGGCAGAGTTTCTCTAATAAGGACTGAAGCTAGTTTGTTATGTTTGCTAGTTGGTTTGAAAACAACAGTATATGAGGGCTACATTTAACTATTGATAGTGATAACTGAATATTTTGAGTAGCTTTCCAAAAGGATTTATTTTCTGTGCATAATGCATCAACATATATTTTGACCAAATTGTCATCCAATAGTATTGTTTCTAAACACCTGATGATCTCAGAGCTCAAACCCTTTGTAAATGAGAAAGTTTAAGGAAAGGGATTGTGTTTGTTTTTATAGTAGTGGTTATTGTGGCTATGGTAAGCAAGATCACCTGGCTGCGTTTTCATTATCCACTTGGTTCTGGAACTCCAGCAACTCTATAATGATGCTCTGGTCAGTGTGGGAATGGACAAACACTTCTTGGTTGTCTGGAATCTCCCTCAGCTCGCTGGTTACACAGGACGAGAAGGTTTTAAACTCTTCAGACCAATGTCTTATTATGCTCCTCACTCGTTTACTGGCAATAACTTCTTACCTTACATCTTTGGCACAGTTTGGAATAGCCGCAGACAGGGCACCACCAAAAAGAGGACGCCCAACATTCGAAACGTGATGGCTGTTAGTCTGCATCCTGCTATCAGAGACCGTAATAGTATTCCCAGAAAGACAAAAGGCCACACGATGCTCACCAAACACGGATGCTTTGTCAACCAGGAAAACACGTAATTACTAACCGGAGCTTTGTTAATCTATAACATGGCATGGAACATGTATTGATAATATGAGATCACTCTAGCGATTGGCGCCTGGCCATTCAGTCACTGTTGACGGAAGTGCAAAGGGTCAAATTAGGATTTTCACATCTTCAAAATGAATCACTGCCATCTAGCGGATATAAAAATATATTTTAATAACATTGAAAATGTTTAGAATAGTAAAGTTATATAGGCCGTTTTGAAAGTCTCAACGGCACGTGGACATTTTTGCTTGACAACCTACGTAATATGTACCTACGTCATGCATTATTGCAACATATAGCAACTCTTGATTAACATGATTGCTGTAATTCTGTGATACGGTGCCCATCAACCGAAGGAGGTAGGCCTATAGGCTCTAAAAACTAAATTGCATTGTTGCCAAATCCAATTTCAAAACAAAATATTTATGCAGATATTTTTGCAGGTATATACAAATAAATGATTCAGATGTTTTTTGAGGGCCATGCAATACATATAACATTAAATCACAATCTCTATTACTTCACTCTCTTTTCAAAGTCATGGATTAAACATCTCTGAATTGGCTTAACACATTGATTACAAGGATACATTACGATAAAGATAACATTTGAATAATGAAATGTAACAAAGAGATTAAATAGGGAAGAAAATATATTATTTCAATTCCTCAGCTGTTTGACTCAAGAATCACTCAATGTTTAGGTGGCATGCATAATGGCAGGCTTGGGTGCTGGACGGCCATTGCCCTTGAAAAGCATTCTGAGGAAGAGTGCAACTCGAGACTCAGACGTCTTGGTCCACAGTGCCGATTGCCCCTTGCGCTGTAAGTCTCCTGAAATGGCTCTTACCCTTCTCCAACATGACACAAATAACGGTCAAATTCCACTTCAAAGTATCCTCAAGACCAGCGCAAGCTTTGCTGTTGCAGAAGCGCAGAAAGACTCAACCGACTCGAAATACCAGTATGTGATGTGGATGGGGGCGAGTATTTGGAGGCAGTTAGATTTGTGAAACATTAGTATTTATTGATTTCTTTATGCAGGGGTAACCGATGTAATTCTCATGGATTGATGCTAGCAATTTGCTGCATTCTCTTTACAATCAACTTCTCGCTGTAATGATTGCCTGGTTCTCTATTTGTTACAGAAAAAGACAAAGATGGGATGAGGGGAACATTCTGGCAACCAGCTGTCACTCCTGGCTTAAGAGATCTGGAAATAAGGGGTCCAAACCTGGAGCTCATCTGTGAGTAAATAGATGACAACAAGTTAGACCACATCTTGGCGTCAAACTGCTACCAACCTTTCGTTCACTTTTGCTAATGGTCACTGCGGACTCTCAGGTGTAGTGTCACCATGCTGGATGATGTTGCCGGTACTGCAGGAGAGCAGATATGTTCTTGTATCAGCAAGAGGTAGGGTTTAACAAGCCATGATGCAGGCCAGGAAGCTCAAATCACACGGAAACATGAACTGGATCATGACTTGTTATCAGATAAGTAACTGGCATGTAACATTCACAGAAAGAAGCAACAGAGATGGAATGAGATGAGTATTGAGACCACTCAGCCCCACTACCAGACAAAAGTACAGACTAAATCTGATGATGGGTTACCTTGCGGAATGACATGGTACATTAACAAGTACTATTTTCATAGAGGCAAACATCATTCATAATCATTCCACCGATCATGTTTTCAATCCTCTACTTGTTCTGGAACTGCATCTGCCAAAGCCTTTCCCACCATGCTTCTACTCAGACTATTGGAAACTGCTGGACAGCTGGACAGGGAAGGCTGTTCAGGATGTAACAGTCTTCCCATTGCTTGGGGAGTTCCACAACAAGTAGAAAAGGACAGACAAACTGACTGCTAAAAATAGCAACTATCAACTTGTTTCAAAAGTAGTTTTATTATTAATTAAATATTCCTTTTTTCTATCTATATTGCTGTAACATTTTACGTTTTTCCTCTAGGCAGTCACTTTCGCTTACAGATAATGCAGGTGCTAGCGGTCATGGATCGGAATACTGTCCAAAAGATACCCCATTGGACCCAAAGTGGAAGTGAGAAGAACACAGCTACAAAAATACCTTTCCAGTTTCCCTGTTTGGTCATAATAGAGAAAAACAACAGTCTATGTATTGCAACTAGTGACAAATCATTCATTTGTTTTTCATCTTTAGCTCAGAACCAATTCAGGTATCATTCTCAGATCAGAATCAACCAGAAAATACTTTGGACCTAGGTCAATCTGTGGACAGAGTCAATGAGGACACAGAGCAAAATGAAACCATGCATGAAGAGATCACAAGTGGAGGAACAGATTTCTCCAGTAAGCAGAACGAAAACCTCACCAATACTGCCTATTTAAAACAGAAGAAAGCAGAAGAGTTTCCCCAAAATGTTTTGCCTAGTGCACTAACAATCCTTTCGACATTTTTTATCGTCATTACCTTCCCCAGAGAAACCCAGTTTTGAAGAGATGAGGAAAGCCCACTTCAAGGAGGCCCGAGAGGTTCTGCAGGCCAGTAAGTCCCTTGTTAATGCTAAGCAGGAGGAGGTAGAGGAGAGCAATGCCAAAGATGGCGCTGCTCCTTCGGGATCATGTCTCCGTCCTGCGGCATGCACAGCGCCAACAAGCTGGATAACAGGTATAAGCATTCATTCTGTAAAAGTTTATACAATTAATATTTGTGTTCATAAATGTTTTTTTTTTATTAGTTTTTTTAAATATATAACGCTGTTGAAAGACCATTTAGGCATTCATCTGAAGACACTTCTCTCCTCTGTAGAGATGGATGGGCAATAGTCTCCCTCTCTATGACCAGATCCAGTGTGGTGCCCATCCCTATGCTGAGATAGCAACCAACACATGACCGGTACCTGATATGGACCTTTAAAAAAACGATCGTCTGAATCTTATTGTGCATTGTTGTTTTGTCCTGTTTGGATTCATCCTAGTGGAACCTACAGTGGATGCACTCGTTGCCTTATAGCTCACCACATGCGGCCTGAATCTTGCTATCACTCAAACAATGTGGCAAACTCGTTATAAATTCCCTTAAGTCCCAGTGGTTTGTCCTAAATTGTAAAGTGCTTTGGGTGTCTGAAAAGCGCTATATAAATGAAATGAATTATTATTATTATTATTACCTAGCTAACAAATCATTGATTCACGGGGGGGAAAGACGACTAGCAAACATAAGTAGCATATGTAGTCCAGGAAGAGCAGGTCATTCCAAACAGGGCAACCCCTTCTACTGTTCTGACCTCAAAATCACCCAGATGCAACTATCTTGTATCAGTGTCTTGTATGTATCAATTGCCTAACATGGTATACACCAGCTTACCATACCAAGTGAAAAACCTCTACAAAATATAGGTCTAGCAGTATCTTAATTACGCAGGCGTCAAGTCAACAAAGCCAGTACGAAAAGTCCATGCGTTTAAAGGCACTTGGGTAGTAATAGTTTACCTTTTACCCGTAGTGGTCCACACACAGATGAAAGGATTTGGGATGTCTCAGCGGGTTGGAATGGAGTACACTTTACTGGCTGTCCTACTTTGCAGGATTGCATTGACATGGCTGACCTCCTTTTCTGAGACGGTGGGTTTGGTGCTTGAGGGTCATTGAGCTGGATTAAGGGCACATGTGGTCTCCCCTCCCTCACCCCCACTAAATTGGATGCCAGGTTAAACCGAGTTAAACCACAGAACACAGGAAACTGTTATTACCATGGATACTTCTCAGGGAGGTTAAATGTGACCTATGTGACAGCTGATCTTATGCTCTAACCAGGCGGCCATGTCAAGCTCTGCAGTTCGACCCCTTCACTAGAGTCACTTCAAACATGCCTACATTAAAAAGCCAGCGTTTGTTGGCATTTGTCCTGATTATTTACTACATTTCACTGAATAAGTGGACATCCCTGTTCATATGGATTTATGGTGAGAACGACGCTCCACTCCAAAACTATATGTTTGAGAAAAAATCCAACTTTTATGACGTTTAACCATTTCTGAAATAAAACAGCCTCATCTGTCTATTAAAACTCCCCTAGGGTGGTAAACACTGAGAGACGTGTTTGGGGTCTCAGTTTGCAATGCCTCGATCAATAAGCATAATCATACCCGCCAGGCCGCCACAGATTTACCATTATATCCGCGGCACGTTTCTATCTCTGATACGGTCGTAATCCCGCCAGCTAATGAGCAAGCAGCTTTCAGAAGCAGAGAAAGCCAACGCCTGATCCTCCGACCTCAGCCCACTCTGTCCCAGGTCCGAGAGTGACGGAGGGAGAGACGGAGGGAGAGACGGAGGGAGAGACGGAGGGAGAGACGGAGGGAGAGACGGAGGGAGAGACGGTGACTTGGAACGCGAGGGTACATGTCGCACAAAAAGCGGGCTGAGCTCTTTGTGAGAGAGCACAAAAGTTAGAGAGTGAGCAAGAGGCAATAGTTACATTGAAACTGAGAGAAGAAATACATGGTGGGTGTAACAAGTGGGATCAGTATTCTTTCATCGGAGGAGAAATAAGGTAGGTAAGTGGGGCACACTTAATACATGTCCTAAACTACTGTAGGTAACTTGAACTTAAAACAATAGTGGCTCTGGACAAATTATGTTTTTTCACACATACTGTATTTACTGACATTAATTGTATTTCAAGAATTAAGAGGTTATGATATTATTTAGGTCAATAAAAGGTTTGTATATGTGTTTATTGGTTTTGAACATTAGAGCTGAGTGTACTTTTCCAAGAAGCTTCACAAATACTACAATTTGAACGTATTTACGCAGTAATTGCAACGTTAACTAAACGGCGTGATTGACGTGTAAGGGATCCAGTACTGGGTGTCAATGGCAGCAGGCATTACAGTTAAGTGGATTGTGGAGAATCAGGACAAGAGATATCAAGTCAATAGCATCACTTTCAAACGCATGCCAGGTCCAGAAACGAGAGATTAGGTTACTTATAATTACAGACACAATCTAAATATAAAAAAACAGTTATATCGAAGCCTTGACAATTACAATATCCATGTTTAAATGGGTATAAAAACTTTACAGAGAAAGACCAAATTGAGATTAAATCTGTTTTTCCATTGAGAAAGAATCACATACAGTACATAACATGTGTACATTACATTAAAGGATTGGAATAATTAAAAACTTTTAGAAAATCAATTTAAATAAAGTATTATACAGACTCCTGGTGTGATCTGATTATATAATACATTTTACTGCAATTTGATTGCATCTGGTATTGTATTCTATAAATGAAGTGTATGATATTTGAAAGTATTGTTAAACCTGCAAACTCCCAACCTTAAGCAGTCATTAGCTCTGGTACTGTAGGTTCTTTAAATTACTTAACGGTCAGTTGTCATGGCATGTAATGTGCTTACACTACCTTACAAGTGAAAAATCTGATCCCAGTAGAATTAAAATTAATAAATGGATCCTCCATATTTATTTCAACTGTCCCAAGTGGCCATGTGTGTTGTCCACCATGCCAACTAAAACAATAACTAATGTTGTTTTTATGGTCACACTTTCACCAGGTGCTTCGCACGAACGGTTCCACCATCTTAAACGTCCCAAGCCCTGGGCTTTTGCTCTGTTCCACTCGTCGTGAGGTCTTCCAAGGTGCTCATCCCTTCTCTCCTTTGTGCAGCGCGCTAGCCCAGTCATGGACATCGGCGGTCTGGAGACGGTGGTGGCTAACTCGGCCTACGTGTCGGCCCGTGGCAGCGTGGACGGAGCCGCGGCAGCCACCATGCGCGACAAGAAGACGCGTGCTAAGCTGAACCTCCCCAACGTCACGAAATGTGAGCACACGAAGACCACGGTGGACTCGGGTTTCGATAGCATGTGCGTCGCACAGCCCATCGGCAAGCGTCTGTTCGGGCAGTACCTGGACAGTGAGGCGACGCACAAGAACGCAGCAGAACTGTGGAGGGACATTGAAGATTATAACACCGCCCAGGAGAAAGACCGAGGCCAGAAAGCTCAAAAGATGGTCAATAAGTATTATGAGTCGGCCTCCAAGACCTTTTGCAGCTTCCTGGAAGAAAAGGCAGTCATTCGAGTCAAGGAAGACCACAAGAACATTCCGGGTGAACTGTTCAAAGAGAGTGAGCAGCAGCTGCACAAGCACTTAGAAGGCAAGGCTCTAGCTGACTTCAAGAACAGCATGTACTTTCTGCGCTACGTGCAGTTTAAATGGCTTGAGAGCCAAGCTGTCGATGAGGATTGGTTCATGGATTTCAGAGTGCTAGGCAAAGGAGGGTTTGGGGAGGTGCATGCTTGCCAGATGAAGGCAACTGGCAAGATGTATGCCAACAAGAAACTCAACAAGAAGAGGCTTAAGAAGCGTAAAGGTTACGAGGTAAAGCACCAATTTGGCTCTGAATCAGTGGCACATCTCCATGGTGGCTAGAGACTGTCAGAGAGATCCTACGCACTGACAACGTTGATCCTAGCCCTAAGTACAGTTCTTATGCCAGGGGTGTACTGTCCATAGAGTAAGTTAAACCACTAGAAACCCTTAAAAATAGTAATGGGCTTTGGCTGATAGAGGAGGGTGTGTGTGGGGGGGGGGGGGGGGTACGGTAGACAAGATTATTCAAGCTATGTCAGTGCAGAGATTTAGTTAACCCTAATCAGGGGGGCAATGGCTCAATGCCAAGAGGCTTGCGGCTCTCCCACGGACCCTGCAAAGCAGCTCAGAGACAGAAAGAGAGAGAGAGAGAGAGAGAGAGAGAGAGAGAGAGAGAGAGAGAGAGAGAGAGAGAGAGAGAGAGAGAGAGAGAGAGAGAGAGAGAGAGAGAGAGAGAGAGAGAGAGAGAGAGAGAGAGAGAGAGAGAGAGAGAGAGAGAGAGAGAGAGAGAGAGAGGGGGCCTCCGGGCCTCCTGCTTCGCCAAGCATTAGTAGGTAATGACGATTAACCTTTTGGCCCAAACTTAGTTGACTGGTCTGGAAAACGAGGAGCACACTTCCCGGACAACTTTGACATCATTCAGAGAGACGGACTCAAAATCTTTAAGATCTTGATTTTCAGGCCAAACATAGGGAGATAGAATTCTGAAAAACTTTACCAGCATCAAACTCGTACCAGAAATGCATGGCACAGGTTTGTTATGATCATAAAAACTATATGTTAATATTATTTATCGATTTTTTATGCACATTAGTAATGTAACAGGAATGGATGAAAAGCAGATAACAATATTCACCGTACTAATGTAATCTGCATGCCTTATATTGTAGAACTCAAAAGATGAGTTTAAATCTTATCACACAACCACCTTTTCACTCCCATACTGTAAAGAAAGCAAGAAGTTTACAATTTTGATTCTGCGATAGCGTGCGGTATTTGAAATGCAATTTGTATTTCATCTGCCTACAGGGAGCCATTGTGGAGAAGCGTATTTTGGCCAAAGTGCACAGTCGCTTCATTGTGTCTCTGGCATACGCCTTCCAGACAAAGATGGACCTTTGCCTAGTCATGACCATCATGAACGGGGGAGATCTCAGGTACAGTATACAAACATTGACACCCACTTTATCCAGCATTGCGTCGGTGGGGGTCCATCTGGTTAACTGTGAGGGAGTATTCTGTGACCACACACACTAATCTCTCCTAATCAGCCTAAGGTAGATCAAGCTCACTGCTGATAAACGGGCTAGCTAGGCCCTCTGGTGCGTAAGGCCCTACGTCAGTGTATCGCCACCAGAGGCTGCTGAGACAGACCTCCAGCTCTATTTTGTCCATAGGCGGAGTTTAACATTATAGTGGGGGGGGGTTCTGGAGTCTGACATTTGCGCTGGGGGGGGAAACATTCTTTATTGATGTCAATGCGTGGCCTGTATTGCCGTGGCGTGCAATGCCGCCCCCCCCCCCCCCCCCCCTTATCTCCGCCTATGATTTTGCCCCCTTGTGACTCCAGGTTTCACATGTACAACGTGGACGAGAACAACCCTGGTTTCAGTGAGACCAGAGCCTGTTTTTACACGGCCCAGATCATCTGTGGCCTGGAGCATCTCCACCAACACAGGATCGTCTACAGGGACCTCAAGCCGGAAAATGTGCTGCTGGATGACGCAGGTGGCCACTGTGCACCAATCCCCCTCGCTGCCATTTTGTTTGTGCCCTACCACCAGCAGTAATCACAGCACGCCCAAGTTGTAGGGAAACCCTCGGAACTTTACAGCATCCATGTGTCAAACCAATCCAAATTTGAGTAAAGTTATTGGATTGTTCCATAAGCTTCCATGTCCTTCTACAAACAGACTGTTTCCAATATTGTCTTATCATAAAGTTACACCAAGGAATAAATACCTGGTCCCTCTTGTTTCAGGACATGTTCGACTCTCAGACTTGGGTCTAGCGGTGGAGCTGCCACCAGGAACAGACAAAACCACTGGATATGCAGGCACTCCAGGTCGAGCAAGTCACACATTGATTAGCTATGTCATATCATCATATCTATATGTTCTGATATCTTCACTGTGCTCGCTAAATAGGCTTCATGGCTCCGGAGCTTATCGAGAAAAAGGAGTATGATTATACAGTGGACTACTTTACCCTGGGAGTCACCCTCTATGAGATGGTAGTAGCCAAAGGCCCCTTCAGAGTTCGAGGAGAAAAGGTAAGACAAATATATCATATGTTTTTGGTCGGGCTTTTCACACACGTCAAAGATAGACATTCACATTTTCTTTAAAGCTATAATGCTTCTGAATGTAATCCTCCAGTTTTACACACATAATGGTGAGGTAGCCTTTTTTAACTCCGGTGTCATCCAAATACTTTATATTTCAGTTAAAACCAATACAGGGGTCTAGAAATAACAACTTTTTTTATTGAACTCTGTGAATGATTTAAACATTACATAAAAAGGGATTGAAAGGTTGAAACAGTACCTTTTATTACATACTTTGTTAAAATGTCTCTAAAAGCTGCCTCTAAATGTAGTTTTCCTCTAAATGGTTTACTTACGTTTAGGTTGAGCACAGTGAAGTGAACCGCAGGATATTGAAAGACCCAGTTTCATATCCGGACAACGTCAGCAAAGACTGCAAGGCTATCTGTGAAGGTCTGATGGAAAAGGACCCACTTAAACGTCTTGGATTCCAGAACAACGAGTGTGCAGAGCTTAAGAAGCAGCCCTTCTTCAAAGAGCTCAACTGGGGGCGTTTGGAAGCAGGTTTGAAACACCTTATTCCATTCTTAAACTCACAAAGACCCACAATTTCACGGGACTGGAAACATTAAATACTTTTACATCACAATCTTTCAACAATTCATTTATTTATCAATTTATTAGTTCTTTTTGATGCTATGTTTTTCCCCCAGGCATGCTACCTCCCCCATTTGTCCCTGACCCTAAGGCAGTGTATGCCAAAGATATCGACGATGTCGGGGCCTTCAGCACCATCAAGGGTGTCGTCATTGACAACAAGGACACAGAGTTCTACCAAGATTTTGCTTCAGGAAATGTCCCCATCCCCTGGCAGGAGGAGATGATCGAAACCGGAGTGTTTGGAGAACTAAACGTCTGGGGGGAAAATGGCAAGCTGCCTAATGACCTAGACCCTAACTTTGTAGAAGCCAAGGGCGGAACATGTGTCATTCTCTGAACCAACTTGAAATTATTAAAGAAAATTTGACTTGTAAAAGTTAAAAATGTTTGTTTTAATGCATATTATTAATGTATACTTATGTCCAATACAATTGAAGGTTTATATATATATATAAACATGTATATTGATATATGTGTGAGTATATGTGTGTTCATTTATATAAACTGTCTGTATATATATATTTACACCTACAATTTTAAGTTGGTCTCTGGATAAGGAGTCTATTGCTGTAATGTTATGGTTTGTAATGTATGTATTTAAATAGTGTTTTGATTGATCTGTACAGTATGTACAGTTTTGTTGTTGAGAAAATGTACAAAGAAATGTATTAACATGCTACCTAACAGATATTTAGAAATAGCAAAGTATCACAGAACCAAAAAGGTCACCTTGTGGATAATAACTGCAGGACTAGAAGGAACAGAGACATTTTTGAAAAGGGAATTTGAAGAAAATGTTCTGTCACTTTTTACAGAAACTTAATTAAATATTTCTAAATATTTTATTTTTGTAAATAACTTGTAAATAATGTAATTCAAATAGTCAATGGCAATGCCATGAGCTGGGGCATACAGTTATGGAAATCGTTTACATCATAAAAACCTTTGTTTTATTTTTTGTTGTTGTACGCCATTAATAAATGATAAATGCAAAACAATATAGTTAACTGGGTAGCAGATTTCAAATAAATTCGAATTCATGCATGTTGTGACCTGAAAATAAAGTGACATTTAGCACAACCAA
Organism: Aplochiton taeniatus; assembly: GCA_017639675.1. Taxonomy (NCBI): domain Eukaryota; kingdom Metazoa; phylum Chordata; class Actinopteri; order Galaxiiformes; family Galaxiidae; genus Aplochiton; species Aplochiton taeniatus. The sequence continues at coordinate 2,385,741 of CM030177.1, forward strand.
ACACTTCCTCCAGGTACAAACAAACTGCCCCACAATCTATTGCAGAAGTGACCCCTTTCTATATTTACCAGGAACACAAAGTAACTGACTGTCCACCACTTAACTTATGAGGAGAACACGGCAGGGCTGTACGGTATGAAAGCTACCGATGCTATTTAAATACCCGTTTCAGGACAGATATCTTATTTTACTAGCTACCTTCTACTGTGACGGTAGATGATAATGATATTAAATTACAGGTTACAGGTCATATTTTACCCGTGCTTCTAAAGAAACATGGAATTGGTGCCAAAACAACGACCCATTGTTCCACCTAAACCTGATCTAAGTGGTTTGGGGCTAAACAATGCAAACCATGCTAGATTACTGGAGCGGGACCGAGTCCAGCGCAGCCAGGAAGGGAAGGTGAAGAGGATTGTACTTCAGTTCAGTGGCCAGGGAGGGGAGCTGGTACCCTGGCCACCTCCGGAGATCCAACGTGCTGTCGGTGATGCTACTGTTCCCCTCATCTCTACGCCTCCGAGAGGACGGCACTCGCCCTCCCAAGCAAAGCCGGACACAAACGCTGGGCAGGAAAGAGGCCATCGCCAGGATACGTCATCCACATCTACACAAGGCAACAGATCTGGTAGGTCTTCCAAAAGAAAACGCGCTCGAATTGGAAAACACAACCGATTTGTTGAGTTCCATCTCTCAAAATAGTAAAGAGGTTGATTATTTGGGAAACGATAATCATTTAAATAAAAACAGACGTCTTAAAATTTGATTGTTAAAGGCCTTAACACCTTAACTTCCTCTGCTCAGCTCCAGACGGCAGTGAGGGCCGAAAGCCAGAGAGCGTCGCAGTCAAAACGGAACCAAACTCCACAGTGCACTCTACTGATCACCACGAGACACAATGCCACTGTATGTGTCACCTGATGAGGGCAGGCATGAAGCTAGTGTGGGTGCCTTCACAGCAGGACGACAAAGGCAACGTGGAAGTTGAGGTCAGTTGTGAAAGTAGAGAAACTGGGAGCCAACCAAGAAAGGGAGCAGAGTGTTCAGAAAAAGGGAAGCAAGGAAGAGGCCTATCAAAGAGACCTGCCCGAGAGAATGACTTGATAGAGGAATCCGCGGCTGAAACAGATAAGCTCACGTCAGCCAGCGTGGAGCGCTCACATGAGGCCGATCTGAACGGAGCAGAGCTTCCAGAAACAGTGGCCGATCGCTCTCTGCCCACTTTGCAAACTAAACAGACGCCTTCTCTCTTAGCCCCACGCTCTACTGCCAAGTTGTTTCCCAAACGAGCTGCACCCTCCCGTCCCCCCGCCTTCCAATCCATGTCTGTGCACGTCACACGACCGCTGCCCTCCCTGCCGTTCCCTCGCCTTTCTGAGCAACGTCATGCCCTGCCTTTGGCACAGAACAGACCTGCAGCTTACATTAAGACCAATGGGATATGCAGCCCCCCAAAATCCTCTAGAGGTGAGTAAAAAATCCTAGACATCTACCTCATTCAGGGTATTATTTTAACAGCAACTGACAAAATCTGAAAAAAATCTTTCCCGATTATTTTCCTCCAGAGGCTGATGGTCAGGGTGAATATGACAAAGTAAAAACGAGAGAGAGCCTTGGAGAAGACTATGTGGAAATGCGAGAGTATGTTGAAGAGGAGTATAGTGTATTAAAGCAGTTTGCGGGTCTACACAAATGATAGCAAACACATCTCATGCAATCAATCTCCTCCCTGTTTTGTTCCACAGGTTGGCAGAAACTCCCAGGCGGATCTCCTCGGATTGGGAACCCAATAGGGAAGATGGTACAGCAACTTCCTCTGTTGTGGAATTCTCCGGATCGTGGAAGCCTTGCCCTATCGTTCCAAACTATTAGTTGACACCTCTGTCCCAATCTCTCTCAGAGCCCCTGTATCAGATCTACCAAGCCAAGGCCATCAAAGAGGCCATTCGTGTTCAGAGCGCGGATAGCGATGGCAACACGTCAGCCGGGGACCACCGGGTCCAGCATGTGCTAGGACCTCTGCGGCAGTCGAGGAGCAGGCGCGGGCCGACAGAGGTCATGTTGTGGCAACATCTGCCTGTGGTGAGAGAGAGTGGGCTTCTGGAGCACCTCAGCCACCAAGAGCTTCAGAGGCAAGAGGTAGGAGCCCTAAGAGATCTGTCTGCCTACACGTGCATGTGTGCGTGCGTGCGTACGTGCGTGCATGCGTACGTGCGTGCGTGTGACTTTAAGTGTTGAGTGTAAATTCATTTCTCAAAAGGCTATGTCCAGTTGTATTTGTAACCAATTTTTCCGGACCCCTTAGAGCATGTTTGAGGTTTTAACATCAGAAGACTCATATCTGCGCTCCCTGCGAGTGCTGATTGATCACTTCCTGATGTCCAGAGAGCTCGGAGAAACACTCGTTATTCATGATAAGAGAGCTCTGTTCTCCAACATCCTTCAGGTTCTTGAGGTCAGCGAGAGGTAGGTATCGAGCAAAGCCGTTGGTTTGCATATGGAGGGTAGCGACATGTCACGAAGAATATTTTGGAAGGACAGAACTGTCCCTACCAATATTTCGGCTAATTCATTTGCATAATCTGGTTGTGTCCCTGCCTATGCCCTTGGTATAGAGAGTGTTGTACAGGCATACAATTGGATGGTATCAGAAAAACCGGTGTTTTATGTCTGCAAGGTCCAACTGTGATCTCTTTCTTCATAAAGGTTTTTCAAAGATCTCCTGGAAAGAGTTGATCAGAGCATCATGATAGCTGATATTTGTGACATCATTCACCGACACGCCTTGCAGAACTTCTCAGTGTACATAGATTACATCCGCAACCAGGGCTACCAAGAGAAGGCGTATACCTCCCTACTGTGAGTTCCGGAATCTCCGCGCTCCCACAGCAACTTAAGCAGCACCGACTTGTTTCCACCACACAGCTCAGCTCTACAAATGTACAATGCCTGACCAAACCACACGGTGTGCTTCAGGCAGACAAACAGGTTGTTTGCTTTGGTGATGAAGAGGTTGGAGGACTCTCCTCTCTGTTGGCGACTGTCGTTCTCCTCCTTCCTGCTACTGCCTTTCCAGAGGATCACACGGATCAAGATCATCATCCAGGTGAGAGGAATCCAATTCTCTACTCATGAGCCAAGCTTATTTTGACATAGGAGTTTCACGGGAGCTTCCAGGAAAAAGGGCTCATCCCATGTCCATAAACTACGTCAGAAACCGCACCGCACATTGTCCTTTTATGGCTACTTCATCCTGTGGTGTGTGTGTGTGTGTGTGTGTGTGTGTGTGTGTGTGTGTACATGGTTCACAGAACATCCTGAAGAGAACTCCAGAAGGCTGTGAAGAGGAGCACACTGCCTCCATGGCTTTGGCTGCTGTCTCAGAAGTATGCACGATTAAAGACGTGTACAAAAATCTGTTCTGATGACAGTTTATTCATTACGTAAGGGGGATGACCTGGGTGAAGAAAAGTGACATTTTGAAGTGCTGGCTACAACACACAAGGTGAACCTGTTACTCTTTTCCCATGCAGATAATCAAGGAATCTAACACACAAGTGGGTCAGATGAGACAGATGGAAGAGCTCATACAAATTACCAACACCCTGGAGTTTGAGAAACTCAAGGTGAGCTTTCTGGATACACAGCGTTAATATGAGGGGTGGTGCTAGTAATCATTTGATTACAAAACATGGGACGTGAAACAAATGGATTCAAATATAACATACAATTAAAATAATTGTGTTGTTTTTCTAAATCAGGAAGTCATTTTATTTGAATAAAATCAAACAAAAACGACACCCACTGAAATACATTCTTTGATTGTTGTCTTTGCAACATCAAAGCTTTTTAAAAGGCAAGATTATTTATAAAATCTAGAACCAGGCATATACCTGGATTTAGAACAGAATTTTATATTAGTGACATTTTCTAAATAATCCTAAGCCTGCAAAGACGATGCCTGATGAAGTAAGATTGATGAGCTGTAGAGGGCATGGTTTTTGATGGACGTTTTGCTGCATGAACTTGAGTAAAGATAACTACACTGACAGTGTTGAATGTGAGAAAATGGCCCTGTACTCGACCAAATAAAGCACACTTTATTTGGGCTAGTTTCCTGATAACTCAAGGAGAGGTCCGTTGGTCAGCCCTTTTGAAATGTACTTGCTTTTCCCTCTCTCCCACTCCCCCTAGCATTAGCGTAGGAGATTGCATTTTCTTTGTTTCCCACCTTGATGTCCAGTGTTTTTCCGTGTTCCTAGGCCATCCCTATCGTCTCTAAGACTCGTTTCCTTGAGAAACAGGGAGAGGTTCATGAACTGTCCAAGGGTGGAAGCCTTTTCAGTGGCCGCTTCAAACTTTCGCCCATCTATCTGTTCCTTTTCAACGACCTGCTTCTTATCACTTGCAGAAAGGGGTAAGGTACACACGACCCGTGCCCGTAACTGCCTGCAGACGTTACCATGTCCGTAGCTCACCGTGGCCAATGTTCCCTACGCTTCAGTGTGGCGCGTCATGCAGTGACGGACTACGCCCATCGCTCCCTAGTGCAGGTTCAGCCGGTGCGAAGCAGAGAGCCAGGGTCCAAGTTCGACCACGTCTTTTCAATACTGCTACTGGAGAATCACCAAGGCCTGTCCTGTGAACACCTGCTGAAGGCCCCCTCAGAGTGAGAGCGCACACACGATCTGGTGTGAAGTGCACGAAAAACCACTTGATCACAACGCTTAAATAAATCCTTTCACAATCAATGGTCTCTCTCTGTATCATAGGTCAGACAAGTACAGGTGGGTGGCGGCATTACCGGCCCCCAACAGTTCAAGAAGAGAGAGTGAGGAAGTCATTTATGAAGACTGGGGTAGGCCCCCACACGACACATTCCTCCTGTTATAATGCTGAGGTCAAAAGTTAGTTCATTAATTCCCACTCGGTGTGTTTTAGACTGTCCACAAGTGCAGTGTTTGGAACCATATACTGCCAAGCAGGCTGATGAGCTCACCTTGGAGTCGACCGATATCATCAACGTTTTGCGCAAGACCCCTGAGGGTAAATACCGCACATTCCGAAAGAAAACCATCCAACTTTCAGATTTAGTTTCTAATATTTCTATTTGTTTTCTACCGGAGTGATTGGCTTTATTATTTCCCTGTCACTGCTTTCACATCACTAACGGTGGACTTCTCCTAGGATGGTACGAAGGGATCCGTCTCACTGACAGTGAGAAAGGTTGGTTCCCGGCAGATAACGTGATGGAAATAACGAATGAACATGTAAGAAGACGGAATCTACGTGAGCAATATAGAATCGCCCTGGCAGCATCAAAAGTAACGTAGAATTCACCCACCAATGCAGGGCCGAGTTCTATCACGGGGGACATTTATTAATGTGGAATCAATTTCACGCCACGAGATCAAAGACATTGCAATTACAAATCTGTTTCAACAGAAAGATTACCGCACAAAATCATGTTCTGCAAATCAATCTTTAACAAACTGTTTTCCAGTAGAACCCATCCTTTTACTAGAATCAAGGGCCAGCCCATTGTTTGATTCCGCTTGCATCCACTAGCACTAAGCTTATCATATCAGTGTATCTATTGTGACAGGCTGTCTGCTAACCGCTGCAACAGAAAACATAATAAATATTACCCTGGATAATCTTTACCGGGCATGCTCTTTCATTTATACTGGGTAGCGCCTGATATACTCCATCATCCAATGAGAAAAAGAATCATACATTCTTAAAAAAAAGGTCAGCTGTCAGTTGGGACCTTTTTTCTTCCTGTAGACACACACATATGAGTTAGTGTGGCCAACAGTGGCACCCCCAAGGTGTGGCACGTGCTACCCCAGAAAATGTACCGGCCACCCAACATCCCATGCCCCCCCCCCCCCCCCCCCCCCCCCGCCCCCTTTTTTTTACTTAAGATTCTGTATATGTAGGTTACATTTCTATCCTTGCGAAACTATCACAGCACAACACTACATGGGTGTTGTTGCACTGTTTAACGACCGGCACTTCTACAGGACTGCCTGCACCTCTTGTTCTAGTATAAAAACTGACCAGGCCGGCTTTTGTAGGCTAAACGCTGAGTGGTGGAAACTTTTTTTTACAATGACCGCACCACATCACAGACATTTATACACAACCCCCAGGGTTTTAAGGCATACCGGTTGTTTATTATTCTGCTGGTAAAAAACTGAACAGTTGCATATCATGAGCAAAAACTTGAGCAATGTTTGGTGTGCCACCCTAAGATTATAACTGGCCCGATCAGGCCACCCTAAAGAAAGTTTTCTGCGGGCGCCACTGGTGGCCAACATTGAGTTACTGTACAGAAAGGTTGTCCCGGCTCACCTCTATCGAGGAGCAGCAGCCACGGAGCCCTTGCAAGACGGGTTGGCCTGAGGGAGTTCGGGGAAGGTCCTTGGGCTGGTAGATCATCAGGCCATGGCTACCGTTCACAGGGCGGACGCAGCCAACTGGAATTCCGAAGCTGTGCATTTTGGGGGAGTTTGTGAATATTAACGAACTGTAAGAACTGAGATTTTTTGGGTGGATGAAAATATCATACTTGTAGTGGGGAGAGTCCAGTTCCTTTGTTAGCAGCGGGGATTTGGGGCTGTATTGCACTTTGTTGATAGAAACGATTTGATCCCCTTCCATCTTCCAAGTTATTTAACCAAATTGAAAATAATTAACACACAATGACATCACAGAAGTTGCAACTTGTGAGTTAATTTGCCATGCATCCTATCGGGGACTAATTCCATTTACAGTTGCCGTGGTGCCACAGGAGTCCAAGGAGACGCTATACAAGGCGCGGCGTCCCTCCGTTGCCAGGGGAACACAGGCGGGGTCCAACAAGGAAGTGTGCCTGGGATTGATCGGTGGCAAAATGCTAGAGGTCTCTACTATCCCCACCATTCTGTGCCTTCTCCGTTTCTACAGAGAACACCAGAAGAAAGACAGACGACACACCAACCAGCGGAGAGACAAGATGAACCGGGGTTGACAAACAGTTTGGCATTTAGAACCAAAGAATCAAATCAAATACATTTTATTCGTAAAGGACATTTCATACACGTGGGCACTTACATGTGCTTAACATAAGCAAAGCAAAAGCATTGAAGTATGTGTAGAAGGATTGGCACTTGCTATTTATGAGGTGGAGTTCTCGAGGGCGGTGGATGATTGACAGGGGTCGGAAGGATTGGTGGCTAGTCAGGGCGCCCTGAGCATCCTCCCACTGTTGAACGTAGAACAGGTCCACAAAGTAGGACTGGCAGTACTGGCCATCAACCACTTGGCTCTGATTTGGGGAAAACAGAACATTTGAAAAAGGGTAAAGAGAGTCCTAGAAAGGCCTGTACCCAACATACAGGTCACATTGATACCTACCTAGGTGCGCCATCCACATCAGCACAAAAGCCAACAGAGAAAAAAAGGCAAAAAACCTTGCTACTTGTTTGGTTCCCTAGTATCAATGCGAGAAGTCAAAACAACATTGAACGATACGCATGTGGCAGAGCGCCAACTTCTCTTGTGGTGAGATGAAAACCCAACTTCACACAACAGCTGATGCATGATAACTGTACTCAAAAGGTTGTCACCCATTCAAAATTCAACACTTCAAACTAAACAGAACAGCTGTTGAATGACATTTGTAGTCATTCATATCTAGCAAGGTCATTATCCATTTGTTTATCAACAATGTAATGAATAGGTTTCAATGAGTATTGCTATTGTGGAATTACATCGCCATTTCCTTCCATAAATGTATAATAAAAAAATAAAGTTAATCTTCCTGAAAGCCTCCATATATATTTATCTGAAAATACTTTGGCGTGAAATTTGTATACAGTACTTAAGGTGTTCAAGCTGACAATTAACTTAAAGACTATACCTTGATGTACCCCCCCCCCCCCCCCCCCCACCGAATCCGGATGACGACAGTTCCATCCTTTTCCTCAATTTCACAACCTCTTTGGCGGGCGGCATATTCACTCAGAAAGCGTCCCTCCAATCCAACTCTCCAACCCTGGTCTCTGGCCCCTGGTTGCACCAAGGGGGACAGCAACTTGGGGTGGGTCCACTGGATGACAGAGCCAAGCATAGTTGCCTGGCCTTACACGGAAAACAACTAGGTTAAGTCTGCCGCCTTCGAATACAACATATTTGAGGTACAATCTACTAATCTATGGTAAAGCACTTTGAGCTGAAAGGTATGAAAGGTGCTATACACATGAAGTTATTATTATTATGAATCTCTAATGGGACATGCTTGTGGTGCAGGCAACCGAGGTCTCCACTCGGAGAAGTGTCCACTGATGTGTGTACAGAATGGTTGCACTGACAACCTCCACATCAGAACCTTTCTCCTGAAAAGCGATGTTGAAACGTTTCTACCAATCTGTTTGTTTCAACGGTAAATAGGAAGACGATGAACCTGTAGAGTGTAGGAGTGCTGAGAACCATATGCACATCGCAGCACCACGCGGCTGTCCGTGGTGCTGATGCGATAGCCCAGAAGCTGTGCCATTGCAACAGAGGACTCCATGGGCGGAGCAAAGGGCAAGTAAGTTCCAGGGGGACAGTCGACACCTCTCCATTCTCATCTTGGTTAACAAACCACAAGAGTAGTCTGAATACAGAGTCTCTCTGAAAAACAGAATTTGACCACATTTGTTTGAGAACATGGGGGAAAGGTGTTGTTCAGCTACACACCTCTCTAGAAAAAGAACATTTCACACATATTTTCGTTACTTGCAAAGTCCTACTCCTATTTAAAATAATGCTCAAGGAAAAGTTGACAGTTTGTTTTTTTTACCAACTCACCGAGAGCTTTTGTATGGGCCACACAGACAAGCAGCATTCTAAGTAGAAGGCTCCTGAAGAAGAAGCATAGCTTATGATATTGCAAATTTGAAATGGTAGTTAAGACAGACTGATATTGCTACCTAATGATTTTCCAAAGATAATGTGTTATAGTTTCTTATTGCATGTGTTGCATATATTAATAATGAAAATAATAAACCATTATTTAAAAAGGATAATTATAAAACAATTCATGTATACAAATGTAACTGTATGGTGAATGTAATACAAGTTTGAAACGTAAATAAAACAACATTGAAGAAAATGATACATAGGCTTACAATAAAATGATGATACCATGAAACACATTCAAATAAAATAGACCATGCAGGTAAAACTGAAATTGGCACATTTTCCTTTCATCGTGGTATGTGTAACACCCAAGATTCCTTCTTTGCGATCATCTTTCGATTGTAAGACATTTGTTGGGAGAAGGTGTTGTTCTACTCTGTATGTGGCAATGTACACTCTTCCTGGAAATGTTTTACTATGAATTGGACAGTAAAATGATAAATGATTGCACAAGTAGGATTTGAGTACGGCATGGCACATTTCTGTTCATGATTCACCAATCCAGTTTTCTGATGTGAGGTTTGAAAAAGTTTTTTGAACCTTGCAAGATTCTAGGAATTTCTGACAATGGCCAAATGTTGCAATATCTTGAATTGTTGATAATAGATAGTCCCTTTAGCTATAAAAGTTTAACTGTAAGCTGGAGGAGAGAGATGGAAGTATATTTGTTTTATTATTTGTTTAAGGAATTACACAGAATCATTGTAACATTAGCATGGAAATACAATAAGATGATAAAAAAGACCCATTTACAGTCTGCCTAAAATTCAAAGCAGACATACACACATGTTTAACACACATACAAGATTCCACCATCTTGTGATTGTATCTGTAGATACCAATAGCCCATTTGGTGAATTATAAAACTGATTTGGTAGGTTCTTAATTTTAAGATTCCTGTTGTTTTAGCATTATGTTGTTTCATCTATTGAACACTCTTTCTCGACCTTTCATTGATTCTCTTGCACTTTCCCCCAGTCTCTAAAAACCTCTGAGCTTTTGCACTGATGGGCATGGCGTGAGATTTTGAATATCTTGCCAGCTGGTAATATACATCAGATACGTTTTTTTCTGAACAATATGAAATTGAAAGCGCACACTACAAAATAAAGGTAACAAACTCAGGATAAAATGTACAAAGCTTTTCACTCAGGATGACCTTTGATGGAATAGCCAAATAAGTTTGCTGGCACAGGGTGAGATATTGATCAGGGGAACAATATCCAAGAAAAAAGGCTTAATCACATGGATTGTTATAACTCAAAAAACGGAATCAGGAAGATTCTTAAAGCCTGTCTTGAAGGATATTTATTCTACAATTGTCTGGCAGTAAGGAGAGCGGATTTAGAGGGGGGGTGGCTCTGAGATGTCATTGCTCACCATTGAGCCTTCTGGAGGTGTCGTGGGCTCAAAATAACGAAACATCCGGGATGGAAGGTGCCCACTTGAAAACCCCAATGACATATCTGCTCTCAACCCAAATCCTTTCCAAATATTGTTTTGTAGAGTGCTCAACATGGATTAAGGCGTAATGGATATTATACCACCGTATCCTGTGTATTTTTTTATTATCTATGGCAGGATCAATCAAACCTATATTTGATCATGTGTTGTTGAGGTTTATTCTAGGATCATAATAACTTTTTACCCTTTACCCATGTAAGCAGAGTGGCATACTGTTAACACGATTGTGTAGTCAACCCGCACCATTGCCTCTTTATCAGCCCAGGACAAAATACAACTTTTATATGAGATACCACCAGATTACCCAAAGCACTTTTTAAATAATGGATTGTATGTTGTAAATTAAGAATATACTTAATCACCCGTAGTATATTTATGGCGATCGCTTGATATTTATGTTATCATTTACCATATAGAATTATTTTGCTGCCTACTATTTTAAGTAGCTTGCAAGTATTTATTGCTGAATGTGCAGGTCTGGTACAATACAATATAAAGGGTAGTGTTTCCTGCACAATGCATCTTTAACTGATATTTGGCAAATAAGACCCCACTCAGTGAGTGAAATTGTAAATGTGTCCTATTCTAGAAACAGGTTTAACTTTTTTCTTTTAAAGGCAGCAGTGGTAAATATAACAATTGCAGATAGGTTAGGGGACTATGATAGCTAATTACTGGCTTGGTTTTGGTTGTTGCTGTTCTGCCAAGTCTGAGGCTGAATGCACCCCATGTGTGTTCAATGGGCCTGATTCATTGGCAGGCAACCCACGAACCAAACCTAAACTCAAAAAGCACACTGTTACTTAACCCTACAGACACATGACCAGACTCTACATTTAGATAGACTACCACACAATGATAGTGTGTATGCTCTAACCAAATATCTCATTCACTTCAGAAAGATACAAATATTAGCCCAGCAAATGTCATTGTTTGTTCCACTGTAATTAAGACACTTTTTATTTTATATGCATATTCTGAGAATCAAAGGTAAGTGTGGTGCAATAAAGGCCATAGTGATCAAAGGCAGGAACCCTGTGAATGCTGCATAAAAAGGGTGTAACTCGCTTCGTACAATGGTTTGACTAATAATTTACACAGAGAGCTTAGATTTCCACTTGTATGGTTCATTCAGATGTGTGTAAGCTATCTTTGCTACTCTAAGAACCATGCCTTTTAGCTAGCCATGCACAGGTTGCTGAAAGGCATGACAGTAGATCATCGGTTTGAATCGAATACATCAGTAATATGTATGTGTATTTAGAATTGCCAGAGGATAGATTACATAGGCTTCAGTCTGATAAGATACGATTAGATCGATTAAGATTTGGTTGTGGATAATAAAAATAGCTACACTTTAGATAAAAGTAAGAATCTTTCATTGCCCCCAGTGATCAAAGTACATGGAGGTTATTTTATGCTAGCTTTACTAGACATGACACAAGGATACAGTACCCATTATCAATATATTACAAACCTTTATTCAGGATTAAAATAATAATCAGGAAAAATACTAATACTGAACCGCTGATAATGGGGTTTTAATATGTTTTATGTAAAAGAAAATACTTAGTTACAATGCTCCTGATGGAGATGCCAGCACATCAATGACTGTGAAACAAGCAAGTCAGACTCAAAGGAGATTCAAAACCTGCATTATGCGTAAGTCTTTTTTTCTTTTTGATCAGGAAAAGATTAAAAATAGTGACTTTTATGTCAGCTTTGGCTTACTTCAACATACTTAAGTAATATTTAGGACATCCACATGGACATGTTTCGACAGAAACTTTTATTAAGGGAAATACGATACTAACTGATAGGATTGTGAGGAAATTATAAAGTATATTTGGAGGAACATGCATGAGAAAACTTGGCGAAGGGCAGAAAGCAAATGAAAGCTATTTTATCATAGAATAGAGATGTGTTGCACATTATTTCCCATGCAGCTCATTCTAAGAGGTGCAGACGGATAGTGGACAAGATACCCTAGGCTGTTCAGCCACCATAACTTAAAACGACTGTGGTCCTACTCAAAGACATATAAAGATAACTTTTCCTGCATTTTTTTTTAAGTACAGGGCATTGTTGCATACCATCCCTTTAACAGAACGTTCTCTTAAAGACGGTATGCATTTGAACACATGCTAGCTCTTATTTCAAGTATCTCTCAGGGTTAACCATTAATAATAGATATTTCTTCCTCCAGTTAATAACCCACAGATGTTTAGCCTTGTGAGCTTTCAAATACTAAATGACCTTCCTTCTTATTCATATTTATGTGTTTCATAGCCCAAAAACACAATATATCAAGTCAGAATTTGTAAGGGACATCATCCTTTTCCCTCCATACTGTTTGTCAATGGATTGCATGGATTGCATGGATGCATTGCATGCATATTCAGTCTGAAAAACAAGCAATTTTCAATCAACTGCACAATGCAAGGCTGTTATGCCCCTCATACCTGGGAAACATAGTGGGTAGTTATTCATTAGATTTTGAATCTATATTAACCTTGACATCATGATTCAAGCAAATGGAAAGTCAAATCGAATACACCCCAGGCCTTTTTAAAGATTTGAAAGGATATCCATACAGATATTAAAATGCTGGCATGCTGTGTGACACTTGATGATAACACTTCTTATTACCTATACTGTATCAACATAAACTAATGGTTAATAATTGATTACTTAAGAGCTGCACTGCCCATTGTAGGGCAGTTGGTTGAGTTTGTCAAGGGAACACACCACAGAATATAAAATCAGTAAAAGCACTTCCCAATTCATATAATCCAATTTTGAAGAAAAATTAAAACTAAATGTAGGCCATCCACAGCTATATGGTATCTCAAAACATTGGTTGTATTTGATCTTTAGGGATTTTGCAAATGATTATACTTCAGTTCAAATTGTAGGTGTTGCGGTTGACTTGTGCCAGCAAGTTGTGAAATATTTGCCGTTTATCTACAGTATGTAGGTAGAGGTATCATTCTAATCTGTTTTCACCAAGGTGGGGACATGAAAGCAAATCACTTTGGGCGGGAGCTCACCTGCAGCTTATGGCGGCCTACAAAATCAACGTTTGATTACGTCGACCGTGGACAGATGAGAAGACTATCTGGGAGTCACTACTCCATGGAACTAACATAACAAGATGAATGGCACCATTGAGATCGTGGCACTTTTCATGGGGTTTGTTAGCTGGGTTATGATTGGAATATCATTGCGTGATCAGTATTGGAGGGAATCTACCCAAGCAGATGATGTAATTGTAACCTCTGCCATCTATGAAAATTTGTGGATGTCATGTGCCAGTGATTCAACAGGCACATATAATTGTCGTGATTTTCCGTCCTTGTTTGCATTGCCTGGTAAGCATTACTGAGTAGGACTTTATTCAAAATATAAATAGCCTGGTCTTTACTATACTTTATTTGTAGTTGTCCATGCCTTATTGTTTGCCTTTCTGTCCATCTCTATCTTAACTGTTGTACTCTAGTGTGTTGCTCTCTGTCTGAGCATTATTGTCTTATTCTTTTTCTGTAAAGCGTCTTTGGGTCTTAGAAAAGCGCTATATAAATAAAATGAATTATTATAATACCTATAATAATTTTCTAAAGGTATGATTAAATAACTAATATTATACTTTTTTGGGTTAGGGTTTTGATAGTGTGATATGTATTTAGGTATTTTTGTTTTACCAGGCTTTTAATTGTATTATCTTGTAGTGTTTGTATGTATGACACATTCAGGTCAATGAGGACATTGCTATTGCTCAATAGCCTACAGACACTTTAGTTATATATAAAAAAAAAAAAGGATTAGGGTATAATTGTTTTAATTCAAAACTTATATTCGGGGACCAAACAATGTTTGTGTGCTAAAATGTAAATGTTATGTTTCTGGGCTGTAGAAATCCTGTCATGGGCTTATTGATATGTACATTTCTGTCAGTAGTTAATTCAATGTAGCACACTAAAATTAGGGGGCAGAAATACTTTGTAAAATGCAGGGCAAATTGCCTGGGGGGCAAGCCACTGAATGTGGTTCAATAAGTGCCTGAACAGTGTATCGGTCATGGGGACAACGATGTCTTAATTGACACTTAATGAGTAAAACATTAGCAATGTGTTCACATTCGAATAAACGATGAGGAACACGGCACGATAATAAGAAAAACATTGAATGCCCATTAATTAACATGCAGAGATTGATTTCTCTACTTTTGTTACAACATCAATAGCATTATTTGGAACTGTGCGCGGACCGACCTTATGCAGTTGGTTAGCTTCACTTCACATTTGTGCCGGACTTTAAAAAGGGTAGGAATTAAACCGAGTCTACTCTGTCAGAAGAAAACATGAATGCAAGAGTAGAGATGCTTTCCCTTTTCTTTGGATTTTTGGCTTGGGTAATGGCCGGGATCTCCGTTCCATATCGATACTGGAAAGTCTCTACACTGGATAGAAACGTTGAAACCATGTCTACTATTTATGAAAACCTGTGGATGACCTGCGCAACCGACCGCGCAGGGGTTCACAATTGCCGGGACTTTCCATCTTTGTTTGTTCTTAGTGGTACGTGGCTGAAAAAATAAATGACAGATTTTGCCATCATTCCAATTAGACGAAAGTAAATAGGGGTCTCAGCAAAATAAAGACAAAAAAATTGCTGGTATACAGTAAATACCCAAATGTTTTAATATTCTAGTCATGCCGAACAAGTTGGTGAGGTATAATCCATGGCTGTGTAAATTGATTGTGTAAAGGTGCAATCAAGGATACAAGCCATTTATATGCAGAACATCTGGAAAGAGTGCTCCTATCTCATCCAAAGCAACTTTATAGCCTACGTAGGTATGGACAATAGACTGCCACCTTTGAAAGCAGGTCAGACGTAATTTGTGCAATGTAGGAGCGCTCTAAAACGCTTTTACATTAAACAAACCAATAATTACATGTCTGTCGAGTCAGAAAGCACGCGTTTGATTGGTACTTAAACGTCACTCACGTTTTGGCAAAACCCCTATTTTAAGACACACGCCTTCCTAATTTGTGCGACTATTCCTAAACGGGAGAGCACATTAGTAACACACCTGTCTTTGAAGCTCCGCCTATTTCAATGCTTAATTGGTTATATTTGAATAGTAGCAAGTTGCTAGTCTAGGCTTGACCGCCTAAGTGGGTATTTTTCCAGTAGGGCATTGACTTATTAGTGTATGCACCAGGTGCGTGCATATGGGGGTGGCTACAGTTGCTTGAGCCACTAACCCTTAGCCCTCCTTTGGTGAGATCAGGACCAAATAAATACTGAGCCACTGTTTGTGCTGCACACAAAAGCTTGATGCAGCAAGATTTGTTCAGGAGCATCTGAACATCACTATCTGAGATCCAAATGAATGCACCACGCCAACATGAAATATGCAAAAACTTTCTTTGAGTCCTTTTGTAAAATCCTTCTACCTCTTACATCTAGTTGTTTATGAGAAATGGTCAAACTACAAACTACGTATCATTGTTTTGACTGCCCATTAAATGTTCCAGGGATTCTGTAATAATGTTCTGCAGTCGGAATAGGTGAACATGAAAAGCATTTCTGTACAAACTGTAAAAACTAGATAAATAGACAATAAACTGAAAACACCCTTACAAATAATCAGACCACACAGTGCACACAACTATGCACATTATTTCTAATATGTATACAGTCAGGGTTTCTAATGGATCACTATAGTGAGTCACAGGATTTGCACTAGTCTTTAAAGTATATAGCTGTTGGCTGATCTTCAGTATTGTTGACCAATAACCATACATTCATGTTTATGACTGCTACCTTTAGGTACGGACATACAAATATTTTAGCTGTTTACTTGTTTATCATCAGTATAACAGCAACTAATGGAACATAATGATTGTACTGCTGTATAATGAACTCTGAATTATACATTATTCATTTCACACAGGTTACATACAAGCCTGTCGAGCACTGATGATAGCGTCGATTGTGATGGGAGCCTTTGGAATCCTTGCAACTTTGGTGGGAATGCAATGTTCTAAAGTAGGAGGGGAAAACTACATCCTTAAAGGAAGGATCACTGGGATTGGTGGCATGTGGTTTCTGCTGCAAGGTAATATTGCGTCTAATCGCACAAAACATTCAACTTATCGGGATTTCGTCAGAGGGTACTAGAATATGTTTTATCCCCATAGGATTGTGTACCATGATTGCTGTGTCTTGGTATGCTTTCAACATCACCCAGGAGTTCTTTGACCCAAATTTTCCAGGAATAAGGTGAGTCCGTTCCAAATCTAACAGTGTAAGCATTTGTGCAGCAAGACAGTCACACAAAAACACTTTTTGAAAGCAAATGACTTTAGGGGTAAAATATCTCATTACCTTTCAGTTTTAAGTTACTATTAATCATGTTAATTTCTAATAAAATACATTGAAGCACATTTTTTGTTGTACAATTGACGGAGCCTTGACTATATGGCCCTTTATTAAAGGGATGGAAATATGGATGGAAAACCACTAAGCGATCACTTCTTAAAAACTGCTATCATAAGACCAGAATTAATTTCTAGCATAATCTCTTACCGCTCTAAAATATGAAAGACCCCAACTAAACCCAGATAACCTACTGTAGTTTCCAACCCCTGTCTAGCGTTGCTCTACTGTCGAGGCAGTGTTTCCACAGCATCTGTGATGCACAATTTTTTACCTCAACAACTTTAGCAACTCGCCAACCCGAGGTAGCGGCCAATTGCTTGCGTAGTGTGTCCAGGCCTTTAAGTAGGTCAGGAACATACCTAGTATATTCCATACTCATCCCCAATACTTGTATTTCCTCTAGTCGGAAATCCTGTGGATCCCTTTAACATGGTCCTAGTACAAATACACTTTGAACAGTTTAAGGGACAGTCTGACTGACAGATTTTTTTCCTACACTTAACACTAAATATCTGTCTTGGGTTACACTTTTATTTAGTTTTACTTTGTTACATTTCATTTTATTTTCTGTGGATGCATTGTACATTGTATTAAACATTTTTGAAGTTTATGTTTTTGTTTATTTATAGTTCAACTTTACTCGTTTACATGCATTGTTTTTTTAATGTATCAGTTTCCCACTTTTGTTAAATCAAACCGTTAAGAAAAGTGCTTTACAAAGAATAGTTTATTTTTTATAATTTTTAGTTTTATTGTTATCAAAGGTATGAAATTGGAGAAGGACTGTATATTGGCTGGAGTTCAGCTACATTAGCCCTCTGTGGAGGTTCATTACATCTATGTGCATGTAGACTAGGGACACCTGAAGAGAAAATGTAAGTATTAGTTTACTAAACTTTTTTGGTCTCTTGATCCGATATTATGCCAATCAGAAATGTTTTGTTTGAAATAAAGATTGTCTACTTCTTCACGTTTCTAGGAATGTTATATTTCAGAATCTTTTCTACCAGTGATTCTTTTTAGTTTGTTTGCTTTGATGGGGAAACTCTCCCACATCTGCTTGTAGCTCCACTAGAATTAATGCAATTGCTGCAATGTGATTAATGCCTAGTTCTCCAGGAAGTAGTGAACAAAAGTGTTTGTGGGTTACAAATAAAAGACCACTGCAATAGAAAACCAAGAGTTGCTCTGCATATCTATGTATTCATATTTCTATCTATATTTCTTCTCTAACCGTTCAGTTTTCATCTTCTTCCCCCCATCTATTTGCTGTTTCAGGCCACGCCCACACCAACATCGCAGAGAAACCATGTATTCAGAATCTCTACCATCTCAGCCTGCCTCCAGTCAGTATGGGAAAAATGTATACGTCTAATTGTCTAATTGGCGGTTTTTGAGGACCAACCTTTTGGGACAGGACAATCCAAGCTGACCAAGGGCCTCAGTTATAAAAAGTGCATACATTTGAGCAATTTAAATATGTATGATATACATACACGTTTCTAATGATAAATTATAACATTTTCAAATGAGTTGTGCACTTGAAAAAGCTTTGATACCACCCACATGAACATCCATAATTAGCCATATAGCTAATCTCGAAGAACTATTGGCTGCTCCTGTGTATGCATACTTTGCATTGTCCCCAAAATAACTTTTTTTCTAGTAAGTGACATTTTATAAATATTAATTTATCCATGAGCGTGGGGTAAACAAAGTATGGACTTTTGTTGTGCGTGCACAGCCTTTATATTGGACGGCCTAAAAGATCATATTTAAGTTGCAGGAAAGGGAGAGGTTTGTAAAGGAGGATTTGATATGGTAAAATATTTCTAGAATTATCTTTTTTTAATAATTGAATTGGGCCCTAGAATTGAATATTTTTCAGAAAAACACTATTACATCGTATGAAGAAAATAAACACTAAAATACTCTTACTAACTGATCATCAATGTCAAGGATCCACAAACAAATTAGTTTTAATGTATTATTTAAATACTTTGTAAATATCACTTTATTGATAGAACAGTACTGTACATCCAGACCAGTATTATCATACTAATACTTACTCTGATTGATACTATGGTATTATTTATATACTAGATTTTATACTAGATTTAAGTCAAATCAAGTAGGGTATACAAGACTTTTGAAACGATTTTAACCTCAAAAATATATCTGAGTTTAAACGATTAAGCCATCTGTTCACTGTTTAATGAGTTTAATATGTCTCAGGTCATTAACTGGGTGTGGTTTACAATGGATGTGTTCTTACATTTATTATCGTGAAGCTAGATAGCATTTCCTTGCCTTTGAGGATTGCTGGTTCAAAGCATGTTTAACGTATCTTTATGTTTTCTAAACAAATAAATGTCATTCCTGATGGCTCACGTTATTCAATCTTGACTTGTGTTTTTATTTGACATAAAAGGATAAAATAATTGAAAATATTACTTGTATTACAGTGGCCTCAAATATCATTGGAAATGTAATATGAGCAATAAAAGTGTACAATTTTGTACAACTTTTTCTGTCCTCAGCAATATCAAAACAACACATTTTTATTTCAAAGATTTATTTTAAATCCATAGCTCAGACACAAATGAATGTGTTCAAAAAAATGTCGTGCTAAAAATGCAACTCCTCATTTACTACTGCGTACTTTGACATTTTAACTGCAATGAGTATTCCCTAGTAAGGCTTATTGTGGTCGCAGTACTGTCGCAAGGTCACTTTTCACTTCACAGGATGAACAGTACAGACAGAGTAATCGGGTTTCCTATGAAAAAGTGAAAGTGATTTTCACATGCCTGAAGATAGGACCCACGTCAAATCAAGACATCTGATACAAGTCAGGCAGCAACACCACCGTCAGGAGTGTTTCAACATTAAAATGTATGAAAATCTCTATTAATCAAGAAACCTCAACATTTGAAGGATAGGCCTAAACCAGCTTCAATCTCTAGGGGCTTCCTTTGCTAAATTATCCAGGGCTTCTCCATCAAAACGAATGAAGTGCCAACCTTCACTGGCAGTAAGGTCTTTAGCTCCTTTGGCAACATAGAAGTCTAGAGACGGTGTGTTCCAATCTAGCACGGACAACTGTAGCCTCACACACTGCTTCTCCTTCCCAACCTGAAGACAAGCATCATCATCACTTGCAGACATAAATGGAGGACAATCAACAAGACTAGTAACACGGACATCAAAGTCTGAAACAATCAAATCAAACTCTTCTTACCTGAGCTACTTTGCTTATTAGTCCCTTCCCAATGCCCTTTCCTGTAGAGATAAAATGGAACTATAAGATCAAGTTATACAAAAGATAAGTGCAGATGTAATTTTGTAACAACAAATGAATAGACCTATAAAAGGTATACGTCCCTCTTTAAATATGAACATGCAGTTTGAAAGGGGAAAAAATGGATGGCATGTTTGCCATTTGGAAACCTATA
The DNA here is from genome assembly GCA_017639675.1 of Aplochiton taeniatus. Taxonomy (NCBI): domain Eukaryota; kingdom Metazoa; phylum Chordata; class Actinopteri; order Galaxiiformes; family Galaxiidae; genus Aplochiton; species Aplochiton taeniatus. Next base: position 2,406,059 of record CM030177.1, read on the forward strand.
TGGTGTGTTTTGTTCAAATAAGTTGACAGTGAGGTGCCATTGCTACTTTTCATTGTTCTTCAAGTGCCATCGGCCCTGGCTAGCACACAGGCTAACAAAGACTCACTACAATCAACTACCGTTGCTTGACAAGCAGATGTCACTGAATGGTGTTAGATGGGAAGCGAGATGTGCTTTATATATATATATATATATATATACACACATATATATATATATATATATATATATATATACACATACACATATATATATATATATATATATATATATATATATATATATATATATATATATATATATTTCAGGGCATTACTCCTTGTTTCATGAAGCAGCCTCTCTGATCCTCCATAGATGACAGAACTCCAGACTGCTGCAGTTCAGTAAATTTCCATTCCTCATAATAAAAAGACCTTCCAGGTGGGACAGCGTCCATAAAAGACCTATTCTGACACTCCATTCCAAACAATATAGAAGGACTTTGTGAGGATATCTGGAAAAGCTGTGTGAACAATTTTGAGAAAAGATATCTTAAAAACGTTATTCTGTCCCTACAGCAAATATATTTTGGATGAGTGACCAAGACTTAGACTTGAATGCGCTCGCCTTTGCACATGACTTGGCTCTCCTGGCAGTTGAGAAATCAAGGAAAATATGTCGCTTTTCGTTAAAATAAGTATTTAGGATAGAAATGTTAGCCGTGTTCATTACATCTCAGAATGCAATCAATGCATGAATATACTTCAATCAGCTATACAGCTATTTCACTCACTATTAACAATAATTCAAATGATTAGAATACTTTCCAGTTGACTTTTATCCCGTCAAGCATGGCAGAGTTATCGTTTGACCCAGAAGCATATACTTACCTCTAAACTCAGGCATTACATACAGGTCCTCCATGTACACTGACCGACCCTCCCATGTGCTGTAAGTGTAGAAGTATAGTGCATATCCAACAATGGTATGTCCTGGTATGACAAAAACAAAGGCAAAAAAGTAGGGCATTAATATAGACTTTGAGGGTTGATCCCAAAGTTGTACAGTAACAAACTGGCTGACTAAACACACGGTTTAGTTAACCCTTTGGTTAATAATAAATGCGGCAGCACCAGGCTAGATATATTGCACCTTGGAATACAATTGGAATATAAAATAATATTTATTTACCCTCTTTGGTTTTGTTCTCTTCTGGCAATTCTGCCACGAGACATTCATAAAAGGGATTTGGGGAGAATCCATCACGCTCCAACTCTAAAGTAAAGTCAAATTGCACAACATTGCAAGCAAATAAATAATTAAATAAAATAACATAATTTAAGGAGCCTGAAACGAGTGTAGTACTGCAACGTACCTGTATGAGTTATCTTTACTTGTTCAGGCATTTTTTCAAATACAGCCAACTCCTGAAGAATTACATTTTTTTTTACTGCACCACTGATTATCCAAACAGGGTTTGAAATATAAAAACGTTTAACCTCTCAATAAAGAATACATAATGATGGTACTCTTTACTTTTAGGCAAATCACTACAACTACGGATAGGCTCATGCATGTTGCAAATGGAAAGTTGTTGGCCGTGTTATTTTCAAAACAATGAAAACATTGCAAAAGTTTGATCCAATATTGTAGCCTATACCTAATGTAAAAGCATGGTCAGGGTTGAAAAGGTCTAATTACATAAATCCAACACTGTGGCGCTTACCATTATCAATCTTGATATATCTTTACAATCTTCTTTTTCTGCAGTGCGAATTTTGAAATTCATGTTTGAAGTCAGCCTACGCACGTATTAACTAGCTTAAAACTACTTCTCGAGATCGGATACAAACCGCAAAAAAACGGACCTAGTCATAATCACTTTTCCGGTGGTTTACTTTTCGCACATGTGCAGTGCGATAGAGTTTCAATGGAAGATGTTCAAGATAAAGATGTTCAGTACACTTTATTTTCCTACAAATATTTCATTCAAGTCGAGTCATCTATACGAATTGAACATTTTTTCCCCTTTTGGTATCCCTGTCCTACAAAGGGATACCAGGAGTGCATAGCCAGGACCAGGGAAAACAAACAGTTAGTAGGGTTAAACTAGTCTCGCGTGGCCATCCATCCAAATCTCGTTCTTTCAAACTCAACTGGAGGTCTGGAGACCTCCCGATTTGATGTTCTGTTCTTTAGGGCCTTCCAAATCAGAAGGCACGCCTTTGATTGGTTCTTAAACGTCACTCACATTTTGGCAAAAACCCTGTTTAAAGACACACCACCTTCCTAGTTTGTGCGACTATTCCAACACGGGAGAGTACATAACTTACACACCTGTCTTTGAAGCTCCACCCATTTCAATGCTCAATTGGTTATATTTGAATAGTAGCAAGTTGCTAGTCTAGACTTGACCGCCTGAGTGCTTTTTTTTCCCCCCAGTAGGACATTGATTTAATGGTGTATGCACCAGGTGCGTGCATATGGGGGTGGCTACAGTTGCTTGAGCCACTAACCCTTAGCCCTCCTTTGGTGAGATCAGTACCAAATAAATACTGAGCCACTGAGCCCATGACCCTCAATAAGTATGCACACTGACTTTGCATTTTCACAACGTATGGCCAAACACTAGGCTATATAATAAATTGTGGTGGCACATGCAGGCTAAAAGCACTTCAAATTTGCCAGTAGTGTCTTAAATCATAGGTTATCAGAGCTTTATAGTTTATGTGTGCATGAGTGAGCTAGTTTAAAAATAATACTTGGGAATAGTTTGATCGATGTGACTTTATTGCTTTCATCCTATCTAAAAACTATACACTCAAAGGCTTGATGCAGCAAGATTTGTTCAGTAACATCTGAACATCACTAAGTACAACAAACTACGTATCATTGTTTTGACTGCCCATTAAATGTTCCAGGAATTCTGTAATAATGTTCTGCAGTCGGAATAAGTGAACATAAAAAACGTTTCTGTGCAAACTGTAAAAACTAGATAAGACAAAAAAATGAAAACAGCCTCACATATAATCAAATATGTGCATTGTAATATGCATATGCATGTAATATGAGCGATAAAAGTGGACAATTTTGTACAACTTTTTCTGTCCTCAGCAATATCAAAACAACACATTTTTTTTTCAAAGATTTATTTTAATTCCATAGCTCAGACACACATGCATGTGTTCAACAACGTCCTGATAAAAAAGCAGCTCCTCGTTTGATACAGCGCACTTCCTTTGACATTTTAACTGCAATGAGTATTCCCTAGTAAGGCTTATTGGGGTCGCAGTACTGTCGCAAGGTCACTTTTCACTTCACAGGATGAACAGTACAGACAGAGTAATTAGGGTTTCCTATGAAAAAGTGAATGAGTGATTTTCACATGCCTGAAGATAGGACCCACGTCAAATCAAGACATCTGATACAAGTCAGGCAGCGACATCACCGTTAGGAGTGTTTCGACATTCAAATGTATGAAAACCTCTATTAATCATGAAACCTCAACATTTGAAGGATAGGCCTAAACCAGCTTCAATCTCTAGGGGCTTCCTTTGCTAAATTATCAAAAGCTTGTCCATCAAAACGAATCAAGTGCAAACCTTCACTGGCAGTATGGTCTTTAGCTCCTTTGGCAACATAGAAGTCTAGAGACGGTGTGTTCCAATCTAGCACGGACAACTGTAGCCTCACACACTGCTTCTCCTTCCCAACCTGAAGACAAGCATCATCATCACTTGCAGACATAAATGGAGGACAATCAACAACACTAGTAACACGGACATCAAAGTCTGAAACAATCAAATCAAACTCTTCTTACCTGAGCTACTTTGCTCATTAGTTCCTTCCCAAGGCCCTTACCTGTAGAGAAAAGATTTAACTATAAGATCAAGTTATACAAAAGATAAGTGCAAATGTAATTTAGTAACAACAAATGAATAGACCTATAAAAGGTATACGTCCCTCTTTAAATATGAGCATGCAGTTTGAGAGGGGAAAAAATGTATGGCATGTTTGCCATTTGGAAACCTATAACCTATATGGTGTGTTTTGTTCAAATAAGTTGACAGTGAGGTGCCATTGCTACTTTTCATTGTACTTCAAGTGCCATCAGCCCTGGCTAGCACACAGGCTAACAAAGACTCACCACAATCAACAACCGTTGCTTGCTAGCTAACTATTGCTCTGTACACCTGATAAGCACAAGCTGTACCCTGAGAGCATGGTCATGGCAATGTAACAAGCAGATGTCACTGAATGGTGTTAGATGGGAAGCAAGTTGTATAAGCAGGATTGCAAATGGACCATGGAAACCACAACCTAGCAAACATGCTGGGACAGGGACATTACTGTATGATCACCGTCCATGCACACGGTTCTGTAAACACTGGATGTTAAAATATGTAGCCCCAATGACGAAAGCAGCTATGTAACATGTTATTATGAATGTGTTATGTCATTGGCATGTTGAGAATAACAGTTTCAGACATTTTAGTTCAGCAAAACGTAGTTGCATATTGGTCACAACCGTTACTACAGCTTGTCCAACCAATGTGAAGGTATTTCTTTGCACATATAAAGTCTAAACAGGGCAAACACAACGTAGAGTGAAGTGTTCTTCCTTTGAGAAGCAGCTAAACCTGTTATTACTATTAATCATTTTTGTTGTTCTCATTAATAAGACATTTCTTACTGGCAGTTTTGTTAGTTAAGAGTATTATGCATATATATATATATATATATATATATATATATATATATATATATATATATATATATATATACTTTTTTAATTGTATTTATTTTTTCAGCGCATTACTCCTTGTTTCATGAAAGCAGCCTCTCTGATCCTCCATAGATGTTCAGTAAATTTCCATTCGTCATAATAAAAAGACCTCCCAGAAAAAGGTGGGACAACGTCCATAAAAGACCTATTCTGACTTTGCGAGGACGTCTGGAAAAGGTGTGTGGACAATTTTGAGAAAAGATATCTTAAAAACTTTATTCTGTTCCTCCGGCAAATACATTTTGGATGACTGGCCAAGACTTGAATACGGTAGCCTTTTGTGGAGAGACTTGGCTCTCCTGGTAGTTGAGAAATCCAGGAAACTATGTCGCTTTTCCAAATAGACTTCTATGATATCAGCTAGTTAACTAACATGTGTTAGTTAAAATAACTATTTGGGATAGAAATGTTAGCCGTGTTCATGACAACTCAGAATGCAATCAATGCATGAATATACTTCAATCAGCTGTACAGCTATTTCACTCACTATTAACAATAATTCAAATGATTAGAATACTTTCCAGTTGACTTTTATCCCGTCAAGCATGGCAGAGTTATCGTTTGACCCAGAAGCATATACTTACCTCTAAACTCAGGCATTACATACAGGTCCTCCATGTACACTGACCGACCCTGCCATGTGTAAGTGTAGAAGTATAGTGCATATCCAACAATGGTATGTCCTGATATGACAAAAACAAAGGTAAAAAGGCAGGGCATTAAGAGAATAACAAAAATGTATTTCAGTAAGCATTTCAGTCGGTTATTATGGTGGATTCCTGTACTTATACATCACTCCACTGTGGAATGGCCTGTAAAATAGATAACTTATTTTAAAGGTTGCCAACATTGCAGATGCATTCCAATCATGCATTAGTGGTCATGCTGTGGTGGAATCATGCATTAGTGGTCGTACTGTGGTGGAATCATGCATTAGTCGTCATACTGTGGTGGAATCATGCATTAGTGGTCATACTCTGGTGGAATCATGCATTTTGTCTCATATTTAGTCCCACTGTACTTTTATGAATGTCTGATAAACGAGTAATCCCTAATGCAATGTTGTAGTAATTGTTTTGCCTTTCACAAACATTGCTGTTCTTGGACGAATGAATCTTTTTTAATTATTATCAGTTTATCGAATTCTTTGCACATAATTAAATTAATAGAACTGGAATATGATGGGATATGTATTGCCATACGGTGATTTGGGGGGATTGCGTCGTTAGCAGGCCTCCTTAACGCTTTGGAGAGCAAGTTGGCAGCCAGATGTTAACCAAGCTTGGGTCCCGCAACTAATTCTGTCTGCCCTGATACTGTCCGAAATGTAGACTTTGAGGGTTGATCCCAAAGGTGTACAGTAACAAACTGGCTGACTAAACTCACGGTTTAGTTAACCCTTTGGTTAATAATAAATACGGCAGCACCAGGCTAGATATATTGCACCTTGGAATATAATTGGAATATTAAATAATATTTATTTACCCTCTTTAGTTTTGTTCTCTTCTGGCAATTCTGCCACGAGACATTCATAAAAGGGATTTGGGGAGAATCCATCGCGCTCCAACTCTAAAGTAAAGTCAAATTGCGCAACATTGCAAGCAAATACATAATTTAATAAAATAACATAATTTAAGGAGCCTGAAACGAGTGTAGTACTGCAACGTACCTGTATGAGTTATCTTTACTTGTTCAGGCATTTTTTCAAATACAGCCAACTCCTGAAGAATTACATTTTTTTTTTTCTGCACCACTGATTATCCAAACAGGGTTTGAAATATAAATACGTTTTACATCTCAATAAATAATACATAATAATGAAGCTACTCTTTACTTTTAGACAAATCACTACACTAACATATAGGCTCATGCATGTTGCGAATGAAAAGTTGTTGGCCGTGTTACTTTAAAAACAATGAAAACACTGTAAACGTTTGATCGTATGTTGTAGCCTATGCCTAATGTAAAAGCATGGTCAGGGTTGAAAAGGTCTAATTACATAAATCCAACACTGTTGCGCTTACCATCATCAATCTTGATATATCTTTACAATCTTCTCTTTCTGCAATGCGTACTTTGAAATTCATGTTCATGTGAAATCAGCAAACGTAGGTATTAACTGACTTAAAACAACTTCTCGAGATCAGATACAAACCGCAAAAAGACGGACTTTGTCATCATCACTTTTCCGCCGGTGGTTTCCTTCTCGCACATGTGCAGTGCGATAGTTTCAATGGAAGATGTTCAAGATAATCATGTTCAGTTCAGTTTTTTTTACTAAAACATTTAATTCAGGTCATCTAAACGAATCGAACTTTTTTTTGGTATCCCTCTCCTACAAATGCTTTATTTTGAATTATATTTCTGTTCATAAAATCCTTTACAAAAAATCCCAACATTAATTCAAACCCTGAATTCAGTTAAGGGTAAGCAGATCACAACAGTCACTTCAAAAGTGTATTTACTTGAGCTGGTTATTGGATAAAAATAAAAAATACAAAAAAAGAATATAGAAGTTCAGAGGGAGGAACCCTCTTTATACAACTGCTGTATTTATTCACATATAGAAAATATAGCATTAGATAACATAGCTTTTTTTTGTCATTTCACCTATCATAATGGTTAAAGTGCAGAACAGGGGCAGACTTCGACTGAAGCTCAACTTTAAACATCATCCTCTCTAGATGAGCTACCTCTACACAGACACATGCAGAAGAGCATACAACAGCCTCCAACAAAGAAAACACCAAGAAGAATGTACATCAAGGTAGTGCTCCAAAATGCAAACAGATACAGGGACTTGTTACAATAAAGAGTTTCCTTTTCATCATATTTGGCAGGGTAGATAGAGTAGATCCACACATTACCTACAGAAGGAAAGATGGGGTCAGAGGAAGCAAATGTAGGGTGAGACAAAATGGTAAAACCATGACTAAACTCTTACGCTCTTGCAAACCCATTGAATAATCTTCCAATGTGGAAAAAAAGAAAAATGTTCTCTTATAAATTAATCAAAATATGCAACCCTGTTCTAATCCCCCCTCGTTTCATATCCCAAATCTCTACATATCATACCTGCGATGAACCAACAGAACAGGAAGAGGGATACAAGTGAGTTCCACAAAGTGCAGAGGCTGCTAGCAAGGCTCTGTTCTCCATCCTCTTGTTCTCTGGTGCAGGGCAGACAGGAGAGTAAAGCCAGGACCAGGGAAAAGACTCCGGACACCACCAGGTAGATAGGAATGTAAGGCTGCTGTGGGCAGCTTTTTAAATTCATACCACCTACGAAACAAGCAGTGTTTTTCGTTAAGCAACTGTGACTTTATGAATCAAAAATAATTTGATATACTCATATAAGTAATATTATTATAATACTTACCTATGGCAACCTGAGCGACTGGAAGGGCTGCTACTATGAGTTTTGATATAACTGTCGTGGAACAGAAGAATACGGAACACAAACAACTTTCAAGTGAGTGCTCTGGTTTTTAGTGGCCAAGATTACTTAGAATGTAATGCAAATGTTATATTGCACTTAGAGAATATCTTTTCAACATTTGATGGTGGATGGAGTGTTATACATTATTTCACAAATGAAGATGGAATTATTAAAACACACAATAATAGTGCTAGAAATTTAAAAAAAAATCCAGTTGTGTCACATACCAAGCACTGGTGTGCTTGGCTTTGGAGTCTGACGAATGTTCTGCAGTAGTGCCCTGTCCTCCATTTCCACTGATGGCCAGACCTTAAGGATATGGCGGTGAGCTTAAAATTGTTATTATTAACACAAATGTTTGCATACAGGAAAACTGTCACGGCACTACAGTGACATTTTTAAAGATTTCATTTTTCTACCATAGGGTCACCCAATGTTTATGATGCATAGTCTGTAATTGGTCACTCTACCAAGAGTTTTTCCCACTTGAACTTGTTCACCTGTCGTTATGTTCATAAAATATTGTAAACAATTATCCTATCACTATGCAAAAGGCTATAGATCTAGTTGAGTGGCAGCAGTGAGATTTGGTACACATACCAAAAACTCCCACAGCTTACCTAAAGAGTAATTTAGGGAAACAGTGAAACTAACGGTTTAAAACAGAACAGTACTATATCAGAACCTAAAGTTACGCAACTTACACAAAAGAAAGCCAAAGCATGACTCATAGTTTACATAATTGGCAAAAGGTAGAGTTGCCCAACATCAAGAACCATGTGCCTGGATCACACGGAGCTGACCCTGTTGTGAACTGCACACAAACATACAAGAACCGTGAGGTTGCTAGTTAAGACTTCGATGGGCGGTGTATCCTACTGAAAGGCGTGATTGGAGAAGGTATCGTCCCGTCCGTGATACACGCGTTATGAAACATCGCATAAATTCAATTGCTTTGCGATATACAATAGGTTACATGGGCTGACGTCTAAGCATGATCACACACAATGTATATACATATAGGGGCATCATCCACAGTATATACAACTATTTCTTATCTTTTACAAATTCATATCACTGCTCACTTTATTGTTCCATTGTTAGAACTTACTGCCACCTATATTGAAACGATACAGCCCCGTTGTTTAACGTGCCTAAGTGAAAGTATCACTGTTGCCAATTAGTAACGCTGCTCGATTTGTTGATTCAGCTGGAGGCAGAACTCGCACCCACAAACAATTTCAAAACATATATGCGTCATACATGTAACTTACCAGTCGGTTGAAGTTTAGCTATGTAGGAAATGGGTAATAATTGTCGTAAAATTCTGTGATTAAATTCGAAAAAACACTGAATTCGAGGAGAAAACAAGTTTGTTTATAGTGATCGCTTTACTTCCTCTTTGCAAATGGGTGGGAGGACCTTTCTCGGATAAAAATAGCTTAATATTAAATCAGCAAGTTAGATCTTTCCACGTGATACGCAGTTGCAAGAATTATCCAACAAGACGAGTCGTCTTGACAAAATTCACAATTGGCATTTAAAAATCCTTTCCACAAATTCTGGAAAGCGAATTATGATTGATATTTCAACGTGAACAATAAAACAAATCAGTACAACCAACATCAAATAATACAAAATCTGATTTATTATAGAGTAAAAAAGAAACATGAAAACCATTAGGATATTGTTTGAACCATTACAAATGCCCAGTTTAAATGGAGCATTAAGGTATGTACAAAAGGATGAGGCAAGGGGGAATGTGAGCAGCTGACCGCATGCTACATACCTAACCTAACACCTGCTCTCCATACATTATATGTTGACTTATTCTCCTATTTCTAAACACAAATCCATTGTGTTTAAACCACTTGGGGTCCAACCCCATCCTAGTGCTTCTTCACACTAAGGAGGTCAAGTCTCATTTCCACCACACTCAGTATAGAGCCGTGTCTTAGTGTGGCGACTGTGTGCTGGCTCCCGGAGACTCGGAGCGGTCCATCTTTACCCCTGCTTCCAAAGAGATGGGTGAGGAAATGGAAGTGGGTAGCACCGAACTTTTGTTCTCCAGAGCGGATGAGGCAGATGAGGGTAGAGACACCACAATGTACTTCTGGAGAGGTCGAGAGGGCCCTAAGCCAGAGCCTCCTCCAGACTCTAGCTTGACCAGGGGCTGCAGGGTAGATGTGGCACTAGGAACAGTGCTGGTGGCCGGGGAGGCAGATTGGGAGGAGCTCAGGGTGATGACCTGGGGAACACAAGACAGAAATTCAGATCGCTCACTGCATACTGGATTTGATCACTGCATACTGGATTTGATCACTGCACATTGGATTTGATCACTGCACACTGGATTTGATCACTGCATGCTGCATTTCCTCACTGCATACTGGATTTGACCAACGCAAATTCTGTTCAGTTTGGTACCTGCTGGGTGGAGGATGCCCCTGCACTGGTTGTCATGACAATGTATTTGGTCGCTGGAGGGGAGGGCTGTGTCGGGGTCCCTGGTCGAGTGGACATCAAGGTGAGGGAACTGGGGACCTTAATGATACTGGGGGTACGAGACCCAGCTGACCCACTCAACCCACTCTGAGAGACAGTGAGAGTGGACCGAGGCTAGAAAAGACAGATTACATTGGTTTTCTGCGTCTATTCTGTAGGTTAAATTCAACATGTAATCAAACCAATTTTAATAATCGGGGTTCCCACACCTTCTTCAACATTAAATTCAAGGACATTCGAGGCCCAATTCCCTCAAATTCAAGAACCCAACACGGCATAGTTTGAGATACGGCTCAAGGTTAATCACTGTTACAACACTTAGCTTTCTCACTTTATTGACGCTGTTTTAAACCGCATGAATGTTTGAATGACGCAGGTTAACAGTTCAACCTAGATCATCCGACTTCAATAACTCATCCACGCACGTAATCGTCACACTTTCTCTGTGCAGGTGGTGCATGAAACTATGACGCAACCGCTGGACACACACACACACACACACACACACATGCAGAAAGTAGCCTATTTACTAACGTTAAGTGAAAAATATCAAAAGAATTTCAATTTCTGTTCTTCCACGATACATATAAATGCAAGCACTTTTAATTCATTCATCTATTATCAAAAACTTTTCTCTCGAATTCACAAACTTGCAAGGATTTCAAGGACCCGTGGGAGTCCTGAATAATAGCTTTCACTGGGAGGGAGGGACTGGGGACGGGTAAATTGAGTGGCAAGTACCTGTGTGATGGTTAGGGTGGTTCTGTTGACCTGCTGGGCTTGTAATGCTGCCTGGGTCCTAGCCTTCATCACGTGGGAGCACAGCATGGGTCCCAGGTAGCCGTAGTCCACCCGGTACTGCTCCACGTTGTCGGGCTGAGGTCGAGTCTTGGCGATAACGCTGGCACAGTGTTTCTAAACACCAGAAGAAGAACCAAGATGACCTCACAGCCGGTGGAGCATGGATGTTAGGTGATGTCTATGTGAGGGTATTCATGCGCGAATGCCTACCAGTAGCAGGCTTTGAACGTGGTCAGCTCCAATCTTATCGATGTTGGAGAGTATTGGTCCCTCCATGACTGCTTTGATACGAGCCCCTTCGATGGTAAGCCGGGGAAGGATTAGAGTCTTGATCACCTGTGGGAGAAGAAATGAGTTAAGGCCTGCGTTTTCAGAGATGATGCGGTCGTATCGTCACAAAATACAGGGAGAAACTCACATCTGGGCCCAGCTCTGAGAGACCAGCGATACATCCATAGCGTGTTGTCCACTGAGTCTTCTCATCTAACCAGCTCTGACCAAACAGAAACAAACGTATGTTAGTGAAACCAAGGCCTTTTAATATAGAGATTACACTTACACACCGATTGTACTTAGAACAATAAATAACCCACCTTGGTAAAGGTCTTGGTAATTCGGGATTGGATGTTGTTGGTGGTGGTGCTGAAGGTTTTACAGCTCTGGGCCATAAGGCGGGCAGCAAAGTCCCGCAGGGCCCAGTGGTTGTCCACATCTGGCCGCAAACACAGCTGCTTACTCACAATACAAGTCACCACTGCTGGGATCAGTTCGTGTAGCTGAAAAGGGGGGAAAAAACGATTAAAGAAAAAACTAAAGTAATATACAGTATATTTATATATTGTGCTCAATGTCAAAAAGAAAGTCATGAAGAGTTTGATGCGAAACTTGTATACACACCAAAACTACATCGATTTGATCCCCCCTTCCCTTTCAAACATTTCTATGATTGGATAGGAGTACGAGTGTCACTATATCCAAGGTGCTTTTGTTTATGTCAACCACGGTCTAACAAGACTAGGTGTCACTTGTCGAAATGGTGATATCAAATCTTTCTACAGAAAAAGGTGTTTCAATGTTTCCAGGATTGTTTTCAAAGCTCACATATTTCTCCAAATAAAGAGTGGGGTTGTCCATGAGAGCCTTGACCATGCGCATCAGATAGATCAGCAGAGCCAGGTTATTTTGCACCACGTTGACACGGACCTAGAAGAGGGGCAGAAAGTTAGCAACGGACTGTCAACATTTTCCTTTTAAATATTACCTGACCACACCATAATGGGGAATTTCATCACTGCGCAATCTCGAGAATTATGAAAAATACTGCCCGGCATGATAGTCACTATCAAAAGACCTAACATCAGTCTAAAGAAGGACAGAGCCTGGCCTTTTTAAAAACAATTACTGCCGTTTTTTTTTTTGTCATTACTACCTAATTCTTTCCATCTTAGAATCTCAAATGTGTCCCTTCCTTTAAAAGACCTCTTCTTATGCGACAGATGGGTTTACAAAGCACACCAAACAACAAACCACTGATGCACTCATTTGTTTAGTTTGTAATTTGTTTATCTTTTGATAGTTTTCATTAGGATGGACTGGCCAAAGTAGAGTTGGTTAGTCTAAATGTGATAGCTAAATACAATGCACTAACTCAATATTATCCTGTTGAATTAAATCCATTTGGTAAGACACAATAAGAAATTGAATAGTGATATATTAGTAATGGGCCATTGATATTTTTGGATAATAGAAAACAAAGGGGTTATCATGACCTGAGTGTATTAGTGGGAAGGCCGCTGTGCACAGTTGTGTTCAAAATACTGCCGGCCGCACCAGACAACAGCACACTGGCACTACCCTGCGCTCGGAGATTGCTATGTGTTTGTGTATAATAATGCTCTCTGTTTTCATTATTTAAATGCTTTTGCTTGTTTAATCAATTGGTTCATTTTACAAGAGCTAATATAATAGGAACCTATCCAACTTAGATCCTTAGAAGTGATCAAGCGCTGACATATATATACACAGTACGAGTCCAAAGTTTGGACATACGTTCCCATTCACTTGACTGAAAGTGTGTCCAAACTTTTGACTGGTACTGTACATAAACATTCTAAACAGACTTGAACTTTCCTGGACCTGTAAATTATACATTATTAAAAAAAACATTGTTCAAGTCTGTTTAGAATTGAATTAAAAGATGCTCATTGCTCACCCCTTCAGAAATAAACGTGCTGAATCTCGGAAGCATCTGGTACAGCCCAGGGTCAGTAGCAATGCTCTGCAAAGCCTCCTGAAGAGGACGAGGACAAACAAACACATCAGGGTGGCAAAAAGAAAGAATGAACAGCAAAAAAAATATGTATGTTTTTAAGAACACGTGTTATTCATGTGATGTCCTACAACTCTCGTTGCAGGATTACATTGTAAAGTGCAATGACTTTAAACAAGGCTGTTTAAACAGCAATACCTCCTTTAACCTTTTCGCGCGTAAGTTCTAAATTCTCTAACTGTCCCCCTAGAGTGAGTTTTTATTGCACGCGATGTCAGAGCAAGCAAAAATATTCTCGAATTCGATTGTGACGCGTCAGGACAGAAAGCCTCTAAATCGCATTGTTTGACGTTGATAACAAACATGAAGCCATCCGTAAATCCGATTCATAACAGTCGGACTGTTTCACTTTTTGGCAATTAATTCACTGAACTATTTTATTGTCACGATATGCTGCAGATAATACTGTAATATTTTTGTATTTGTCAGGTCACTCATCAGTCAGGGCTAAAGAAAGTTAGCTAGCATAGCTACAGCACCGTCGCCGTATAGATTATAACCTGTTATCTTAATACTCAGATCATTTGAATGTCTGTAACAGAATAAACGTATTGTATTTGGCTGACAAGACTGCAAATTCTGTGAATGTGAGGACTGGCTAGTCCCTAGTCTGGGTTAACCTAAACGCTTATTTGATTATGATGCAGCAGTAGAAAATGTACGTTCTATTCATACGTTCTAATCACACCGGTTTGATCGTACGCTTCAGGGACCACTCTAGAGTGATCACACCGGTGTGATCGTACGCGTCAAAGGGTTAATGGTCAGTGTTGCCTATATTCACCCATCCACTCTCCCACCAAAAGGACTTACCGCCCTCTTGGCTTCGCAGGAGCCCACGCAGGCCTCTGTGATCTCTTTGTAGTAGAGCTGCTGCTCCACGGAGAGTTCATGAGTACTACGAGGTTTCATCCTCATCAGTCCCTTCTCTTTTCCTGGAAGAGAGAGATGATTGACGTCTGGCTTTTTGTTTTCAATGATACAGCTAACTTCCAATCGGTTCAAATTGGATGAAGTAAATGGAATAGACATAGTGAAGTTTGTCATAATACATAAAAAGAGACAAAATGAGGCGTCAGTTAAAAATGTTGATGTTGACGCATTTTCCGCGTCGACGGCGTCGATTACGTTGACTAATCGCTGCAGCCCTAAAACGGAATACACAGAGTAAAGTTCTTCACCTTTGCCCTCAGCAGATGTTGTTCCCTGACCCTTTCCTTGTATAGCGCCTTCCTCCTCCTGGCCAGGTTTGACAGCTTTGAGTGGCTCAGTAGACTCCGCCTTCTGCTGCTCTTTTGGAGCTGAAACGCGACGCAAGTATTAAACATTATGCCTACTGAGAAAAGGCAGATCACTTTGGTTTGATCATTTGCAGTCCCTCCTGTGTTTACTTTGAATCAACGTATACATTTTGAACTCATCTACTGCCTTGAAGAGAGTACAGAAATAGGACTCACCTGGGGGTGGATTTTCTGGTATGGAAGGCTGAACACCTTCAATGCTTAACCAGTGAGCTAAGGAAGGGAAAACAATAGCTGTCAACAATCTAAGGGGCTCCTCAGACCATACCACTGAGTATCGAAATAATTGAATTGAACAGATATCCCGCTGAAAAGTAAATACGATGGACCACCTTTAAGTGAAACATCTAATGGAACTCTGGGGAGGGGTGTGTTGATGATGTCACTCAGATCTACTTCTTTTTCTTCATAGAAATGCAGTTCTCTTCCGCCACCACTTGCAAAGCGGAAAGGGATAAATTCTTGTGACTGGAATCCATACAGGGGCTGTGGGAAACAGGAACAGGAAAGAAAACGATAAACGCTGACTTGTGTATTTGGACCTTCCAGTTATCGATACTCAATAAGGTTTTGATACGGTATTGCCCATTCTTTGCAACACACTGTAGAGGTTTACTTACCTCCACATTCTTTAGCTTAAGTGCATTATCAATGTCACTGGTAGTTAATTTCCTTCTCTTCCCATGATGCATAAACTTAAGTGCGTCCTGTAGGAAGTGATATATTGATTTAACAAAGCACTGAACATTACATTGAGTTAAATTCATATTTCTAGTCCACACAAAAAGGATTCCTTTAGACGAGTCCTTACTTACCTGAGCAATCTCCTTTATTCTGTAGCTGACCTCTTCACTTAGGGCAGCACAGCTCTCCTCTTGTAACTGCCCTACTCCGATGGACTCTGCCATGGCCTTCATAGACTCGGTGGGCAGCACCACGGTACACTGCTTTTGACGTCTCTCCTCTGCCATTGCTTTAAAAACAGTCAGGAGATGTATAGTACTTAAGCTTGCAATCATGAATGGATGGATGACGGATTATGCATTATATTATTATATGCACATAATAAGACCTCTACTTAAAACAGTTTACAAACAATAGTGTGCGTTGAAAACAAAATGCACAAGCAGTCAGATATCCCAACGTGATCTAGTACGTCGCTATTACACTTACTACATAATTCGGGTAAAAGAGGTACAGGATTTACATTTTTAGGTAAAGTAGTCTATTATGAATAGACCTTATAATCAAAATTGCTACTGGTTTGAGCAGTATATTGCCAACAGCCAACGTTCAATGGATCATTGCGGTGTTACGTTACCTCAGATCTGGTTTGAAAGGTTGTGCGCGGGATGTTGCTCAGTCTTCTTTCAACTCACGGACAGAGGCACATGCATCAACATGCAAACCCTAAAACTTCCGTTATACAATTATGTTCAAATAAATGTTAAAATAACATCTAAGTGTACTTTGTGCAAGTGATATTGTGCAAGTTCGCCAATGTATGTTCTTTGTGTATGACTGCATTTTGTTTATAAAAGCAGGCTAACATTAGCTAACATTCATTCGCTTATGCTCTTACCTTTCTGTCTTTTGCTACAAAGTTGCTGTACGAAACGGGAGTTACACAATAACTACTTGAAACTAGTGAAAATATATGCAATATAAATTACAGATATAAACAGAACTAATCTGCTGTAGTTAAACAACCACGGTTTATATCCATTTCTTGCTTTATTTTTGACTACTATATGATTAGCAGTTCTGACCCCGTTTTCTGAAATTTCGCCATTTTGATTCAGTCCGAAGGTTCAGGCAGATCTGCTAATTGAACTCAGCCTCTCTGAGTCTGCATACGTAAAATGAGAAGTGAAATGTTTTGTGTAATTACTGGTAGTATAAGTTCACCGTGCACGACCATATATATTAGAGAGCAATGGGCAAAAACTATTTATTGTCTGTCGTCTTCTCTTAACATACACGGTTAAAATAATTTGTTCCAAGTGATCATCACTCGGCTAGTTTTGTCTGACAACTGAGTACGTCAGCGTCCAGCGTCACCAAAGTCACTGGGGCCGTTCCAGGGCGTCTACATCATAGACATGTAATGTCTACCCACCTTGCCCACCCCAGTGCTTTGTTCGGTTTTCTTTTTACTAAGAAAGCGTTATACTAAGATAAGCAAGTTTTCTTCTTTGAAGGCTCACGAATGGCCTTTACTTCAATGTGGTGCACACATTTGACTATCGTTTATGCGGATGTTCAAATAAAAACCTTAATAATTAGATCATGCCTATCAGATAGGCCCTGTAGATATGTATCATGTAGGCTACTGTCATTATTTGATTCGAATGTGTGTTAGCATGGGAAATGGGAATCTACAGCAATTGGAACCAAATGATGCACAAACATACTTACATATATTATAATGATACATCATAAAATTGGAAAATTAGAATGGGTGTTTGAATGTGTGCATATATGTTCAGGCAACATAGCATGGAGTTGAACGTAGGCCCCTGGGAACTTAGCACCCTGGGATACGCTCCCATGTATACATCAAATAACTATGTTCATATGATCAAATGATTTAATAATGAATCAAATCATCTGACCCATTGTACAGGCATTTGTATCACAGGCTTACCATGTTTTAGTTCATTTAGATTTGCATTACCTCTGTTCTATCACTCAGTAATGTGAAGTTCCCCGCTTAGTTGACTATCTTTACCATTATCATGAAAGCCAAAACGCTTTTTTCTTGGTCTTTCTCAAAGAATCCAAACATACTTGGGGAAATCTGTTAACAATAAAACTAATCCAACTCTTTATATTTTATTTAATAGAATATACATTTTGTGTGTGTATTTGCATTTTTCTTGATATGATTGATCTATTTCTTGCACATTTGTACTTAATTAATATTAAATGTATAAAACATTTCAGAATACTCTGTACAAATAAGATTACTGATACATGCATTTTTTTTCAAACATGTTATTGTTTCTGCAAGTTATTAACTAGGTTAATTTTAAAGTGTGTTAATCAAAATTGTATTTAGAAAATTGGAAAATTGCAAGTAGTTTATTATATGTGGTGAGAAACAAGATTTTAGCTTATCTCAAACTTTAGTGCAAAAGCAAGATCATTCTTTTTTTTCGTTTTGTAATTAGGCTGAGAGTTGGGGCCTAATTGACTTCAGGTGTGTGATTTTGGTTGGCTTTATATAGGTTGATAACGCTAGCAAAAGACAACGCAGAACTCTCTGTGGTGTGATCTGTAGCTGTGAAGTCGTTGAGATGGGAGTTCTGGAACTTTTGTTCAAACTATGGATAGTCTTTTTGGGTAGTTTGTGCTTGTCCATAACTGATTGTTTCACTGCAGTTTTTGCAATTCCAGCTAAACAAGGCACACGTGGTGCAGTTGGAGGACCTAGGGAACATCAGATCTCCAACGATAGTCCTAAGCCGACCACTTCAATTGCTGAACAGCATCGGGTGAACACAGTCAGTGTGGTATGCCATTCAGACTTAATGGAGATCACAATAAAGGCTGATCTGTTCAATGTGGGAACTTTTGTGGAAGGAGAGGGGTTGCGCCTAGGAGTTGAGGATGGACGCTCATGCAGATTGACGCAAACCTCAGCTGATGAGTATCAAGTTGCTGTTGCAATCACAGACTGCGGTACCAAGCACAGGGTATAGGCCTATATTAACCAATCAAGTAAAAATGAATGAGGCCAATGGTGTTAATTCACTAAAATTGACTGCATTTAATTATAGATGACGGAAGACGCCTTGATGTACACAAATAATCTCTTTTACACTCCTGTGACGACTCCAGATGGATTAATTAGAATGAATGATGCTGTAATTCCAATTGAGTGTCATTATCAAAGGTAAGGTAGAATATTTTATACACATCAAGGCATGTCAAATGGTTTGCCTAATTTGTTTTCTGGTTTAGGAAATACAACTTGACTAGTGGCTTGCTCACTCCAAAATGGAATCCTTTCACATCATCCCAGGCTGCTGGAGGAACTCTGGAGTTTGACTTGCAAGTCATGACAAGTAAGTGAATACAAAAAATGTTAGACTAGTTTTCACTTTTTTTGCGTTAACACTTTATTCCCTGTAGATGACTGGGAGTTTCCGAGGGGGTCTGGTGTGTTTTTCCTTGGGGATCCAATCAGCATTGAAGCATCTGTCCAGGTTGCCCAGCACCCGAGGCTTAAAATATTTGTCAACAGCTGTGTTGCAACTTTGGACTCTGAAAGCAACTCTGTCCCCAAATATGTCTTCATAAAGAATGGGTAGGTTAGCTATCATACTAGAGATTCATCCTTTAAAGGGGGGGGGGGGGGGGCCGTGGTTGACATCAAAAGCGACTTTCGGTTGGGAAGTTTGAGCCTCAAACCAAGTAACATTTCAAGTTAGATGTGAATTGGCAGCTACTGGATAGCTGATAGTTGCATATGTCACGCTTTACATGTAACACTTGATGTACCCTGGCTGCCCTGCAATGGACTACCTTGATGAACAATGGGTGGCTTTATTTCCTCAAGGTGCTTGATAGATTCCCAGCTTCCAGGGTCACGCTCTCAGTTCATGCCAGGGACTCAGAAACACAAACTTCGGCTCCAAATCGATGCCTTTAAATTCCATAATGCAGACCAAGCAGAGGTATGGGCAATTGTTTTCTTTATTTTTTATTCCGAAAGTCCTCATTTAATGTGGTTCACTGATTCTTTAATCTCCCTTTCTTGAAAGGTCTTCATCACATGCCAACTTAATGCAGTCGCCATCACAGAAAAAGCAGAGTATCCCAATGAGGCTTGCACCTTTATGCATGGAAGGTGGGCAACTGTGTAATATGATTATTTTTGATGGGGCCTTTTCAATAATGTGGTGACTTGTAACATTTTTTTGCAATGTTTCTATTTCAGATGGCAGTCAACTGATTGGAGTGAATTAAGGTGTGGCCATTGTCCAAGCTCACAGCTCGTGACACCTGTTCCAAACAAGGGGTTGGCAATGTTTGCCCCTCGTAGCCATGACAATCCTTTTACAGCTGAAAGATTCAGGTCGAGTGGAATGAAGGCGACCAAAGGTAATGCTTCAAAGGATTATTTTCGTCAATGTTAAGAATGGAAGTGATTTTTCTTTACTTTATCCCAATATTGTCATTCACCTAGCTGCCTACTAGTCGTTAAATTTGACCGGATCAGTCTTGTATTAATTTGCTCTGAGCAGCTAATTTGAACATTAAGTGTCCAATTGCCGAAAGCAGTGAATTTTTTTTCAGCTAAAATCGGATTGTTACTTTGGAAGACTGACCATTTGGGTTTTCTGTGTAGGTTGGGAGCAGGAGACTGGTGTGGGTCCCATGCTTGTTCTGCCAGCTAGTCAAATTGTGCGGTTCCCTCATCGGGAAGGTGCACCTGCTCAACTGAGAGTTGGTAGACCAATTGCAAGTGGCAGCCAATGGCAGACAAGAATTGACTTAAAACACGGTACCTATCCAGATATCCTTTCCAATTCTATTTAGAATCAAAGGATGGTCAGTTGACCCTGTATAAATAAAATACTATCATAAAAGGGAACTGAAATCTCTTCCAGGGTCCTTTCAGCAACGAGTTGGTGACCCTTTGGAATCTTCAAGAGGAGACGAAGTCGTTGGCTGGAGAAGAATAGGTACTTATCAAGTGTCAATGAACATTTACTGATGGGATGGATGATTCCTACTTACTGAAATGTTCTCTTTAGAGCTTAAGGGAGGGATGATTGCAGGGTCCTCGCTGGAAAAGGGGACTGTTTCAAGCACCTTACCCCTGTCTACATCTGAACCCAGCAACCTGACAAAAGATATGGCAAGCCCCACTAGTGGTGCAGTTCAACAGAATCAAGGTAAACATTTTGAGGAGTAGAATGTGTTGATCCATATTCCCCTGCTGACTATTGCTATCTTCAACAGAAAAGGATAAAGAAAGTGTATTCTCTGAAGAAATTGAAGCCTCTCAAGTACTCAACACTATCCAGTTTAGTGTAAATGACACGCTATTACAGAAAGAGAACGGCCATCCTGCAACTTACCGTAGTAACATCTCCATCTCTGCAGTTAACAGAAACCTAAATGTGACTACATTACCAACCACCTCAAGATCAACTACAACTTTACCAGCAATCACCATATCTACTGAGTTGGATGGTTCAGGACAGGATGGTTCAGGACAAGATGATTCTATTCAGGGTTGAGACTTGGATTATAATGTTCTACTGGTTCCTTTTTTAAATAAATGTGTGATTGAATTGCTCTTGTTTCTTAATCAACACCTCCCAGAGCCCCTTTATAGTTATGCTCATTTGTACACATTTTGGTCATTAGTCTGATTATTGTCACGAGTTGTCCAATACATGCTGAGATTAGTTGGGTCATTTCTGGACTAGGGTTGGAAGCTATTGGCTTGAGCTCGTCCACATCTACTCAATTTACCAGGCTCCTTTTGGGGGAAATTATTGGGCTAGGCTTTACGAGAAGTGTTTTCTCAATTGCTATCTTGCAGTCCTGAGACTTCATATTTGAAAGGTGTAAAACTACATAGGCAACGTTCTTTAGGACTCCAACTCCCATAAGTACGGTTTTCTTCCGTTTTGGTCCACCGATAGAATTCGACTAACTAGAAGAAATTCTGTCAAACAAGTAGGTTACATGTCAATGTTAAAGTGGGAGGTAACGTGTCTACATTGAAAATCGGAGAGCCATTTTGCTTTGAAAGGTTACGCAGTTCGCAGCGGAAGCTTTGTATATAATAAGGTTAGATAAGTCCGACGCGTTCAACGACCAGACGTTATTGTAGTACTTTTAGGGAAGACAGCCTAGCCGCCTTATTTTCCCATACTGGTGGAACGAACAGGCCAGGTTAGACGTTTGAACAGGAAATTCGATCAACCTAAGGAAAAACGAACAAATTCAATATGCTTCTAAGTAAAATGAGCCTAACTCCTGCGTTCTGTAACGCAGCACTTCGTCTTACTCCGGCGTTTCAAGGGTAAGTGATAAGAAATGTGATAATGACAAGGCTTGAGGGTTATGAGTCTTAACCAACTACATAAACGTTTTTGCTTTTGTATTTTAGGACTCAGAAACAAATCGCAGTTGTTGCCAGTCAAAATGCTCGGCTCTACGCTACACAGACAGCAGAGGTAGGCCATAACTGGTCTGGCTCTTTTGTCATTTGGCAAGTCTTTCCTCAAAGACAAACAGCATTTTTTGTTTTGTTTTTATAGTAATTACTAAAAGCTTGCGCAACGGCACTATTGATTAGTTTAACAAATGGAGAAAATGTAAAAACGGGCGTCAACCCTTTTTTGTTGAAATGAGCCTGCAATAATGTGACATATGAATAAGCCTAATCTGAAACTGTTGTAAAAAAATTGGGAGGAATAGGCTGACTACCTGGGTAAATACAGTAAACAGCAGGCTAAACTTTGAAGTGGGTGAAAGTTCATTGTCAAACCACGTAATCAAAATGTAGGGCATAGGTCTCAGTGGTGTTAACTACTTCAGTTCAACGTTGCATACCAGTATGCATGTGTGGAGGGCATAGTGCCATTGATTTTTAAACATAAAGACTTGTAACTGAAAGATGAGATTTGTAAGCCCAATTGTGAACTCTCTTTTTGCGAATAAAAAATGTAATCTACTGTAACCATGGGCCTATGTGGTTCGTGTTCACCTATAGACATTCAAATTTCAGCTTTGAAGTTTAGCTCAGACTTTAGGCAATTAGGCTACTTTGCAGGAAAGGCAAAGAATAAATGATGATTCGTAACCGTTCCCTACTGTTGGCTCATCGATTGTCGACAGTAGTTCTTGGAAATGTTTATCCCATATACTGTAGATAGTTTAATGAGATCTTGGCAAACTTTGTAGTAGTGTAAGATTAAAGAAATTGCCCAAATCTTTGCTGCTACATTTTGCAAGTACATTTTTAACATATTCAAGTGATAATGGAAGACATAAATGCAGTTATGGCATAAGTTGCACTCACATAGCCGTATTTCTGGTTATCAAAGCATACAGTTAGTGCAGTGTAGTGTATTTGAACACACGCTGAATTGGACTTTCCTATTGTTAATAGAGGCTTGAAGAATATTCATATGATATTCCCAAACATCTTGTCCTCCCTGAGCCTTGCTTAAACGTTCTCCTGTGTGTCCTTTTCAATGATGGATAAGGGGCTGTATTTTTTTAACACATTTTTGAAAACAGTACATTTAACAATAGTTGTTCATCCTGTTAATATACGCCTGCGAAAATAGTATGCAATTCCAAAATTTCCCCTATCCTTGTATTAAAATCATTCTACAGGCTGTGTTGGATAAGCCTGTCTCTGGAAGTGCCACAGCAACCAAGGTGGTTGCTGAAAAGAAGGCCGCACCTGTGGTAAGACAGATTCATAACAACTCAACAACTTCAGAAACACATCATTTTCTTAGTGACCCCTTATGTGGTATTTTCTGCCACTTTATGCCATGTTTTTCTGTACTCCCTTTTCATGTATAAGGAGATTATCATATGAATTCTATACTGACCTGTATTTTCTCTAGGAGTCTCAGTCTTTTGCGGTCAGTATGTTCAAAGGCCAGATTGCCACATCCCAGGTGTTCCCCTTTCCCTCAGGTGAGTGCACGGCTTAGGATTCATGTTTTCATTTCTAATTGGAATTGTTTTTTGTCAGACTCTGTTCTTTATTTAACCAGAAATGATCTCTTTGAGGTTAAAAATCTCTTTTGCCAGGGTGCCTTGGCCAAGATATGCAGCAGCACAGAATAAAATGATGACCAAAACAGACACACAAAAACGACAACATTACAATAAATAACCAATGAACCAGCATAGTATAAGCCACATATCAAAAATGTAAATTAAAGCATTTACATTAGACTTTACTGTTTCGTGTTTGTTTTTATCATCTATCTTTTTAACATTTTAAGATCCTTATCATTTTCAGTAATGAATGAGGAGCAGACTCAATTTCTTCAAGAGTTAGTGGGACCTGTCTCCAAATTCTTTGATGTAAGTATATATTTCTTACCGTACATTACATTAAAAAAATGGTCTTTTATTTCAGTATCTCTGTCCGACAGCATTGTGTTAACATGCAGGTCACAGGTACAACATTATATCCCATCATTCTATTATACAATGTTGAAACTGTTCGGTATGTTTTGGTGTAGGAGGTGAATGATCCCGCCAAGAATGATGCTCTGGAGAAAGTGGAGGACCATACCATGGAGGGGCTGAAGGAGATGGGGGCCTTTGGTTTGCAGGTTCCTGCTGACCTTGGTGGACTCGGACTCTGCAACACCCAGGTCAGATTCAGATCTACCTCGTGTTGACTGTATGATGCATGCTGAAATGTCACCTAATGAAAACCATAGGATTGATTGGTTTTTGTTATGGGAGAGGAGAGGGTGTGAAATTGAGAGAAAATGGAATTCAAGATGGCTGGGTGTAAGCTATTGAGAACTGCTGTAAAAACCATTTTTTTTTCTTCTTCCTTTTACCTTTTAACAGTATGCCAGGCTGGTGGAGGTTGTTGGTATGCATGACTTGGGGGTTGGCATCACTCTTGGGGCCCACCAGTCGATTGGCTTCAAGGGCATCTTGCTGTTTGGTAACCCTGCCCAGAAGGAGAAGTACCTCCCAAAACTAGCCACTGGTATGGGGGCCTATATAGTCTCCTAGTCTAATAATCCTATCAAATTCCACTCGATATACAGTACTGTGCAAAAGTTTTAGGCAGGTGATGTTGTTTTGAAGGCAAAGGGTAGTCACACGAAATATTGATTTGATTTAGATTTTTCTTCTTTTCATTCACTTTGCGTTTTGTTAATTGATGGAAACAAAACTATTTACATTTCTACTTTTGAAAGCATTCTTACTTTACAGCACCCCCAACCCACCTGCCTAATACTTTTTGCACAGTACACGTCACACAGAATTACACAGAATAAGAACTCAGATTCCATATTGAATCCCTCTATTACCACTGTAGGTGAAACCATTGCTGCCTTCTGTCTGACTGAACCAGCCAGTGGTTCCGATGCTGCCTCCATCAAAACTGTTGCCACGCTGTCCGAATGTGGAACATACTTCACCCTTAGCGGAGGCAAAATATGGATCAGGTACTGTATAGTGTGAGGTGTCGTCTAGAGTTGCCAAACGTGTATTTTCTCCATCTTAGTTTCTCCTTTACTCGTGTTTTGTGTTTCTTAGTAACGGTGGATTAGCCGAGATCTTCACGGTCTTTGCCAAAACCCCAATGCTGGATGAGAAGACGGGGAAAATGAAGGACAAAATCACGGCCTTCATCGTGGAGAGGAGCTTTGGGGGAGTAACACAGTGAGTGAGCCAGGAAAACTTAAAGGAAATCTAAAAGATTAGAGCAGTAAGGGGAAAACCTGCAGTTACGCAGCTATGTTTTGATAGCTGGGTTCCTGGCTCCAGGTACCAGCTTTTTGTTTTGGTCATTTTTTATTTCTTTTTTTACTTATATAATATTGTCTTTTTACCACCAGCGGCCCTCCTGAGAAGAAGATGGGCATCAAGGCGTCTAACACCGCCGAGGTGTATTTTGAGAATGTCAAAGTCCCACTGGACTGTGTTCTAGGAGAGGTGGGAGGAGGGTTCAAGGTAGCCATGAACATCCTCAACAATGGACGCTTTGGCATGGCTGCCGCCCTGTCCGGAACCATGAAGGGTGTCATCGCCAAGGCCGTACGTACCTAGCTAGGTCATTGAGAAGCAGGCTGAGCGTGCTTAAGCCTCTAATTTAGGACACCTCTGATGTTCTACCCAAGTGGTGATACCTGTCGTCTTTACCCCAATAGGTAGACCACGCGGTCAATAGGACCCAGTTTGGCAGCAAGATCCATACATTTGGTGCCATCCAGGAGAAGATTGCCCGCATGGCCATGATGCACTATGTCACTGAGGTAAAGGCTATTTTCCTACTCACTAGCAGAACTTTACATTCACAATGTCCATACGTAACATTAGCTCATATTCCATACAATCATCTTACATTGACCTGGTCTTTCAGTCGATGGCCTACATGATCAGTGGCAACATGGACAGTGGCTCAAAGGAGTTTCAGATTGAAGCTGCCATCAGTAAGATCTTTGCCTCTGTGAGTATGCGGCCCGTTTTTCTATACAGGCAAAATCATTTTTATAAAGTCCTATTATTCTTATTATCATTATTAATATTATTGTTATTATTATGATAAGGGTGATAATGATCCTAATCATACTTATGTTTTTGTAGTTGCAGAATGCCCGGTGCTCAAAACTCCCTCTACAATCCTTTGTCTTTGTTTCTCTGTTTCCAGGAGGCAGCCTGGACAGTGACTGATGAGTGCATACAGGTCATGGGAGGAATGGGTTTCATGAAGGTCAGTCTGCTTGGACGCCTGATCACATAATGTCATTTTAAAAGAAGAATCATGTCATTTGTTAAATACGAAGCCAAATCAAATATCGCAGTCTTTTGCGATGTGTGTTTATGGCGTTAGTTGACATCGCGATGACGAAAACAAAGCCGATATGTCGTGCAGCCCTAAAGGTTAACATCATTTCTTTACCCAGCTCCATCGAATGAGTTCCAGAAATGTTTTTGTGTTTGCAGAAAGTTGTAGTCGTCTCTTTTGCAAACGACCTCTTCTTTATTGCCATCCGTTTCCTCTTCCTGGTCCTTCACTTTCCTGCACCTCACGGGCAAGCCAAGCAAGCCTGCTAGCTGCTGAGCACTTGGACTGTATAAGAATGTCCTTAATAGCCCCACTGACATCTATATCTTTATCAAATACAATTGGGGAAAAAAAAATATTTGACCAAAGATATCTTAAAACCAAGTACAGTTTAAATATAGCTCTCTCTCTCTCTCAGGTAAATGATGGTGCCCTTAAACATGTCTGAAGCAAATGTATAGTTGCATTTTATGTTCTGGCCTAATTATACATTGTGTTCTGTTGGTATGTATCCTTTTCTTCCAACATTGACGATGGTTTCTCCATCCACAGGACTCTGGTGTTGAGAGGGTGATGAGAGACCTGCGAATTTTCAGAATCTTTGAGGGAACCAATGACATTCTTAGACTGTTTGTGGCTCTTAACGGCTTCCAGGTATAAAATCTTATCAGTGTTTTCTGGCTAATTGTATTATTAGTTCTCACAGGGCATCCGATTTGTCGAAGGTGTACATGACAGTGTGATACTATCCATGTCCTTTTGCCTTCAGAGTGCAGGCATGCACCTGAAGTCTCTTCAGAAAGCTTTGAAGAACCCTCTGGGTAATGCTGGTCTTTTGGCTAGCGAGGCTAGCAAGAGGGCTAAGAGGTGAGTGTCACTGTACTCTCTACTGCTTCTTACGCTCTCCTGTCAGTAGTGCGGCGTGTGACCTGGTTGTGTTGTTAGTACGGTATATGCAGCACCTCAATCAAATTCAGTGAAAGTCATTTGCAACTCAAATCTAGTGTTTACATCATTTGCATCACCAGCTTTAAATGTTCATGCCAAGGGTTATGGCAAGAAAACGAGGTTCAACCAGCAGAAGTAACAGTTTGCAACGTTGGGGAGAAAGTGAAATGACACCCCTAGGTTATAACGTAAATATTGAACATTTGGCACACGTTATAAAACGTCGGTTGGCTTTTTAGTTAGAGTGAACTTTGGTGTCCGATGGCTAGCTTGCAAGATCAACCTGAAGAGGTTTTAAAAGCTGGGAGAAAAAAAAAGAAAAAGCTTGAGATGTTACATGCAACTTTGCAGCTGTAATGAAGTGGCAAACACGTTGCATGGTGTAACCCCAGTCTACATAAGCCTTCATTTCCCAGGTCACGGTCTTTCCCTTCATATACGTTTTATTTTCACAGGAGAGCAGGATTAGGCACTGGACTCACCCTGGAGGGGTCAGTGCACCCCCAGCTGTCACAGAGTGCAGATCTGGTAAGAATGTCCATCCGGCTCAACAGCATTGTAATCGCCTCTCAAGTCTGGCTTGTCTTCACCTCTTTGCTCGTCTCCCCCAGACGGTGCAGGCCATCGAGCAGTTTGGGGCCACGGTCGAAGACCTGCTGCTCAAACACGGCAAGAAGATCATCGGTAAATACCGAACAAACACAATTCTAGGGGTTTATGGCTGTAACTTGACTGTAAGTAGGATTTACTTGGGTGTTTTTTAACGTTTTTTTTTTCCCTTTAATACAGACGAGCAGTTTGTGCTGAAGAGAGTAGCAGACAGTGCCATTGACTTGTATGCCATGGTTGTTGTCCTTTCAAGGTAATTTCTTATGCACATATATTGAAACCAAGGCCGTACATTACATCATATTCATTGCAATATATTTTATGCTTTTATACTACATTTGAATGGAGCCATTGGTTAAGTGTAAAAAAAACATGTTTCTACTTTTATAAATATGTAATATCACATATGATCTTCATTCAGTAGCATACAATTGTACACGGCAGTGTACCCCCCCAAAAAATAAATAACAAACAAACCTTTGAATGTCAGCAATTTCTTAAAAGTGTATGCGCGTACGTTTTAGGATTCAATCTGCGTTCACTTGTCGCACGACGGCAAATATCTGCACGGTTGAAGATTAAAGTTGATCATTTCATAAAAAGAGTTTTCAATATTAACGTGGTAGATGCTCCACCTGTCCTGTGCTTCATAACCGGAGAGGTGTGCTTAAGCTTTTCTATGGGTCTGCTCCTACCAGGGCATCCCGCTCTCTTAGCCAGGGCAACCCTACTGCTCAACACGAGAAGGTGCTGTGTGAGACCTGGTGCTTTGAGGTGAGCTCCCTCCACCCTCACCGTTACCACTCCCGAATGAAACGTAACACCGTGTCACTCATACAATGTGTGTGTGTGTGTGCGCGTTCTGCTTGGCAGGCCCATGACCGGATAATGCAGAGCGTGAAGGCCCTGAAGTCCAGCAGCAGCACGCAGATGTACAAGAACTTGAGGGCCATCTCGGCGGCCTTGGTGGAGAACGGCGCCGTGGTGGCGCCCCACCCCCTGGGCTTTTAATCATGTTCACGGTTCACTTACACGACAACCAATAGAGGGAGAGAAGGCACCCCTGTACTTGTTACCTTTTGCGGGACCCCCTTCCTGTCTGCCAACTCGAATCCATCCTTCACTACGCCAACGCATCAACAACCCGAAAGATCCATGGCTAAGAGTGGTAGCTGTCTACTGACTTGCCTAAAGTAGTTTTTGTCCTTTTAATCCGGTATGTACAGGTATATGTACTGTGTGTAGTACGTATAATAGTAATGTGATAGGGAGGTTAGGTTTAGGTTTGGAATATAATACGGAATATATGGAACCAGACGTTATTTATAAGATTGAATGTGCATGTTGGATATGTATAGATTATTCCAAATGAAGAAATATATTTGGGAATTGTTATGGAAAAGTTTCGGTGGGACAAAGGGACAGTTTAAAGATGTGTCAATGTGTTCGGACTTGTTAAAACAACCATTATGCTATTAATTAGAACAAATTACTCTACCTCACAATACTTTATTGCTCAGATAAGCAGTGTGTGTGTGCTGCATTATAGACAGTGTATCTCCCAAGCTTTGTTGTCCAAACTAATGATTTCAGCTGGATCAACATATCACATAACCAATACTTGATTATCTGTTTTGTTTGTACCAGAAAGAAACCTGTGTTAAAGTCTTGTCACATGTTACAGCATTCAGTACTTAATTATTCAGCTGATTATGAATACATTGTACAGAACACATATTTTAGTTTTTATGTGTTGACAAAGTATGACAGGATCTGTTGTGCAAAACACACACAAGCTTTTAACATACTGCATATTCCACACACACACCAGTGCCTGAAAATACTAATGCCTTTCACTGTGTTTGCTCTTTTTGCAACCTGTAATGTTTTTAAAATATCCCAATTCTTCTACGCCTGTGCTGGAGCAAACTACAGCAAATAACTTGATTACTTTGACTTGTCCTGTTAAATGTTTAAGTTTTCGTAGAAATAAATAAAGAAACTTGAGTTAAACTTAATTTCAAATTGCACAAGTTGGTGTTGGCAGACATAAAAATGTCCTAAACATTAGTGCAAAAGTTTGTTTAAATCAGTAAAATCCAAACCAAAATTAGAATTTAACCAACTTCCATTGTTGTCAGTGTCAGCCTAGAATTACAAAAACTATTTTGAAGGCTTTTGCTATTCCCTGATACCTTGCCAGGATGATAGTGTCTGTCTTGTACAGGCTAGGGACTGACACGGTTCCGAATCTATTTTGTGTATACACCCAGTTTATAAATGATGCCCTCTGGCTTTGGGATATGAAGCTGGTTTAAGCCTGTCCTGTGTGCACCAGGCTATAGAGTGGTCTCCCTTAGGGAGTTAAAATCCGGGGACCCTTTAGACACCACTTCAGGAACATCACTAGGGGGCGCTTTGCTTTTGAAGAATCCAATCTGTAACAGACAAAACATTTCTGTACGTTGCTTTCATAAAACAGTAAAATGAGCTGTTAACTTGAAAGAATTCAACATATTTTACTGGGTTAGTAGTGAGAACGTACCTTGTAGAGAGTCCAACAAAAGGCCAGTAATACACACAGGGTACATAACACACTGATGGAAACAATGAGGGTGGTGCGGGATTGAGGTGGTGTTTCCACTATTGACACAATCTAGTGAAGACAATAAGGATTATAACTGGGAACATTAGAATCTATGGCTCAAAATATACAATATATAATCAAATATATATGCAACCATGTACGCAGCAACTGTTAAACATACAGCTAGGTTTCTGAGATGTAGGTTGTGGGCCCAAATTGGGTTCCTTAAAGGCTCCAGCATGGCAGTAAAGCCAAGTTACACTGCAGTTGGTCCCTTTGGAGAATCGGTCAGTCATCTTGAAACAACTTCCTTAACAGTTCTCAGCACTATCTTGTCTCTCTACAATGCTTCTCCCTCTAAATGATGTTTCCTCATGTTGACACTGTCTGACATAAGTGTGCCTACTGTAACCAAAATAGAGGCTGGATGTTACAGCAATCCTTTGTTCTGATTCCTCTGTTTCCTTTGCAGTGAAATGCGGTAAAGGCAGCATATCTAGGCTTGTGTTTCTATATAATCAATTTGCTTTATCTTCTGGCTACATGCATTCGTTTGATTGTTTTAAATTGAGATATGTACCATTGCTGAAAGTGATGCACATTTTCCCAAAATGATGGCTGACATGAAATTAGAAGTGTTTTCATAGTACAAATTGAAACGCACTAAGGTCTTTTGTTTACAAAACCATTACACTTTTGATTACATCTTTATTCTTTTTCAGATATTAGTAGTCTATGTCAGGAACTGTAGATCCCCCCAAAGAGTTCAATCTCTTGGTATAACACCCTTAATTTGTTCTCACCTCATTTGCTGTCTATGGCTTAAATGTTAGCAATTACTTGATTGTGATAATAATCATAAACATAAGAATATATTCCCTTGAATTTAAATAGCAGGCTGAAAAAAAAGGTGACGGATGCACTATAAATCGCATGCAATAATTGATATCGGAGTGAATGCTTACCGTATGGCTCTGAAAGCCATGGGCAGGGTACTGGGTGTAGATGGACTGGTCAAAGGTGAGCATGCCATAACTCACCACTTCGCTTTGCACCCCTGGCTTCTGAAAATAAAATAAAAAACAATTTTTATGGGCAAATTATTAAAACATCTCCTGCCATGTCTTTACTTTCTGTACTTTCTGTGCCTGTTTTAAAAAAAATTGCCAAAGCGATTCAGAAAAACTGTAAACCACAATTTAGAATATGTTACAGATTATTTCAAAAATAACATCCAAAGATGTAAAGTAGCACTCACCAACTTAGTAAACAGACAGACAAATAGACAGAGACAGTGCCTCAATTTCGCCATTTTTATTTGGCTATCAAATCATGTAATGTTGATTATATAATGTACGGTAGATCAAATTTGACTGGTATGAAATGATGATGTACTCACTACATTCATGGTTTTACTGATGTTGCCTCTGAACTGAAACACTGGGGACTTGTTATTGGTAAGGCGTCCAATGGAGCAGTTAAACAGACGACATGTGACCGCTTTACACTGCTGGGAACAGATCAGGCAAGATATTCAATATTTGACTACAATAAAATAGAAATGCAATTACAGGCCTATCAGATGATATTCGCAATATGCTATATTTGCTTCAATCTGAACCTTGTTACAATTCTTTTTCATATACATACACAGACACAACAAAGACCTACTCAGACAGACAGGCAGGCAGGCAGGCAGGCAGACAGACAGACAGACAGACAGACAGACAGACAGACAGACAGACAGACAGACAGACAGACAGACAGACAGACAGACAGACAGACAGACAGACAGACAGACAGACAGACAGACAGACAGAGACAGACAGAGAGCTAGATACACGGACGGACGGACAGATATTCTTTAAAATCACTCTCACCTCATCAAATAGAGGTCTATTCCGTTTGAAAAATACTTCTCCCTTCAAACACGCACTGGCCGTGTTCCTCTGCAGCAACCATAGAGGATTCACATAAACAAACACATACACGCACAATAAGTCATAATCATAATATAAGGGACTATGAAAGAATAAAACTCGGCGAACATTTCCGCAGCTGACAAAGGCAGTGTAACCTGAACCAGAGTTGGTGACCCACGTAAACCACATAGTGTTCATCACTCACTTCTTCATGTATGGACATGTTCTGAACCAGAGTGGGTGACCCCGTAAACCACATATTTCACTCACTTCTTCATGTATGGACACGTTCCATTGAAACCCAGAGTCCCATTCCACTGGAACCACAAATGTAGCATTGACTGGTACTGTCAGATCTCCCATATTCTCTACCTAAAAGATGTTAGGGATTTGAAGGACAAGAATGGTAAACAGAGGAGAGACAATGAGGTTTGTGAACGCCGAGTGTGAGCGTGCTGAAATACCATGTACACGTGCTCCATCCACCTGTTGTCGGGGAAACTAATGTGCTGGGTGGAGTCTCCTCTAAAACAAGAAGGGAACATATGAACAACAACATTTTACGGCTGTTCAGAGACAACATTGGCTACACAAGTAAACAGTCATGTTGACATAAAGGTCTGATTTCATTGTCTGATAATACATATTTGTTTTTCTGTTGTAGTGTAACAGGTTTGGTGTGCAAGTCTCTTCACCATTTATTTTTTAATTTTTGCTGGAAATAAAAAATGAACAAAGGTGTGCTCATACTCTAAATTGTTACTACCTTCCATTATTCTCTGCATCAACATTTATGTTATGCTCTAACATGGATTCCACATCGCTGCAATAACGACTTCTGCGAGTCTCCGAGCAGTCCTGTACTCACCCTCTCAATATTACATTTATTGGTATCTTTACGGGGACAGAGGAAGTGGCATAGTTATCTGAAAGAGTATTCAAGTCGTCATTCTTCCTTTGGGACGGAAAGAAGGAATTTCATGATCAGTTCAAGCTGTGATGCAAAATCCAAACTCTACGACATTTTGAGTCGGCCTATTGCTCAAGTCCTGAACGGTGTAACAGGAAACCGCTTTCTGCTGGACGATGACTTACGCTATGACAGAAACGTTGACCCTTAACCTTTCCTCCAAAGCAGAGGGGTCAGCCACTGTGAATGACAGCCACACAGTCATCTGTGTGGGAGAGGAAGAGAAGGAAGGTCAGTCCACCACTTGTTTGATTCTGGAAATCCTTTCATTGGCCAACTTCGGTCAGTTTTGTGTCCGTCACTGTGATTCCGATAAGGTGCCAAAATGTCAGAGAACGGAAAGAGACTCGCCTTTGCGTCTTGTTGAATCACCGTCGCACTAAGTGAACAGACCGTGCTCGTTCGATTTTCAGATTCTGTGCCATTGGACGAGCACCAAACAGCAGCCTGGCCCGATGCCTAATGGAGGTCAAACTGTTATTGAACATCTCTTAATTAGCTGAAACAATGGGGCAGGAGCCCTGGCCTGACTCAGACCTGTTTGGCCCGAAGGAAGGTGATGGAGGTGGGATGGACCACTGTCAGTACGGTCTCTGAAGAGTCCTCCCCCCTATTGGCCACCTCCACGGACAAATCCACTGAGAAACCCGGACTGCGCAACACCTCCGGGCTGGAACAAAGACATGAAGGAACAAGGAGAAAGGGATGGACAGAGTAAATAAAAAATAGCATGTGCTTTATGGGCATAAAAGTTAAAGGAGGAAAATGCTGAAACGTGCTTACCTGGTGAACTTTGGAGAAACATTTAAATCCGACACACAGACATGGTCCTCGCCACAAACCTTGTCGAGTAATATCTGGGAGACAGTCCATATCACCGTTAATTAAGACTAGATAAAGATTGGACAAGACAAGTGAAGACAGCCATACAAGCTTTAGGACACTCACACACACACCACACACACACACACACACACACACACACACACACACACACACACACAACCAGTCCAGATTCACACAAACAGCCGCCCACACTCAAGGATGCCTCACCATGTGTGTGAAGGAGGTGGGACTGTCTGGGCTGAGGACGGATTTCAGGCCACCAGTCCCCTCAACCTCTAGACCCTCTGAGGACAGCTGGCCAATGAGGGAAACAGGCCGGTAGTCCATAATACATCGCTTAAGAAGACATAGAAAGTACTATAAAAAAATATATGTACTGAGCACATTATCAACGGCATAGAATTAAAAGGAAGTGTGAAAACCTATGACATCGCCCTGGGTAAAAGTGTGAAGAAGTGTGAATTGGGGAGGAAGGCACAGTGCTCGTTGCTCAGTGTTACCCTCAACCGTCGTGCCCATATCATTTAAACAAGAACGTATTCCGACCACTCCTGCAAAGCCAGAAGGTCTATACTGTCACTGTGCCTTTAACATCACACTTCAGATACTGCATGTTTTGGGGACCAACAATGTGCAAATACTACCTTGCCTTATTGTTTGCCTTTCTGTCCATCTCTGTCTTAACTGTTGTACTCTAGTGTGTTGCTCTCCATCTGAGCATTATTGTCTTATTCTTTTTCTGTAAAGCGTCTTTGGGTCTTAAAAAAACGCTATATAAATAAAATGAATTATTATGATTTGACCTTACCTCAGTGTTTGACTGACATGGCAGCTCCCATGCAGGCCCTGCCTATGTCTACTGTGACGCTAAAATGTGCCTAGTGTCGGCGGTATATCCACATGCTACGTTTATGCTCAAACAGGTCAGCCCATACATACTGGGATGCTGATGGAGACGTTGTGACAGGCCGTGTCGGAGACCGTCTCAGCCCAGCGAAAGGAGGCCGAGCTGGGGTGAAACTGAACCCGCGCCGGCTTCCTCTGGCCATCCAACTCCACAGTCATCGACACTGAGGCTGACAATGATGCTAGCACACAGATATAAAGCATGGTCCTCAATGGCCTTTAATGGTTCTTAAATTCTCCATTAAAATTGAATTTAAATTAAAACTGTTTTTTTTCTTCTTCTGAAAAGCTCACCGACAAACTGAAAGCCACCAGAGCAACACATTGTATAGAAACAAAATGGCCTTCTGTGTGAGGACCCTACCCTTTATCTTCCCCGTGTGAACCCCTCTGACGGTGACACAGAAAGTGGCGGTGGCCACAGGGAGGTTCAGAACCTGGACACCTGCACAGTGGAAGTGTCGGCGAGGGATGAGGGGGGGGTCCAAGGAGACCGACACCAGTACAGCCATCACAGGCTGGGATCTGGAGAGAGAGCGCCACACACAGCAGTGCCATTTAGTGGTGTCTCATAGAGCGCACACACACACACACACACACACACACACACACACACACACACACACACACACACACACACACACACACACGTTCAACCGAATTGGTGGTCACATGAAAGCATCCTAAGTTAACAAACCATGTCGTGTGTCACAGCGTCCGGGTCACATAATTGCACATTTCCCGGGACCAACCTCAGTACGAACACCGAACCCTTGGATCCTACAACCAGGTCGGCCAGTCCGTCGGAGCTCAGGTCCCCAGCAGAGTGCACCGACAGGCCGAAGAAACGAAGCCCCGTAGACGCCTTGGTTCCCCGGATCCTCTGTTTTACAAAAGGGGTCCGAAAAACGATCGTAGTCTTGAAGCACGGTCACCATGTGTGTGTGAAATTTCAAATGTAAAGCACTTTGAACTGCATTTTAACCATGAAAGGTGCTATACAAATAAAATGTATTATTATTATTATTGTTATTATTACTATTCATTTAGTTCCTTGTGTGTTTGCAAACAAGAAAAGGAACAGAAGCTTTAGGCACACTGACCTGGCTATGTTTGGTTTGGATCCCCCCAGCTTTGCCAAGGAATATATACAAGCTTCCCTGTCCGTTGTCTTCCTGAGGGGCTCCCACGGCCAGCTCCGGGATGCCATCCCCATTTAGGTCAGGACAAGAGGACAGAGACGTCCCAAACTGACCAAGGACATTCCCGGGGGCTCCGCGAAGAGAATGGCTACAGTTGGTCTCCTGGGAGGAATAGAAATATATGATTATACAGTCCAACCTTAGGTCTGTGCACACAGCACGTTGACTTAATGATACTTATGTATCTGTGGGGGAGATGCACCCATAACTCTGTCTGAGTTGTCACAACTGTAACAGATGGCTTTCACCTGTAATAATAATAATACATTATTATAACACTTTTCCAAACACAAAGCACCTTACATGAGAGGGCCACAAATTACAAAACAGAGTAGACTAAGAGCAGTACAAAAAATAAAACAAATAAAAAACTACTATAAAACGACATAGGTGGCATAGGGGGGAAACGGTAATGAACAGAACTAGGAAAAAAATATAAGCTGGACACAAGGGAGAGCTGGACGTGGATAGCAGAGGGAGAAGTGAGTCAGTTGTAAGCCAATATAAAGAGGTGAGTTTTGAGACGAGACTGGAAGGTTGTAATGGTGCCTGAGTCTCTTGACGACTGATGGGGGGGGAGGGGGGGGGGGGGGGGGAGTTCCAGAGCCTGGGTGCCTCTCTGGAGGACGCTCTGTTGCCTAGACTCTGGAAGTTTGATTTGGGGACGGTGAGTTGGCCGAAAGTTGAGCATCTTTAGTGACGTGTTGGGGGAACTGTTCATCGTTTGAATTGTTAATCCATGTCTTGGTTCCCACACGCTAGGACAGAAGATAATTTCTATGAATTCATTAATAACCCTCGAGATCAAGTCATTTTACTTAAAAGGTATAGAGCGATCAATCAACAAATATAGACCACTAGCTAACCCTAAAGTATAAAGGAAAGATTTAGGTTAAGCCTAATCGGATTTAACGCTAACAAAACAACATTTATTCATCATTTTAAGGGAACTGAAAAGAGTCGAAACATTACACTGTAAGAGGAAGTGGTGCGTCTGATATGACAAAAATGCTAAATGTAAGCGGGCATATTTCTCACCAGCTAGTTCATTCCCATGCATACGGTGCTTGTATTTTCATGCAACTGAAACATAGCCGTGATCACGTCAGTTGTATGAGGAAAAAGGTGCAGACATACTCTCATCGTTTTCATGTAGTTTGAGGAACATGCGTGAAGGTGTACCATCTGTAAGGGGGCATGCCTGTTTTGTGTATCTTTTTTATTGATGCTATTGTCCCTTGTGACAGTGTGAACTGTTTCTCCCAGTTCACACTGTTTCTCGCAATATTATAATGTGCTTTGTGTGCATTTGAAAGTGCGAGTTTCAAAGTGAATCTAGATTTAGATAATACGTTCAGTACTATGACCACAAGAGATCAATGTCCTGTACTCATCAGCAAGATAGTCAAGAGACCTTCACCACTTGACTGAGAGGTAAAGGAACTAACTCCGATAATATGAGGGATCATATGTATAGCTGATACGCAATGTACACCACAAATGGGGTTTAAAATAGTGAACTAGATCAAAATCCAATTGAAAATTAAAAACTTTATGCAAGCCTCACTCCAGTCCCTAGTGTGCAGACGAGGACTTCCCCTCCGACTCCTGCGGCATGGTAGAACGGCGCTCCAATAAGCAAAAGTCCCGCACGGCCCTCCCCAAACACCTGCAACACACACAGCTCCGCCCCAAAGTAGGATCCCAGCTAAGGAGACAAGGAGGAAAATAATGCTCAAATAAAGTCGTTGTTTTTGTCGGTATAGGATGTACTGTATGTCACCAATGTGAACCTCTCTACCAAACAGCAGAAACCGATTCAACTTTTGCTACAAAGTTTTCACCTGTTAGATTTCCTTTCCACCTGTTCTGTTACCCTTCTCTGTCTTACCTGAGAGCCTTCGACTCTGTGAGTCACAGACAGGTTTCCTAGGAGAGGATCCCTCTGGAAGCCTAGAACTAGCCCTGTGTGCTGATATCGCGGCGCTCCTGCAAAAAAGGCCCGGCCGCTCTCAGTGTCAGCCACCTCCACTGAGTACCCTGCATACGACAGACACAAGGACTGATGGATAAAGTAGATGGACATTGACTTGCAGCCAGCCATTCATACGCGCTAAACTGAACCTAACACAAAAAAGATCGTGTGATTTTACAGTTATATCTTAAAACGTTATCAAACACTAAAAGATTTTTGGGGGGTTGAAAACTAATTTGTGCAAAGTGTAAGAGGTTAATGCTTGTAAGAATTCTGAAGAGAGATTTCTGTACAATGTGTGGAATTATTTAGACAGAGTGGTGGATTTGCAAGAAAACATCGGCAAACTATGATATAATACTTTAAACTAATTCAACTGGCTGACGCAATACTTTAGCTTGTATGGATCCTTGCCTTATCACTAATAAATGTGTTTGCTATTATTGCCCAAATGCTTATTTGCTTTATGTGTCACTTTTTACGCCTCTCGTGAGATATTTGTTTTTACGTTACATTATTTTCAAAATACAATGTATAAGCATCATTTTCTCTTTTTGCTTTGTCATTAGGGGCTTGTCTTGTCTGTCTGTAGTGTACAGATTGATCTTCAAATTACATCTAATACATAAAAATGAAGCCTACAACCTAAATCTGCAAACCATTGTATGCTTTCTTTATTTTCCTTTTTTTTGTTGTTGCTTGTCAATACTTTTCTGCAATTCTTACCCAGATAGGAGTCTGCCATGTCTTCTCCCAGTGCTGAGACATTGACGAACGTTTCATTTTTCCCGGGAGAAGTCATGAAAACACCTCCTGACCACGAGTACGCTCCCACAGCTCCAAACAAAGACATGTCCTTCAAAGGAAAAGACTCCTTAATAACACACAAC
The DNA here is from genome assembly GCA_017639675.1 of Aplochiton taeniatus. NCBI lineage: Eukaryota > Metazoa > Chordata > Actinopteri > Galaxiiformes > Galaxiidae > Aplochiton > Aplochiton taeniatus. The sequence goes on from CM030177.1 coordinate 2,445,587, forward strand.
ACTATCAAACTGAAAGGACGACTCTCAAAGTGTATTGGGACTCACCCCGGACAGATGGGTACTGAAGCCTCCCTGTGACAGCTGCAATCCAAAAGAACTACCGTTGGCTGTGTTGGTTCCTAAACGGAAATGCACACAAGACACAAGAAATAAAACACACAAAATGACTTGTTGACGCCTTTAACCATCCACTGAAATATTCCTTGCATTTCCTCGCACTGAGGCCATTGGTCTGGCAACGTACCAACAGAAAGCTATTCAAACAGGTCATTTCATGTCTGGACTAATGAGAAACCAATGGGCTGTATGAATTTGAGTTAAGCTGCTGACAATAAAAGACTATAAAAAATATATATATAATGAAAAAGAAGAAACGTGTTAGTGGTGAACTGTGCAATCGACACAACTGTAGAATAAGTAATAATGAGTAATCACTAATAGTGTGTCCCAAATACAACATATTATTCATCTTGCTTTGTATAAACATTTGTTTACCTTCAATGTTAAAGATGCCTTCTCTGAGCTGATGCTGAATTGAGACTAGGGCCTCAAAACTGCTTATCGCAAATACACTTTGTTGTGAAGAGGCGATCTGTTGCAGTTCCTCTTTGGAAACTTCATTCCCAACCTAGGAGAGAGATGGAAATGAGGAGGGAGAGACTATAATACTTCAGTCTAGAACCCCCATAACCTAGAAGCCAGTGCAAATTAAGTTTTTGAAAACTAAAACCCAACAAAAAATACACCCAAATGAAAACATAAACTATTTTAAAATATGACTTATTGCTGTCAAACAAACAAGACATGAAGTTCCTCTTAAGCAAACAAACTGAAAACAACTCGAAACTATTTTTGAGAACAACTCCAAAAAGCAATCACCCCAATGGCAATTCTGTTGACACCTCTACGTTCGGCCATCGGTATCACAGTGGAAAAGCGTTCGCGGGGGTCGTTGGATTTGCCGTCTGTTATCACGACTAATAATTTCCTTGAGTTGCGTCGCATCCCTCGATCTTCTCTCATCATCTGCTCACTGAGGAGTCATAAAGACACATTCGCTTATTTAATATAGAGAATTAAGGAAACACTGTGACAGTGGAACTGACCGGTTTACTGTAAATGGAGTCTCACAGGACATAGCGTATGGCAGAAGGTGTGTAGGTTTGTCCTTTGGCATGGTCCACCAGGCTCATCAGTGAGTCGGGATTAGGGTCTGCAGCAAAGTTCTCAAATTGAAATATGGCATGAGCTTCTGTAGAATATTGGGCCACAGCAACCTTTGAAGAGTGAACACACGAGTGCATAATATAGGTACATTAAGAAGTTATACATACAGCATATCAATAAGAGTGCATAATATAGGTACATTAAGAAGTTATACATACAGCATATCAATAAGAGTGCATAATATAGGTACATTAGGAAGTTATATATACAGCATATCAATAACAGTGCATAATATAGGTAGATTAGGAAGAGTTGCATACAGCATATCGATAATGTGCTGGTGAGGGCAATATTATAGGCAAACGCTGTTACACAGACACACAAATGGACACACTGGCAACTCACCTGAGCATTTGGGTCAGTGAACATACCAATAATGTTTTTAATGAACTTTATCATGATGTTGAAATCACTGTCTACAATACTCTGAGAGCCATCAAACAAAATCACTGCATCCAGACCAAAGTTGTGGCACTCTACAAAACATAGCAGGATGACCTTAAGGCACAATACAGTATTTTTCCTAAAGGAAATATATTTTGACAGAAAATCAGTATTCATTCTCATCAAATTCAATTAAACTCATTGTTAAATAAATTGTCAATTTATTCTAATAGTATCATTCATTTTACCTTCAAAGCCAGGCGTTAATCTATTTAGAACAGATAGCTCTGGTCCCAGCTCAACACAAAGTCCATTGAGGTAGTTTAAGGAATCACAACTCTGAATGAGATGAGGCCCACACACCTTGACAAGAACAAGAAAGATAAGGGTCTTTGTAAACACACCAGACCCATAACCTAGACTAATTCAGTGAAAGATAAAACAGGTACATATAAACTACTTCCATCAGTAACACTTTTTAAAAACATTAACGTTTGTGCATGCATCATATGCATTTATGAAAGTGTTCAATAGTGCCATGTCACAAAGCAAAGGTGGAGGAAATAACAATTATCTATCTATCTATCTATCTATCTATCTATCTATCTATCTATCTATCTATCTATCTATCTATCTATCTATCTATCTATCTATCTATCTATCTATCTATCTATCTATCTATCTATCTATCTATCTATCCATCCATCCATCCATCCATCCATCCATCCATCCATCCATCCATCCATCCATCCATCCATCCATCCATCCATCCATCCATCCATCCATCTATCCATCCATCTATCTATCTATCTATCTAACTATCTATCTATCTATCTATCTATCTATCTATCTATCTATCTATCTATCTATCTATCTATCTATCTATCTATCTATCTATCTATCTACCGATCTATCTATCTATCTATCTATCTATCTATCTATCTATCTATCTATCTATCTATCTATCTATCTATCTATCTATCTATCTATCTATCTATCTATCTATCTATCTATCTATCTATCTATCTATCTATCTATCTATCTATCTATCTATCTATCTATCTATCTTCTAACTATCAATACGCTATATTTACAACCAAAATATTATTCTTATAATAAACAGAACTTTAATAACATTCTTGAAAAGAACTTGGCTCTTACAGAGGGTGGGATTGTTTTAAATGACCTGGGAAAATCCTTTCACTCTTTAAGATGAGAAAAGGGAAATTTTGTGTTCTGCTTTTGTTGTCAGAATATATAAAGCAAGAATTCAGCACAATTGGTCAAAGAATGATCTCGGTTACAAAATAACATTGATGGTTCTGTCTGTCCTTCATTCTAACACTAACTGGTCAAAGAATGATCTCGGTTACAAAATAACATTGATGGTTCTGTCTGTCCTTCATTCTAACACTAACTGGACTCAGTGGGAAGACGAGCAACCAAATTGCAACATCTGTGACTCAGGTTTAACCATGGCTCGCTGGGCTTACATAATACCACTACAGGATTTGGGACTGTGCAATCCACTCACCATTGCTCTGTCAGTATTACAAGCTAGTGACAACCCAAGTGTAATTTCTGGATCAACTAAAAAAAAAAAAAAAAAAGATACGTTGACATATATTACAAGCTGGGAATCAACATCAGTATCAGGTGACTGGTAGCTGCTTAAGCACTATGGTTTAGAACTTAAATATGTTGGCATGGGAGACATATTAAACATAACAGACTAGATGCAAAACATAAAGTGTGCTTTTAGAGTTGAATTCTGTCAGCAGAGTGAGGTGAGGCTGTAGTTCTTACCTTTTACAGGTAGAGCGTGACATTGATTACTGTGGTACGAGCACCTGTATAGTCCTCCTGTTCTGTTGGCGTGGAGGGGAGCAGTCACCAACACACTGAAGAAAATGAAGAGATGAAGAAGAAAAAGATGTCTTGAGAATAGCATCACCCACAAGCTAGCTAGCCATTCTAACCATTAACGATGATCTCAGACCTTCCTAAAACTAAACTAAAATATGTTTGAAAAGGTTTTATTTCTTTTTTCTTTCTTTTCTGTCATTACTGGTCAGAGGGGTAATAGTGGACCAGTAAAGTTAGTTTTATTGGTATGGTGTTAATCTGGGAAGCTTTCACATCTCTTCCCCTTTCTTTTTGTCTGTCAAAACATAAGAAAAGTGTTTGGCTCAAGATACACATTCACCTAATGACATTTCTACTTTTGCAGTCATTTCAGTATCTTACTGGAAGTAACAGTAACAGTTTCTGTATTAACTTGACCATTACTTACCTGTCATTCAGCTCATGTCTAAAGTGACACACACGATGACCAAAGTGTGACCCTGTGTCAGCAGCATTGAAGACAGCGGGATGGTGAGTGTCAAAGTTGAACCCCATTACCACAGTGAACACTGTGCGAAAAATAGACAAGTAACACAATATGCAATATGTTCGAATTGAGTTAAGAGCTACTTGGTGTTACGAATGTTCAAAATATTTCTCTTATTCAAGCAATTATGTTCTGCGTACTCACGTAGCAGAGGTCCCATCAAACTCCTCAATTGGACTCTTGTCCATTGGCTGTCCATGGCGATGTCGAGAATGATATGCTCACAGACTCGAAAACAAATATGATGTTCTGTGTTCCTTGTTCTGTCGGCCGTTTTACTGAATTTAGTTTGTGCTTCCACACGCTGTAACTGGGGGTGTGATAGCGAAAACACATTTCTTTGGGGTAGGAAGTTAGGAACTAAGTTTAGGGATGTTGCAAAAGCGACTGTATGTTGCAAGAAATATTTCCTTTAACAGTTCTGCGTCAAACTGACTTATAGCGGCAGACTATAGTGGCAGAAGTTTTTAGTATTAAGCGCCCGGCGGTCATCAGTCGGTCAGCAGCGGCTACAAGTATGTGCTGGGCAGTGCAATATAGGCCTAAGTATTATCAAAGTTAAAAAGCAAACGTTTAAATATAATATATATATATATATATATATATATATATATATATTTATTTATTATTATTATTATTATTATTTTTTTATTTTATTTATTTATTTATTTTTTATATATATATATATTTTTTTTATTTTTTTTTATTTTTTTTATTTTTTAGATGATGAAAAGTGCATGGGCAAGTACTGGTCCACGTCTCTGAAACACAACAATTGTTAAGAAGACCACAACATGTAGCTCATACACCGTCCTCTCACAACTCAGAGTGCATCCTTTCCTCAGCGCTGGATCACCAGCTGTCCCCAATCACCCAATTAGTCCCACTATAAAAACACTGCAGGTACACCCGACTTTTCGTAATCATGTGGTGTGGCTTCCCTCGGTGTTGGTGCGCGTCAAGAGCAAAATAACTAAATGCATTAATAAATACACGTTCACGACTTTACCCCTCACTAGTTTACATGTATACATCCTTTCTAATAATAAATGACTAAAAACAAAGATATCTTCATTACACCCTAACCAGTGTCCCATGGCCGGTGACCAAAGCTAAACCCAGCAAACATGTATCCTTTAATACATGGTCCTTCGAGACGGAAATCTTCCACTACCCTTCACTTCCATAATAATAATAATAATAATAGGCCTAGATCAGTATTCGTATTGCACGTATATGTAACAATGTTCAAGTTAATAAATAGTATTAAAACGCTCTAAAAGTAATTATTCAGTTTTTTACTTTTTTCAATTGCTTACATGAACCTAAGTTAGTTTGTTAATGAACAAAAATGACACAACATATCCTCAAAGTACTACCATGTACACATTACACATTTCATGCAATGCATCTAATACACACAACTAATACAACTGCTCAAAATGGTAAGTAACTGTTGCATTATTCCTAATGCATAGCTTTTTGGAAACTGATAAACAATATTCCATGTCAGGCCATCAATGTAAATTAGAATCGGTTCTTAATTGACAAGCCTGCTTGGTGAAATAAAGGTTGTTAATGTTGGTTAAGATCATAAGCATAAGGACAACATAGCAACCCGATCACAGTAGAGGTCAACAAGTGAGACGCTGAAGGCAAACATCCATTGATTTGTGGATAATAATAATAATTGATGACAGCACTTTTTTAGACACCCAAAGTGCTTTACATTTTAGGGGGATACTCAGGCTTAAGTCATCAATGTGTAGCACCTACCTGGGTGATGTCACAGTAGACTTGCTCACCACTCATCGTTTTTATAAGACAAACTGAAGAGCCCCAAGGGGCAGGATAGGGGATATATTAGCCAATTGAGAGCTGAAGGGAGGGTTAGGTGGCCATGGTGGATATAGAGCCAGAGTGGGAATTTAGCCAGGTCACCAGGGTTACCCCCTACTCTTTTTGAGAAGTGCCACGAGATCTACAGTGACCAGAAAGAGTCAGGACACCCGTTTATCAGAAAGACTCACTCTGTACAGGACGATGTCCCTGTCACTGTGCTGGGGCATTGGGCTGTCACAGACCAGACGGTAGAGTGACCCCTACTGGTCAACCAACACCACTTTCAGCAGCAACTGGTCTCCCATCCAAGGACTGACCAGGACCAACTCTGCTTAGGTTCATTGGCTAGACAGAAAAGTTGCAAGGTTTCTTTAAAGATGAATGCAAAATTCAAGAGTTGGTACATACAACAGCCTGTTTTGCAAGTGGTGACAGTATGTTTAAGTGGTTTCGAAAATTTAGCACAATGTTCTGAAATTAGAGTAAAAGCATTTGTAAAAAAAAAAAAGGGGGGAACTTTTGTACCTGAGCATGAAAGTGTATTAACAGGAAGAGCATTATACAAATATAGAACTGAGTAAAGGATACCAGACCTGCCGTTGTGGCTCGGAGAAGGCAACAACTAGAAGCCTTGTTATATTTACAATAGAATACAACATCTTCAGCAGAAATATGAATATAAAAAGTTTCAACCAAAACAAGTACACTAAAACGCTTCCCTTAAAGATTTGGGGCAGCTTGATAGGTTAAGAAAAGAATTGAGCAGGAACACAGAACGGAGGCCTAAAGGGTATTGACGAGAAGTCAGGGTTACCACATAAGCTAAGGCTGTGGAAACCACAGTTTGTCTGCGCTTCAAACCCAGCGTGTGTCTGTTCACACTGCATAAGGTACCAGTCACTAGAGATGAGATGTTAGAGAAAAGGATGACTTCTCATGCAAGGAAACGGCTGGGGTGCCAATTTATAAATAGACTGGTGATTTGTGGAGAGGGGGCTTTGATGCTGCCCCTTAGAATATGATTTTTCATTTTGGTTTCCTTTTTTGTTTTTGAAGTCACGCTTTCTTTTTTTTCTATAATGTCCAATTTTATTTCTTCAAGGAACTTCTTCTTTCTTTTTGCGTGGCCTTCAGCCACTTACTGTCTGTGTGCCAAGCATCTTGAGCGATCTCGTTGTCAGATGCCACTGAGCGCCATATGTGTTTTGAAATGAGGAGGGCGGTCTGTCTGGGGAAACTAGGATTATACGTATGTACAGTACACCCTCTGTTTATAGGGCTTATCCTTAAAGTCTACTCAATGATGGCTTACAGTCTAGACTTACTTGTTTTGTACAAGTTTTCTACGATGCAATAAAACAAGTGACTGCGCAGTGTGTCATGCACATCAAGAACATGTAATCAAAAAAAGTACACACCAGCCAACTTTGTTGCATTGTCTTTTTTTTTTTTCTCCAGCAAAGTGACATGATCCACATCGCAGGCAAGAATTATCAGCAATTTTCTGTTTTTAACAATTTGTCAGTGACAGGAATTGTTACCATTACATTGTCATAAACCCCATGCCCTTCCTTCCCATACAATGGACTCCTTTATACACGGTACAATGTACACAACCATAATTCCAGCACCCTTTTTACAGTATGCCCTCTTTGTACATTATAAATCATTGTCAAAGTATTGTTAATACCTTCAAAATAAACACAGCCTTCTTTATGGTAACTGTGACCATTACCTGATTGTACATATCATACCCTTTTCCAACAGCTACAGACTTGTGAGTAATTTACATGCCATAATTCAGTAACACTTTCATGTTGAAGAGTCAGTAGACCGCAGAGAATAACCCTGCACTTGATCAAACTAAATATATTCAGACATATTAGAACTTTAAGAATGCAAAGCGCCTTTATACAGCTGCATTGTATCATGAATGCTAATATTAATGGTAAGGCAGTAAAACATAGTTTTTCAAAACCAGATATGGTTGGACCATTCATCAGATGATTTCAAGTGGAACAGGTTTTAACTCCTTTGAAACTGTTCCAAAGGTTCGATCATAATGATCATGGGGCTCTTGAGGTGGTTAAAGCCTAAGAAAATCTTAGTAATGAGAATCCCCAATTAGAATACATATTTTAAATTAACAGGAAGGCAGATTCCAAAACTCTTAATACAAATAAAAAAATTAATACCATTGGACCGAAATACTTTCACTGAAGAGTGAATTGATTCTAAAACCTTGAGTTACAAAAGAGTGAGTATAAGGATAAAGCAATTTTGTACTAGATATGTTTCCACTGATTACAAGATTATGGCAGTAATTGGCACCATAGGTTCAGTTTCACGAGGGGGGTATTTTATAAAACTGAACCGAAAGCAGAGAAGAGATATTTCTTGTGAGGTCCAAAATAGTTATCTCTAGTCTACTGTAGACTCTTTAAGACACTCCTTCCTGTGTTTTATAAGAAAGATTATGCTGCACAAACACCAAATACACCAAGTAAAAAAAAACGAAATAAAAAAAAACATGTTTTAAAAAGATCAACTAATTGAATGAATCAATAAACCTACCCACATATTTAGCTGACAGAAGCACACTGTAAAAATACTGCTTAACGTTGCCCTGTTTGTCTCATTTTCTGACATCTATAACATTGTTATAGGAAAACATTGTACGGGGAAACCTGCTAGTTCCTACTCCGTTACAGTGGTACACCAACTTTTGGAAAAGTACACCATTGATCCACTACGCATCAGAAGTACCATATCAATTCAATGGTTTCTACTCTGAACAAAAAATATCCTGGTGATTGGCAAATCGTAAAAAAAAAAAAATTGGCACCATAACCAAGTTTTTGTTTGTTGAAGCAATGCAAATTTAACCCAAAAAATGCATGGAAGACTTTAGCGATTTCAAAGAAGCAGGTTGGTGAAATACCAGCTGAAACAGACCCAAATTAACTGGGGGAGTGCCAGTCTGATCAGATCCCAAAGAATACAGTCTGGCCCATGACTGTCCTCAGAGATGAGCAGAGGTCTGGGATATGGTTTGTGAAGTCACTGTGATATCATAATAAAGATAAAGCAATGCAGCGAGTGATTTCAATCTATTACTACCCTGTAGTGAAACGCGGAAGAAATTTGAGTACAATAAACATTAGCCAGATAGGAATTTACATTTTCCCTAAAAAATACAATCTATGTTAACTTGTGATTGTTTGTGATGGGCATGGTGCAATATAAAACTAAATAGATGTTTTTGTTGTTGACCGAGCCCTTACAATGGGAAACCCTAGTTGGCCTTGCTTTGAAAAACTGGCTCTTCCACCGAAACAAACCCCCATGCTCGCCCTGTCTTTCTTTCTCTCAGACACACACACACACACACACACACACACACCACACACACACTCACACACACACACAACACACACACGCACACGCACACACACACACACACACTAAATGCAATCAGGTATCATGAGGGCTGTTTGTTTAGCAGTCCGAAGGGCTCAGCAAAGCTTTTAGGGAACATCCGTACTGTAAGTATTGCCAGGAGGTAGACCCGTTCTGTGTTTGGTTCCATAAAGCGCTCTGCAACACTCCTTAACAAAGCAGAAGCACCTTGGTGTGAAGTCTATTTCTTTTGGAGCTATGAAGGACAAGCAGCACGGGCATATTGGAGGAAACATCCTTATGCAACCATATGCAGCCCTGCTTTTTACCCTGTAGGCCATATCTCTATATATTTAAGTCTATGCATTTGTTGGCTGTGTTTTTGCTAAAAGATCTACGTAATAGCCCAAGCTTAGGGAGCAGGGGAGAGCTGGCTTTGTGGCTGAAACAGGAGGCACTGCCTAAAGTAAAATGAGGCTTTTTTATAGAATTTCCTACAAAGATAAGGCAGGTATGATTATACTTACTACTAAGAATTTACCGCTCCACTACGTGTTTTGTAATTTGCTAAGTATTCTCAATATACAAACAAAAAAAAAGACCAAGAAAGTAATTACATATATGTTTACCATTCTCACAGACTATTTTGATATTTCCCTGTGTAAAAACAGCTACAATCAAAAATTAGGCACTTTAAAAAAAGTATGTATCTATACAGTATTAATTATCATACGAATTCTATATATGTTCTTCTTATGTAACATTATATTTGACAAATATTTCACACTTTTCATCAATTGAGGGAAAAAAAACGAATGGTTTGAGTTCTAATCCTTATAGGCAGGAGGAGGACTGTTCCACTAAAGAAAACCCTGTTTGATATGACTCGTGAGTCTTTTGGCACGATTGGTTGAAATACTGTATACCAAGAGACAGAATGCAAAGGAATTAGCTAGCCATCTTTCAAATGTCCTCCTTTCAGCCATTCGAATACTTCAGAACGGTTTAGTAGATCGACCGAGCGTCACTGTTCCTCTTTGTCAGTGGTGTGATTCTACTGCTCAAACGTAGAGATGCTTCACTCATGTTCAACTCCAAGGTGAGGATAGATAATTAACAATCTGAAAGAGAAGGAGGAAGTATTGGGTCAGAGCTGATCGTTTGGTTGTGTGGAGGAACTCGGGTGGTTGCTAACACATACTCGTAGCATGTGGTGGTAAAATATGCAGCTGATCAAATGTTCACGTTTTTTCAAGAACTAATATTAAATTATGTTCTATTTTTAAAAACCTTTAACACAAAAGAAGATATCAGCAGTTGTTAACATAGAGTTACACAAACAAACACTTCAATCATTGAATATGTATTTTCCGTGAGTCTGAGTATGTCATTGAAACAAATATTAGACCTATCAGCGAAAGAAGAAGTAAACAATATATAAATAACATGTGTTGTGATGGTCAGTGACACTTCATATTAATGTTATATAGCATATAAAATCAAGCATTATTTGTGGGAAAAACAATATATATCTTCACCTTTAATATATATTATATCACCTGTATAAAACATAGTAGTACACAGATCCCACTAAGAAGGTTAATTGTTCTCTTACACTATCACTAATGGACATTGCTAGTAATACTATTTACTGTCACACTGACCTGATATAGAGTAGGAGCAGGAGCAATCTATCTGGCAACATTGCCAAGTGCTTCAAACTTTTGGTCATTGATCTCACTATTTCATATGTATTTGGTGTATCATTATTTTCTATAAAGCCAAACGTGGCTACAGGAAGTCAGTTTACATTTCGTGGATTCTCAGTTGTTTTTATCCAATACATATTTGTATTTTTATTCGATTAAGGTTAGCCCTGTCCACACCGAAACAAGATTCAAAGCAGATTTTAACCAAATGTATAAATTGTAGCCATGGGGATTTTTTGGAATCTGTCTCTTTTTGATCACCCCAAGAAAAAGCTATTTGTGCCAACTTCAGATGACATCTTTACATCTTCATCATGGGTCTTAGAAACACATTCATAATGCTGTGACCACAGACAGTCTTTCATATTTCAGGAGATAGTGCTGTGTGTAATATAAATAATTTACTTTACAAATCTTATGTGATATTAATATCAGTAATGTTCCTCTGTATATTATAGGCAGCTCAGACCAAGGAGCGAATTAATCAACCTTTGAGGCGTCTCTTTCTGCCCACTTGACTGATCCATCTGTATTGTGAGCTTCAGTGGAAAATGGCTGTGACTCCCCTTGGCACTGAACCAGCCCTTTTCTCTCCTCCCCTTCACCTCCTATGTCCTTCTTTAGTTCAAGAGAACATTTTAAAAGCTGTTACGATTTGCTTAAAACGACCCCATTCAACAGCGGATCCTTAATACCCGTATATCAGAACCCAATATAATAAATATTTGAATTAGATTTCCGCTCACAGTATCTTCCCCCCAGCATTCTCAATGGGCTACTGGCCGCCATGAACCCTCCAACAGCCAAAAGCACGCCTACGCATCCACATAAACACCTGGCCCTAGTCCTGACCCCCACCCATGTGAAATGGCTCATTACCAGCAGACAAATCAATTGGCTTTGCTCTCTGAACGCCCACTCGTGATAACGAGAGACTCTCCATACACACCACACTGCCTGGCAGCACAGCGGTGCTTGCAGACTGCTAGCCAAGGTCCACATCAAGGGAGAGCGAAGCTGCAAGGCAAAAGCAGTAGGGCTGCACGGAGGTATTTTGGTTGAGGATACCGAAAATGACAGCAACCAACTACTGGTTTGGGTATGTTAAAAGAGGCCGACACAGTATGTGGCATTGGCAGGGCTAAGGACAAAAGAAAAAGAAGCCTTCTTTTGACAAAAGCCAAATCAAAGTACAAATAATATATTTCCGCGCTAATAGTTTGCATAGGTGTAGGTGCTGGCATAGGGCTCACACACTCACACACACTACAGCAAATAAGACTGTGGATCTATATAAAACCATTGTACATTTGGAAGGGGAGGCAAAGACTATTCTGAATCCCAGAACCCCATTGGTCTAAGTCAAGTAATTTTTTAAGCATTGAATTGTGTCATTTTGTAGGGATTCGTGTGTTTAGTGTTAAGATACATTTCAATGATCATATTGAAATGGAGAATAAGGGTTTTAAAGG
>CM030177.1:2458111-2495611 GCA_017639675.1 Aplochiton taeniatus
TATCAAGCATTAGCGCCGCAGGATAGAGCTCAGTACACTGTCTCTCCAACAAGGACAAAAACACAGGTGGTCATTCAAAATAGCTTACGAGGTAAGGACAGATTCATTTTCACGAGGTAAGGATAGATTTATTTTAAACCGCAAGCGCCCTGAGCCTATTTCCCTTTTCAACACAAAACTTTAAATACATTCTTATTATAGATATTTTTTCAACCCACCACACTTATATGGCTGTAAATTCATCTGTTCCTCTACCAGTAACATCATTAGCGTTCTGTTAAGTCTTTAAAAGGTATACAGACGCAAAATAGAACACGCTTACCTACCTAGGGATCCAGTAACAACATGTATTGGAATGCAATTCTTTTGAGGGTCGGAACATAAAAATATTTGAGATATTTTTTGTCAAAGCAGGAATGGAATCTGTAACCTAAATATTACATAAAATATGATCTATATTTAGCTAACTACATCGTTAACTTGATGAGAGTAGGGTCAAAAGTACCTGCAATGATGTTACAAAACAATTGCATAATTGAATGCTTCAGTTTACTAAATATTCCGTCGATTTAAAGCTTACTATCTTGACAGGTGAAAGACTATAATTATATAGTTGTTATATTTTAAAGGTTTGACATGGTTATTTGAAAAGTGTGTCAGTATACCTTTAACATTGTTTACCAACCTAACAAACACAGGAAAAAACATAAATATCCCATTTCAATTTTACAAACAAAACTTATCTGCAGTCTGAATGTGCCTGATTGAGGTTTTGGTGTTTATAAATGAAGGTAAACTTTATAATTTAATGTTATAATTGAATGTAACATATTAAGATACAGTTTGCTTGCTTGAAGAACAGTGTAACATATATCATTTTATGTTTTATGTTCTCTATTAAATAAATATGACCTGTTTTTAAGCATATAGACCATAGATCATTTTCCGCTTGAGATGCTATCTATTAGTGTGCATGACATAGGCAAAGCCGTGCGGAGGGAACCCACTCACAAAGAGGACGACGGCGCGCCACTCAGAGATCGGTACATGTGACCGGCGTGACACCGTGGATGAGGAGAGTGGGACCTAAACCCTGAGTCACCGCGTCCAGCTGGGCCAGGTATGGCTGGGATAAGCTGGAGCGAGTGGGTGGCCGGGGTAAATACAGGAAGCGCACGGCGGCCTGAGCGCTGTGCTCCAGCAGCAGGCCGTTGACGGCGGCCAGGAACTCCTCCGGCAGGGCCCGGGTGGGGCTCTCGTCCTCCGCCCGCCTCCCGCCGTCGCCGTAGAGCTGCACCACGCAGTCCCAGGGCACGATGGTGATGGACGCCCGGATCCGTAGCGTCCGCAACAGCTCCCGGAAGGTCTCCTCTTTGACGACCCAGCCCTGGTCGCTGCACTCGGCTTCGACGCACAGGAAGATTCGCATTTGGGCATGGCGCCATCTGCTGGCCATGTTCAGCACGCAGGCCATCTGCAGGAGGAACAGGCTGCACACGTCCACGCAGTCACTCTTGCCGGGCCACAGCAGGTTGACCGGCCACACGTCGATGGTTCGGTTGGCCCCGTCCGTCTTGGTCTGTCGGCCCTCTCCCTGCAGCTGGAAGAAGTAGCGGCCCAGGCACACGTTCTTGCTCATCTTAATGGCGTCCGAGATGATTCCCACATACTCCACGGGCATGAGCCAGCGTTTGTTCTCCGCGTTTCGTACCGGGGGGAAATGGGCCTGCAGGGACGGCAGGTCCACCCCGAAGTTGTCCCCTTCGTCCCCGCCGGGGCCCAGGGAGGCCTCACAGAAGGCCGGGTCCTGGAGGAAGTAGTCTTCGGGGGTGCAGTTGTCGTAGAAACCCAGCACCAGGGTGTTGGGCTTCATTCCACCTGGGAGAAGCGAACGGAAAGAAAGGCGTACTTATGAACGTCGGAAGACTCGCCAGCGAACCCAAAGCACTCTACCCAGCCCACGCCTTCCCCCGTGGCTACAGAAAGCCAAGTCAGGAGCGGGACGTGGGGGGGGCGGCGCGCAGTGCTCACCCAGGCCAGTGATGCGCAGCAGATGCTGGGTGCCCTGGCGAACCGAGTGGGACAAAGTCAGGTCCACGAAGGCCTTCACCCCTAGCTTGTCAACCAGGCTCAGCCAAAAGTTGTATTGCTGCTGGACGGGGTCTGACGGCAGAGTGTCTGAAACAGAGTTCAGCAAGGTCAAGCGTTGAGACGGTTCAAAACACACAAAGATAAAACAGAACTGGAGTGTCCATTCACAAGGCTTGCATCGAGTGTAGGCTTAAGCAGATGGCCGCTAAGCTCGCGGCAAGAGGCTGCTACAGCAAAGTGTACATCTACAGATAACAATCATAATCGAATGCCACTGGCTAAACAGGGACCCTTAACCAGGTCCCGGACATTACCCAGATCTCCTAGCTGCACATGGCCCAGCACATACAGTCCCCCCTTCTTGAGCTGGTTGACAAAGCTGATGAGTTGACAGGAAGAGCGAGGGTTGGACACCATCAGTAGCACCTGAGGCCTCCAGAATTTCACATGGTCCTTCCTCACATCCAGCATCAGCAGATACTTACGAACCTGAAGACAAATAAAAAAAAAACAGTTAGGCACATACACGATACGGGATCCACGGTTTGTTCTTTTATTCAAATAGCGTATGTCGTTCCTACCCACTGGAAAGCGCAAGAAAGCAGCCAACGGAAACTACTTCCGACGTGGTGCCCGATGCGATGTGAGACAACGCGGGTGACAAAGAACTACAAGTCCCAGTGTGGCCGGGACCTCCAGTACCTGGTGGAAGATGAGCGCCTGGCTGATGTAGCCCCAGCTGCTGGTGGGAGCTCTGTAGTGGAGGATGAGGAGCAGGAGCAGCAGCACGACGATGCTGGCGGAGGAGTACACGGGATTGATGACGAACATCATCACCACACAACTCACGATGCCCAACAGACACGTGTGCCAGGAGAACAACTGGAAGGTGGGCCTGACAGAGACACACAGAGAGCCAGTCGGTACACACCGCAACGCTCAGGTCAAATGAATTGCAATGGCATGGTACAATTATTACGATTGCCTTCAGTTAAAAGCCCTGAACACAACGAAAGGACCAGAACGGCACGCTCGTGCCCAAACTAATTCCAAGGCCAGATTCAAAAGACGGGGCTGTTACAGGGGGGCTCCGAGAACCTGAAGTTGGGCGCGGACGCCCACTCCAGAGCCAGGCAGGCCAGGTCCACAGCCGCGTAGGCCAGCAGGTAAAACACCGTAACCAGTCCTGCGATGGCATTGAGCTCGCCAGCAAACACCACACACTGCCAACACACCACACACCAAGGCAGGGACTTGTAAAGAACGGTTACCAAATGGACATGGATCAGTGTTGGTAGCCAACCTGACAACTGTTCTCACCTGCGCCAAGCCCCAGGTGTAAATCACCGCCACCCATGGGTTTCCTGATCTCGACGTGATGGCAGCCGGAGCCAGCGGGAGGCCTCAGGGCGACATCAAGAGCAGGATTACTCGAGTGTATTAGCATGGTACCGCACAGTCTAAAGAGAGCCCTGATTTGGGTTGCGAATTCGAGTCCGTGAAACATGTCCGAGAGCTCTGTCTCCGTGCTTACCGAAGAGCTGATCCAGCGCGAGGGCGTGGAGGATGCGGGAGGCCCCAATGAGAGAGCTCATGGCGGCGGAAAGGGAAGCACTGTATATCCCGATGGTGACGAAGGGTGGCCAGATATTGATGCGCTGAAAGAAGCCATAGTCCTGAACCAAGAGCGCTCTTAGTGAGGGAAGAAAATAGAGACATTTCGTGAGCCAACCCGAATTGAGCAGAATTTGGACAGCGAGCCAACGTTAATCCGTTCAGACCTGTCACAGGTGGCGCTGACCAGGAAGAAAAGCAGGATGTAGACGGTGAAGGTGTAGCACACAGCTATGATGGTGCCCTTGGGGATGGAAACACTGGGGTTCTTCAGTTCTCCTGTGAAGGCAGAGGGAATGGGACTGAGTAAAGTTTAGTAAATGTCCCCAAAAAAGGGGGACAGATTCTCTAAATGTAAACAACTGTATTCCTCACACAAATAGCTACATGGAGACAATAAGCTGACCTGACATGTTTGCTCCAGCCATGATCCCAGTGCAGCTTGTGAACATGACAGCAAACACGGTGGCAAAGGACATGACTGAGTTGGTGCTGTAGTCCAGGGTATAGCCGGCTGCAGACAAAGACATGAAAACCGCAATTGCAAGTTGTGAGGTTCAAAACGCATAAACATAACCCTCCCACCTGTTGTGCATTACTTTCACATCCCTGTAACGTTTTTTATTTCCATAGCCCTCACCGTTGATGTTCGCTTTCAGCGTGGTGACATTGAAACCGGTGTAGCTGACATTGTAGTGGCGTGTCTGGTTGCCAGGTCCTTGGTGGCTGACGACAAAGTCGAGGGGCTTGACGGCCAGTGAGCTTATGAATATGGACAGCAGGGTGATGTTGACCACCAGTAGGATAAGTAGGGCCGTGCGGGCATAGATGTGAGCACCCACCAGACAAACGAGCAGACAGAGAAACAGCACCCCAGAAGAGTACAGCACGGTGAACCAGTAGCCTCGAGGTAGCACCCGCAACCCCACGGCCACATTGGACTCTGAGATGAGAGAACCCCCCCCCCCCCGCCCAAAAAACACAAATTAGGACCGATGGCTAAGGGCTGGGAAGGATTACAGTTTGCTACTAAAGCAAAGAGGACTTCAAAGCACTGCTATAAAATGTTCAGCTTTTTTAGACTAAAAAGACAAAAACTGATTAAATTAAGTATCTGGACTAAACCAAATGGGGGGAAAAAACATTCTGCTTAAGCAGCATTTCATTGCAAGGGTGTTCAGGACCTTATCTCAGTAGCAATGTGGCAATTGTCCACTTCTGGTGGAAGCTACTCTAATACAGTTTAATCAGCACATACTCTACTCAAAAAAAGTACAATTCTTTCGTGATTTGATAAAGTAGCCATTGCCCGCCAAATCAATAAAACTGAAATCAGCAAAGTTTACTGTCAATATCTTGCATTTTTTTTTATTTCTATTCCTTTTTAAGGCAAGTCTGACAGAAGAATAGCTCATATTTTGGGAGAATATGTGAAGAAGTTATCACTAAACCGGTGTTTAGTGTGATGCATATGAAGTGATGAATAAGTGTGATGAATATTTCACATTAATGTAATTTGAATTAACTTACTGTACATTACAGTAATTTACAGTAACACATTTTGGATATAATCCAGAAACGCTGGGGATCGAATAAAATTGAAAATAAGAATCCATTTTTAAACAATAAAAGTCATAATTAAGTTAGGTCACGCAGAATAATTAGGTTGTGCAAGCAAAGCATGCTTTTATCACTGGAATTAAATATTTAAAACACTTACCAGGGTCCTGACCAAAAACATCCAGGACAGCCTCCACGAGACCAAGCACGTACACGCCACATGCACACACTTTGGCCAGGAAGAACATTAGGCCAATACTTCCTCCAAACTCTGGACCCAATGAACGACTTATCATGACTTGACACACCATGTTAAGTTATATCAGGTAGAAATATCAGCAATATCAAATTCATTATTATTATTATTTTCAACTTTATCGGTAAATGTTATTTGCCAGTTGCAAATTTCATTGATAAGGATACAATAAGCGCCACCACCTTGCACAGCACCATTTGTTGAAATGGCACAGATGGACAAGATAGTAAGAGAGATAATGGTGTAGGCTACAATCAGCATGACAAGGCCTTGTAAGAGCCCTGCATGACCAATGACAAACCCTGTGACAGGAAATATTTAAGATGGTTAGAATAACATATCAACACAACAAGAGTTATTTAGTCATCTCCATGCATCTGATTCAATGTACTAGTTTCTAGATGTGCATGGCACGTTGTTGCAGAATGTTGAACACTCACCAGTTCTGAGAAATAGCACTATGCTAAACATGGAAAGGATGGTAGGAACCATCACCCCAAAGAAGGTGTTGAGTTTTCGGGGTGCCGCAATAGGGGCTCCAGCAGCAGTTTCAGTGGGGCTCGCTGACCCCAAGCCACACACTGCCATGCCAACAGGGAGTCCACACACCCCGGTGGTGAGGAGTGGCGTGTGTTCGTTTGACATAGTCGAAGGAGATGGTTCCTAAAGGTTTCTATTTACCTTGTTAAATTGAAGATGTTAAAATAAGACCTTTATATGTACATACGACAAAAATCCGAGAAAATTAACGCTAGTCTATATATAAAAAATGAATATTTAAGAATGTAAAATCAATACATTTTATCGTTACAACTATCAGACCTGCAACTGTATATTAAGATTGCAGGGAGCCAACGCTTTACCCCCTAAAAAGGGAAAATGGGCGTCAGCTATGCGTTAAATTGGTAATTGTAATATCGTAGGGCATTTAATTATCCAGGCTAAAGCCACTGTTCATTTCCTTCATTTTTTTCTAGCCCTAAATGTAAATTTATCAACTATTAAAGTTACCGCCATCAGTCAGATAATAACTTACCAGTATACTCCGTGAAAAAAGAGGATGTATTGACCGACTTCCGCTTCAAACTCTTCATATCATCTTGGCAGACAGTTTGTTGCCCAAAAACGGAACAATAAGGCAGCCTGTCATTCATGCAGTGTGTAGCCTACGAGAGAGCCTTTTGCACAGGTTCCAGGTGTGATAACTTGAGAAAGCAATTGTTACTGTTGTCTGCCCATATGATCATGAACATTGCACTTTGTTTTTCGACCTCGCATCCTCATAACCTCGCGACACCATAGATTTCCCTTGAAGGGAGGGTGGTCTTTACCTTGCAAAAGTGGCCTGACAAACGGCAGCTTCCGATTCAATAGAAAAATTAAAAGGGAAGGAACTACGGGCGAAAGTAGGGGCGCACTTCCATGAATGTACTTACTTCCATATCTGCCTAATAGTAATGATAGAGGTCGCGAGCCAAGCATCAGAAGCAGCGCCTGAGCAGTACATGGCACAGGACTGTTTTTGTTTTTTTGGATGTTGTCACGGGACAGAAGAAATGTTCACGTGACCGCCTAAAAAGGCAGGGGGAAACCTTGTGTTCATACCTATGGGTGAAACTGCCACCGATTAACTATTTACTGAAAGTTATTCTCTCGAAAAGCCTGCTCAGGTGTAGGTAGTCTAACACTCTCTCAGACATTCTGTATTAGAAATGTATCCAGGCATCAACATTGACTTTCATTTCAAATTATATTTATTTATAAAAAAAAAAAAAATCACAAGCCACATTTAGTTACATTATCTAATGACTTTTAGATGATTAGTTTTCTACTTTTGTTTCAAGGTAATCTACGTGCTTAAAATGACAACTGCTTTTCTGTGACAAACACGGGAAAAGTATGATGTTGATGCAGTTAAACAATTATGATTAAATCAATCCATTATTCGATAAATATGCACTTTAATTTAACAGAAAAGGAATGCTACGCTGCCCTTCAGAATGATACGCATATTTTCAGCTATAGACCCTGAATTATGGCCAGGAGTCATTTCAATAAGATTTCCCAGGGATCCTGATTTGCTTTAACATACAGGACAAGTGTTTATTAGGTCTTGTATCCAACAGATCTTTTGATTGGATAGGTTATTGTAACAAATCGTTATCAATCAGCCTTTTTAATAACTGATGAAAAGTACAACACACAATTCAGTTTCTTTCAAGTAGAATCCAATGACTGCGAGTTGAGATGTGGCCAGGTGTAGGAGGGCCCGGCTTGGACCAGAGATGGTGTAGGGTGGGCTGTATTGGGTACTGGCGAGTGGGTTTGCCTATGCTTCTTAAGCTGGCCAAGCTCTCTAAAGCAGCAGCCACACTGAGCACAACGGTAAGGCCTCTCCCCGGTGTGAATGCGCTGGTGCTTATGCAGACTGTCCAGGTGACGGAAACGCTTTTCGCAGTACCTGCAGGGATATGGCCGCTCACCTGTGTGGATACGCTGGTGGGTTTTAAGGCAATAGAAGCGTCGAAAGCCCCGGCCACATATATTGCAGCGATGAATTTTGTCTGAGCTATCCCTCTGCACCTGGATAGGCCCTGTGTCCCCCTCTGTAATCGGGACAAAACCCAACATGTAGCTGTCATTGTCTTGGTCCGCCATGGGCGGGGTGCGCTCTGACGGCTGTTGCGGCTCAGGAGGGGGATGTTCCTGCACAGCAGCATCTGGGTCTTGCTCAATCTTAATAGTTCCTTTGACTTCCTCCACCTCATCCAGGTTCTGGATGAGGCCACAGTCGGGTTCACTGTTAGCTGGAGGACCCATCTCAAATTCAAAGCTGCTGATGTCAGCAGTTTCCGCACACACCACTAATGCTTTCATCGTACTGTCATGCTCCATGCCATTGCCTCCGCCATCAGGGACCTTGTATTCTGAAATAAACAGACCATGAAAATATATCTTTATCACAAATGAATTGTTTCAGATAGCTTGATTAATTAACACCATATTCTGCAGAGTGAATGACAAGAAGGAAAAAATCTGAGACCCCTAAAGTACCTTTGACTTCGGTTCCATCGTCTGTAATAAAGAATGGCACATCTGTGTACTCTACATCCTGGGATATGTTTCCATCTGCCAACTGGGGAGCTTTTGAAGTTTGTGAAATGTGGAGGGAAGAAACTGCGGTTGAAGATGCCCTCATTCTTCTGAGACTGGAGCTGCTTCTGGGCCATTCTCGCTGCACAGTTGGTAAGCACAGTCCCACACTAGTGACTGGCTTGGAAAACTGAGATTTCGTTTGCGATGCTCGGAAGGGTTTCTGAGCCTGGGTAATTCCTTTAGTTAGCAAGTTAATAGTTGAACTCTGAGGACATGGGAGCAGAGACTCTTCACTTGTGCTTGCCGATCTAACGTTAGGGGGAGTGTTATTCAGTTGTAAACATTGTTTTATGTTCTTTTCTGCTGCTGCAACGTAGTAGCGCACAGCCTTCAACTCACTCTCTGATATTTCGAGACGCTCTTTTAAACTTTGATTCTCCCGATGGGATTTGGCAGCCGCTGTTTGGGCTGCAGATAATTTGCTACCAACAACCCTCACTGTTTCTTTCAGAACCGTTTCTACCGCGCACCTCACCGCTTGGTCAATAGTCGATTCAAGTTCATATTTTAGGAAAGAAACACTTACATCAATCGTTATGCTCATATTTAAATATATCAGTTAACTATTTAAAAACATGTATAATAATGTATTTCCCTGTCTGTCGTGATGTATTCAGGCTCAGCATGGGATCCTCAGCTTGGCTTACCTGCTTAGCGTTAGCTAACGTTAACTAGCGAGCGTATCGGTTTTAGCTAGCTAGCTAGTAGTAACGTTAATTATATCAAATATATTATGTGGTATAGGATTATAGCTCACGTTACGCACCTTGGTAGTATATGGGGAGTACCAGAAGCATAATCGTGACAAATAATATTACCTATACTCTTAAATTTAAGTAGCGTACTTTAGCAAACGTATGGTTACGGGCTAGATAGCAAATGTAGCTAAGATACTAATACAAAGATAAATTCATTTACATTCACTCCCCACAATGCTTTGGTCCAAGCGTCCGGTCTGGTTAACTTCAGCGCATGTGCCCTGTCGTGACTGAGGCGTGGTTGGGAGAGCGAGAAAACACGTCAGATGTGAAAGAACAATTGAACTACAGCTGTCAAGCACCTCTATTTCAACAAACATAATAATTTCAGCATAAAAAAGGCTCACGGGTAACATTACTCAGTTTCAGGCCCTCAAAATTAACCCGGTAATTTTGTGAAATAAAGATCACACCTCTTATAGCTCAAACTTACGATTATCTGCCACAGAAATAAATTAAATGAAAATTAGTGTGCGCAAATTTTTTTCTTGGGCGTCTTTCTTTGCCCTCTGAAATAGCAAAAAGCGATTAATGACGACCCTACTTTCGACGTCCCCTTTGAAAGCTTTGAGGCTGTTCCAAGAAGGCTACATTTATGAATCTTACAAGAATTAGACAGTCTCACGAGATATGCTGTGGGACAAAGACGACCCCCCCCCCCCCCCCCCCCCCCACACGCACACACACACACACACACACACACACACACACACACACACACAATATTCGATTCACCTAATCAACGTATTATTTTCATACAACAGTGGAATTAAAGTTAGAGTTACGGTTACGGGATAATTACGCATAAATATAAAAACTGCTTTGAACAGTATTTGAAAAACTAGGCCTAGCCTACAGCAAATTCGAACCATCAGTCAAGCCAGTTTAAACCTTATACTGCCGAATCGAGTTTTGTTGTTATAGGGAAGGTATTTGCTTAAAATTGGCACTGTGGCAGGCAAACGTATCAGGCTACCGTTACTAGCAAAATTTAGAGTGTGGCAATTAGTCCCACTCCAAATGGTTGCTAACAGGGCCGTTTCTAACTTTTGGGGGGTTAAATGCGAAAAGTTGTTTGGGGGGCCCCTATTTTGTGAATGCATCAATCTGGTGCACTTTCAGAGATCCGTGGAAAATATATGCATATAATTGTTTCCACTCAGCACACAAGGGTGGTGAGTTACCAAAACAGACCGGTCATATTTATCTCTAAAGAAAAAAAGACTAAAATGACAGCTTCGGCATAGTCTGCACATAGCAAGAAACAGCTCTGGTTGCTAAAGCCCGCTGTTTCGTATCCAGGGCTTCACGCTGAATGTGTCCATTGTGGGGAAAGGTGTTGGCACAGGCCTACTACTTTAGAAAGGTATTGAACGGTTTATCGGACAGCCAATTTTATCGGCTTATATGTGCCCATCACAGATATAGGTGAGATATGTTTATTTATTTTTTTACAATGGAGCCCTGGGGGCGTATTACAGAAACTTCCTAACTTGCCGATCCTATCTTAACTGTTAGGTAACCATGGTAATTAGGGTTAGGACCTGATTTAGGCTATTATCATCATTATTAACGGTTTAACTTACCAGGGGGTGATGTCAATGTGACCACAGCTGGTGACTGAGGACTACTCAGCTCTTGCCAAACCACCTCTTCGTCAGCCAGGACTTCCAGTTGGATGGTTTCTAGGTCGACAAACTCGATACTGTCCACCCCTAGGCCAGCTTCATATCCACCTGGAATGAAAAAAAAAAGTGTGTTTATGCATTTTTTCTGTGTATGTCAATACACATATTTGGCTATGTACCCCACCTACTAGAGCCAGAGTCTGCCGGGACCAATTTTGGATTTTTGGGGCCGATGTCGATATTAGGGAGTCAAATATTTCCGAAATCGATATATTGGCCTATATGTATATATATATATACATATATATGTATACATATATATATATATATATATGTATATGTATATATATATATATATATATATATATATATATATATATATATATATATATATATATATATGTATACAGTATATATACAGTATATATACAGTATATACAGTATATATATCACTCTAATCATCCTGACCGAGACCATAGTGCTGCTTTCGAAACCATAGATTATACAATACCGATTCCACAACCAAGATATTTTCTTGGAGTAACAGTACATGCTCAATATCGAATTGGGAATTCTGTGAAGGATTGGGAGAATGTATCCCCAATGAAACCTGTAACTTATGGTGTGCCAAAAGGCTCTATTTTAGGCCCCCCTGTTTTCTTATTTATATGCTTTGTGTTATATAATCTGTTAACACAATGTCCTCATTCATTGCTATGTTGTTCACACTTATGTATGCCTTTGAATCCTAGTAACCTAAGCACCCTAGATGACCTGAAGAAATGCTTTGAAGAAATCAAAAGTTGGATGTCACAAAGTTTTCTGCTGCTTAACGATAATAAAACAGATTATTAGTTTTATTCCCTAAGTGCCACTAATGTAATTAAAACAATCGTGGGTATGGGTATCTTACTACATAAAACCTTCTTTTAGTAATCTATAGGTGACCTTTTTGCTCCCTACTCTAAGATTGATCAGTCTTGTTTTTATTGAGAAACATCGCTAAAACATGATCATTTTTGTCCCTTGATCTTCAAAAAGTTCTCCATGCGTTTATTTCTTCTACATAAAACTATTACAATTAACTTCATTCAGATAGAAACAGAGACCCTTGATCATTTGTAGCTTATTCAAAATAGTGCTGCTCGGCTTTTGACGAGAAAGAAAGAGCATAAATCACACCAACACTGCCTTGCTGTGAATTTTAGAATTGATATGAAGATTTCATCGATAAGCTTTAAAGTCAGACATGCTTTAGCCTCAAGTTGCATCACAGAACTTATCAAACCAGGGCAACAGAGCTTTAGCTATGGTTTGGTTGAACCTCTTAAAGAGATAGCAGTGCTGGGAAGTAGAATATTAACCCTTCAGCAAATACATTGTGGAATATTGAGGCGGAAACTGTAAAGCGGGATATGTGAGTGCCTTCCTGTTGTATCCCAACACAGGAGCTGCAGATAGACAAGTTCCTGGTGTTGAATGATTCAAACTTGCGTGTTTTGTATAACGTTGAGTGTGCCACTCTGGCCCCTGCTTCTTCCTCTAACCTGCCCCCTCCCTGTGTTGGTTCATCAATGGTGCGACACATTAGCATCTCTGGAGCAGAAACATATTCCTATCCAGTCACTCATCTATTGAACATACAAATTTAACCACGTTCACCATAGATGACCACCCCCTATCTTCCTTCGTCATCGGCCATGCAAGCTTGAATTTCATTCCAACTCAACAGTACGGATAAATTGTCATATCATCTGGAAAATAGTTTTCCCTTCACCACCATTCAAACATTCAAAGTAAGGTGACTTTATAAACTGATTGTATATCTCTGCCACCTGAAATATGTACTCATCCCATTACTATCATCTTCTCCCTCCATTCCTGCTATTTTTTTTTTTCCAAGAAAGAGCTTAGAAAATATCTCTGCTCAGCTCATCTGAGGATCTAGCCTCTGAAACTCTGACTTTTATAAGCCATGGGAAGTTCTACACCAGTCATTTAGACATTGTCCCTACAAGGCTAGTCAAATAAGTCATGAAAGCTCTTTGCCCTGGCATTCTAACCATTATAAATAGCTCCTTAGACAGTGGCATCGTGCAATCTTATTTTGAGTGTGCCATTTTCCTGCCTGTTTAAATAAAAAATAGACCCATCGATATATGGCAACTGCGGACCTATTTCTGAACTCATTCTCCGATCCAAAGTTTTACTAAACTAATTTACCACATCAAATGACAATGAACCCTTTGAGCTCTCTACGGTCTGGATTCAGATCACTAAAACTGCTAGTCAGAAATGACCTCCTGCTATCAGTCGATGATGGTTAATACCAGACAGAAGTTTGGACACACTTTCCCGTTTACTTGACAAACCTTTGACTGGTACTGTCCTTCTAAACTTAAGTGCATTTTCTGATACTACTTATTATATCCTTATTGACCGGCTAAGAAGTTACTTGGGAGTAACAGGAATGACTCTAAACTGGTTTATATCGTACCGTTGAAATCATTATATTACATAATCAGGATTATGTGTTGGGTTGGAAAACTCTCTTCAATGAATCCTGTAAAGGTAATTGTGTGACTCAATGATATTTTCTAGGCTCCATTTCCTTTTATCCGTTTGGTTATTTGAACATATTAACAATGTATCCTTTCATTTTCACGCCGATGACACTGTTGACAGTTGGACATACTGGACAGCATCAAGGAATGCCTTTAAGACAACAAACAATGGATGTCACAAAATTGAGCAAATCTGACATTATTAGTTTTCAGCTTGTAATACCACTTGCATAATTCCTAATAATATCTGGCTACGTATGTTTTGCTGCTTGAAATCTAGGTGTGACTTTAGACTGATTTTACATTTTAAGCAAATGTACATAAGATTCTAAAATGTAGACTGAAAATAAGGGCACAGCGCTTTTGCCATTAGGGCCCTGTTACTTTGTAAAAGTATTCCTGAAAGTATACGTTTGGTTAACTCCTTGTCTACATTTAAATACCTATTAAAGACCTTTTCTACAAAGTAGAATTTCATTGCTAATCCATTGACTTAATTAGTTTTAATTGGTTTTATTTATTGATATTTTATTTATTTGATACATTTTTTAGTTTATTGATTCATTGTTCTAATAAAAATTTTGTTTCCTCTTGATATTTAATTTCCTGTACTTATTTATTTATGTATTCAACTTTTATTGTATAAACTGTTGTGTGTGTTTTAAAGCACTTTGTAACATAGCTAAGAAGTGATCTACACATAACGGTATTATTTTTAAATATGCTTTAACAGTTCCCTAGCTTGAAATAGGGTTGTGCGTCTGTCGGGAGAATAAATAACCAGCCTTACCTTTACTTCCAATCAGCTCTTGTATCCGTTATCGTTGTGTACAAGTTGGTGTAAAGATGCTCTCTTGGCCAGGTCTCCCTGGGAAAAGAGATTGTTTTCGTATCTCAATGGGACTTCCTGGTGAAATAAAGGTATAACAATACAGTAGTAGAGAAACAATACGTAGCCTTATTAAGGTATACTGACTAAAACAATTTAAAAAAAAATTGTGGGCACCTTGAATACACAGAAAATGATATGAGTAGTACCACACCCTTCTGGTCCCTCCCTGTGAAATATATAGCCACACTGACTGACAGATTGGGCTCGTAACGCACCCAGACCTGATTGACACGTCGTCCAGGAAAAGCAAGACTGATCGATTAAGAGTATTCAGGAATGGTTGAATTTCAAAAGGCTGACTTTAGAGGCAGGCACTGCAAAAGCTTGTATTTCTCAGGTAATAAAATACCTTGGTAGTGCTTGGTGAGTATTAAACATTAAGTATTGATTAGAAACATTTTACTTGAAAGAATTGCCTATAAATCCAAGCTTGTGGTCAAAATGTTTTACACTACAGCACGATGGGCATATATTTCTCAATATGTTGAGCTCTACAACCACAAAATCTTCAGGGGTTATTACCATTCCTTTTCAAAATAGTATTACATTAACCAAGGGAGGCTCTGGCCTAGTACTATATTGTTTTGGTTTTACCTGTGGCATGTAAGTCGAGCAGAGTCTGTAGGCTGCAGTTGATTGAAACACATACATGCAGGCACCCTGGTTAGGCTTTTGTTTTACCTCATTGATTCCATGTTCACCCCATTGCCTAAAAACCTATGATATAAACATTTAAGATCCTTATTTTTGTGCAGAAAATGCCTATAATATAATTTTCAGATTGTTACTGGTGGATTGGTCAATATTAAAAAACAGCTTTTCCAGTACACCTTTAAAAGTTGATTAGGTTGAGGTCCCAGGAAAGCAATTTTAGAAAAATAGAAATATAGCAGATGATATTGGATGTGGATGTATGCCATTTTAGTAACTAGGTTTTTCAGCTACACAGAAAAATGAAACGTCTTTTAACAGACAATTTATTGTATTGGCTGTCTCGTGTCACTGTTTCTAGATTAGTCACAATCGTATTTCTAAGAGAGGAGAGCAGTTCAATAAAGTGTGTCATGCGTACCATGTAGGCTTATGGGCAATATGCATGCATCTTTGCAGTCAGTGGTGGGCATATTTTCTCCTTGTGTGCTCCATCCCCTGCTGTTGCTAAGCAACCTATCCTCATTTACTACAGTCCCTTATGAGGCCTGCAGAGGGACAGGGGCAGGTGGAACGTACCATTGTGCTGCCCCTCTGAGGGGGGATGCTAATGTTGTCTCCACCTGCTCAAAACCTTGAATTTTCAGTCCTTTGTCTATCCTGTTCCCAGATTCTCAGAATAATTTGCCTATCCGGTCATTAGTATAGGTAAAAAAAAAAAAAAAAAAGAATGGGACTGTACCTGTGTAGAAGAAAAGATGTAGAAGTGTGAAAGATGAATGCATTTGGTCAATGTCAAAAGCATCCAACCAAACAAACAGTGAATTAGTTACCATATGCCAAATTCTGATGTTATTTGAAGTCCTGTGGACTGGAACAAAACAAGAATTTGTGGTTGAAAAAAATAAACATACACTCAAATTTAAGTTTTTTTAACTACCAGAATAAGACACAATATGACACCAGTGTGTGACGCCCTGTTGATAACTCATAACACAAGAAAATTATGCATTAGAAGTAAGGTATTCTCTTCAAGTCTGAAGTTAGAACTTCCAGAAGACATGCATGAAATGGCCTTTAATCATCTCAACGTATACGGTGACTCTTATTTTTTGCGAAAGTTGATTAGATAATTTGTTTTTAATGTTTTTGTATTTAATCCTATCTCTGTTTGGTTCTATAAATACTGATCTTAAATCTGCAGCATGCTAAAGTATGGGAGCTTTGCCACATTCATCTGTTACAGGCAACATCTGAGGAATTTGGTACAGTCTCATATAAATGGGTGTGGTTGAATCGTGCCTATGAGATCTATCTTGCAAGCTCATACCGGTTGAATTCAGAGAAACTACGTATTTTTGTGGTGTTATATGACTTCGTTCTTCTATATAGAATAGAAAATACGCGCTAAAGCAAAAAGTGTTAATAATTAGCATAGATTGCATGTTCTTCTTTTTAACCTATATATGTAGGCTACCGATGGGTTGGCTTCCTGCTCCTCCGGCAAGATAGCCCAGTTGCTGTTTGATCATTTTTATTTCTCTGTCTACAACGTAAGCTTCAATGCTTTGCAATTTACTCAATAATTCATTTTTTAACGAGGAGGCGACCGTCATTACGAAGTGAGGGAGAGAGGGGAGAGAGGGAGGAGGAAGAGCTCCGCGTAGGCTACTAGGGAGGAAGGAAACGAGAATCACAAAAATCAGAGTAAGCGAATCGAAAAAATATAAAATTCACAAGGTTCGATCACATTGATGCGTGGACAAAGAGCATTGTGTTCCATCAGCTCAGATCAAGATGTTTTTGTGAAGGTCTTGCTCGTAGAAGGCAAATCGTTCCGAAGAGAAAACGGGAACACAACTGCAGATTTCATCTTTTCGAGAGGTCCATTAAAACGGAGATATGATTTTTATGTAGCACTTCATTTTCTGAATTGTTTGACGCTTTGACATCATTGAATATTTACCAAACAATAATCGAGAAAAAAGGGGCAGTGTGGATATTGAGCATATCTACATAGCCTATCTTTGCAGTCTTGTTTTTGTGAATATAAAGGACCTATAGGCTAACCATACCCAGTCTTTTTGAAACACTGTTTCCTGATTTCCATCGAGACTAAGCCTGCAAAACCATCGGAACCATTAACAGGTAACCATCATTTACCAAATGTTGTGACAATTCTATTGGATGTAAGATGGCTGGATGATGTGCCTGCCAGTGATGGGCCTATACATGACTAGGCTCATCATTTCGATGCCATGAATTTCGATAGGCCTAAAATAGGCCTAGTTTTGGATAGGCCTATAAACACATTCTATATTTACTGTAATATTAGTATTGTCTTAAAAATAGTACGCTCGGATGTCTCTATGCTGTGTGGGCTACATGGGTCCAGTGACATTTACCGTAAAAGCTCGGTGTTCAGTAAATTACACTAGAACACACCAATCAAATGGCCTGGCCATTGCTGGTTGCTTTCCACATTGGTATTTTGTGGGTAGCCCATCTCTTCTCTCTGGGAGTAGCCGTGCGCGCGTCCCGTTCGAGGCCCCTAGACCTTGCTGATTGAGACTATTTTAGCCAGTGCTATAGTTGGTTGCCCGTGTTCAGTTCCCCCTGACTCCAAGCTAAAACTGTGGTTTATGTAGTTATTTCGCAAAGATCCAGTTAGGCGCGTATGTCTGGTTAAATCTTCTCCTCGAAATGTCATCGACATCAACGTATCGTTTGCTGTGCATTCGAGGGGTGGGGCCACAGTCACACTTAGGGTATAGTCTACATCATGCTTTTTCAACAATGAACCGACACAGCCTGTCAGTAACTACCGAGCATGCATTCAAAGGAAACAGTATTCTATAACGTTCAGAGATAATGTGAACTACGTGTCTAAACCATTGATCACATGCGTTGTTTGATACACTGTAGCATCGCAGTTACTGCGTTCAATCCAGCCATTGCCCATAGGCCTTAGAGCTGTCTAGGAAAATGTGCTCTGCGTACATACAAATTTACGTTGGTCAGATGGCTTATATGCAGTCACCTACGTTTAATGAACAATGTGGAATTCCTCTTCTCCTCGTAATCTACCTCCCTCAGAGACTCAGGTTAATTTGTTGTAGGCTTACCCTGGAAGTGAATGCAGTAAACATGCCTTCTGCATGGAGCATGTAGCCCAACGTAGTTTTAATACAACCTATAACATTTTAAAATAAGCCCACCTCCTCAAAAATGAATACTGTGGAGGAAAGGGACCTAAGATGTTCTGGTTGAACCATGGGATGCCCGCAACACCCCCGCCCCCCTTAGTGTGCTTTATTGGCAAATGAGCAGCTGTGCCGGGAGACTGGGATCTACTAATTTACCCCCGTCGCCGTCCATTAGTGCTGTGTGATCCATCTGGTTGGAAGCTCCCTCGGGGAACAATGGCCTAGCTAATTGCTCTCCCTAGTATATGTAATGCTGTGTATGCTTTTTCTTGTTTGTGTATTTGCGAAAGGCTTTGTTATTACACATGTGTTCAAAGCTACTCTGAAAATGTATATCCTATTGCCAGGCTGCGGTAGGCCATGCTACCTGTAGGTAGGCTCTTTGTCAGCTTGAAAATGATCGGTCACCACGATCTCAGTACCCTCTTCCTTTTATCACACAGTAAATGCTTGGTGTGAAATGGTAATGCAACACACCGAGCAAAGCAGCAAATAGCAGGCCATTGCCTAATGCTGATGCATACAGCTACATGCAGCTGCAAGGGACAGTAATGCAAATATTACATAGTACTGGACGTAGACAAGTTTCCCATGCATTTGACTAGTTCGGCCAATGTATGCAAATCCTAGTTCCCAGTTGGGTTGACAATTTGAATGTGTTACTGCTAGGGACTGTGCAATAGTCTATCTAATAGATGGATGCTTTAATAAATGTGTTGTTTGTGCTCTTCTACTGACAGTTCAATATATTTTTGCACACACTCTCTTTATCGCTGTCTTTCACACACACACACACACACACACACACACACACACACACACACACACACACACACACACACACACACACACACACACACACACATATACACATATTTATACATATTTGATGTATCTAATGAATGATAAAGTCTGCCGCCCCTAATCCTAATCTCATTTCCCTGTGTTAAATGCTTCATGGATAGTAAAGCCTGTTATATGGGGCCCTCCCTCAGATTACATCAGATTACAGATTATTGCTCTTCAGTTAAACCAGACAAAGCTGCAATGCAATAAACAAACATACTACTGAGCTTTTCCCACTCCGCGAGGGCTTTGCCAGGGTTCATTTGGGTAAAATGCATATTATAACCCACAAGATATTTGAATCAAGTGATGTTCTAAGTGATGTTGTATGAAAATACCAGCAAAAGTCGTTAAGTGCCTAGGATCTTACATTCACTTCATGTGTAATCATGTCAACGTTGAAAGCGCTGGAAGTATTTGACTGTAAATCTGGATTTAAGATCTTTCAATTGATGTGGAAATCTATGGCTGCTTTTTTTAATATATATATATATATATATATATATATATATATATTTTGTTGTTTTTTAACAGCCATCAACTGTATAGTTTGCACAATCGTTTGGGATTTAGCGTTTTTGTGTCATTTGTCTTTTCTGTTCCCCACCAGTTGACAGGCTAGGGACCAATCCAAAATGAGTGAGTTGGAGCAGCTGCGCCAGGAGGCGGAGCAATTAAGGAACCAGATCAGAGTGAGTGAGGGCATGTCTTCCTCTAAAATAACTTCAGAATGTAATTACTACTGAGTAAATATAAAAACTTGTTTAATCTCAAAAGTCTCTCCCGAGCCGTGGTACTTTATTCCCTTACCTACTCTTCAAAAGGTAGTAAGTGAGAAGATCTTGGGTTTATGACCTCCGGAGCCCCTCCTCCTATGCAAATGAGGAAAAGTTAAAGACTATGATTGGCAGTACCCAAAAGATATGTGTTGTTTCCATTGGTGCTTTGTTCCGATCGCCACAGCTCTGACCAATCTCTCTGTCGATCTGTTTCAGGATGCCAGGAAAGCATGTGGGGACTCAACTCTGACACAGGTGTGTAGTAGACAAGTCAACAAAATGTGTTCTTATATTGTTGAGATGTTCAAATGTTATGGTTTTATTGCAAAATGGCTTTTGGCCTCATAAGTCGGTCCAACCAGGTTAGTGTTTAAATACCAGGATGAAGGGAAGGATGAAGTCTGGCCTGTTAATGAAACCAGTTTAATGACAGGGTTGACATGCAGTAGTAACGGAGAAAATGTCTTGGCTCAGGACTCAACTTAAAAAGGAACAACAAAAACTGTGACGTAATAAAAATAATGATAATAATAAACCTTTATTTTATATAGTTGGTGGTAACCGAGGGTGTAGTTCCAGCTCTGAAAAGTGAAGCCTATGTGGAAGTGCCTTAAACCTGCATTCCTTCTAATAATCTGCAGGGGGCAACTCCACTGGTTGCAGAAGCAACTACGATTGTATAGAAGTCTATGAGAAAATCACCCTACTTCTCACTTACTTTATTACATCAGCAAACATTTTCCTTACGAGTTTATGGTCTCAGTCGCTAGTTTCAAGTCTTTTTCAATACAGCATGATGTTCATTTTGTAAATGATGGTCCCATTTAGAGTAAAATAGACAATAAAGCAGGGTATGCTTTAGGGCGTGGCTACCTTGTGATTGGCGCTGTCAATCGGAATAGAGACGTAGCAACGGGCCCTCATACAAATCCACCCCTCGCTCTTCCCAGCTCCTTCCTAGTCCCACCATCTCTTCCAAGTATGGTCAATGTCGTCACTTCAGGTTTAAAACAAAAAAGATGGCGATGGTCTATGCAACCAAGATGGCAAATTTCAAAATGCCAAACTCGAGGCTTCAAAACGGTGGTCCACAAACCAATGGCTGACATCACGATCACTTTGTCCACTTATAATATGCTGTCAATGGTGGTAACCAAAAATAAATTGCACCCTTAACATTTTCCGTAATTATGTTTAGTTAAATCTTTGATACCGAGAGATTCTGAAAAACATATACTGCATATCCAACCGTTTGCATGCCCTGTCTATGATTGCATGACCAGCACAATAAAAGCTAGAACTAACAAAGGCAACATGAATTTATAAAGTTAGAATCTATGCTGATTGAGTAGCTATTCAGAACACGGTGAGGGGATGTACATTTTTGTCTAACAAGGTTACACTCTACCACTAGTAGTAGTTGCCTTTTAATGTCCTTAACCTTGCCTTATTGTCATTCAGCAGACTATTTGCAATACAAGATAAACCATAAATAACCTGAAACAAAAGTAAAAAAGTCACAGGACATTGGCTGACCCGTATCACCTGGGCAAAAACTAGGGTGGCCAAGGGGTTGAAAGTTCACCTTTAATTTTCTGGAAAATGACCATATAACTTTAGGAATTTGGGAAAGTGTGTAATTAAATGGAAGAAAGACGTCTGGAAATGTCATCAGTTTAGTCCTCATGCAGACCGCATACTACTACTTTTAACTTTTAGTTCGTACTGCAGATGTCTTAACCCAATACCTACTGTTGCATGCAGAAAGACAATTGGGACATACTAAATCATTTTCAGGCATACTAAATAGGATGGTAATATGGGCATTGAGACACTGCCCAAGTGAGTGGTTGTGCTGATTTGCTTCAGGTGTAACTAATTGGAGGTGTGTGTATAATGTCTCCGGGGCTAGTAACCTGCAGACATGTCTGTATTGACTGATCTAAAACCAGCTTCAACTCCAACTAACCAGCACTACTGCCCCATCACGAACTGATCACTCCAAACCAAAGCTTGCTACTGTTTAGCAGAAACACTGGCCAAACTCTGATCTCCACCACATCACACAGGGCTACAACTGGACATAAAATTGCATGACAGTTCTTTAACAACCTTATATTAGTGTGGTATTTTTTTGTTTCGATGAACTGTGTGGTTTCTGACCTGCATTAGGAGAAACACTGCCTGCCTAACAAGGAAGGCGGCACTGTTTTTTACCTCAACATTTTCCCCACAGAAAGTTGGCTTCTCTACAAAATGACCTAGTCTAGGGACACATTAGATATATGTGTACGTAACTGCACTCACACGCATCACCTGCACACCATTGGTCTTACTATATACGTACACACACCAGTGCTAGGCCCTCCTCACCCTAGACTTGATCCATCTAAGGGCCGTAACAATTTTCCAAATAAGTGGCACAGTCATGCCACTGTTGGCATGCATGAGTTAACCACATTGGAAACCTACTTAATTACTTTGAACAAAGATGAGTCCTTACAGCTTTCATGAAAGCTTACTATTAATCCTGCTCGGCTGTGGTTTTCTACCTTTTTGGAAATCATACTACTTTAATATTTTATGAGTATAATGAAGTATATCAGAGTACCTGATATTGGAATATTTGTTTGGCTGGTTCTTAACACCGTGGGTAAATTATTCTCCCTCAATGTTTCTACAATCATCCTGAGAGAGTACTTCCATGCTAATAATTAGGAATATTGTTAGGGATGTGCAGCACAAGCACAGGTTGTGATGTATTCTTGGTGGTTTTTATATTTATGATCTTGCCCAGTGCCTGTGAAGGGAAAACTTAAGTAAGTAAAATGAGGGCGCTGCACTTCTGCATTGCACGCTGTACGCCACTTATCGGATGAACCTACCACATTGGGATCTGCCATTATGACGAACATCATAACATCCGAAGGTCACCATTGCTTGCCTGTTTTTCAATCTTTTTTTTTTTAAACCAGTAGGAAGTTGGGGTGATATATCTGTTGTGTGAGTAACACATTTGTGACATGGGCATTAGATCACAGCAGGTCTGGACCCTGTCGGCAGGATTCAGATGCGAACGAGACGCACTCTCCGCGGACACCTGGCTAAGATCTATGCCATGCATTGGGGCACAGACTCAAGGTAGTCGCATGCCCAACCCCCTTTTCTCATTCAGTTTTTCTGCCTTTAGCAGAATCTGTTAATAATTCTTCACAAAAACAATGCAAATTTCACTGTGGTATTTGATGTATCCTTTTCAACCAGGCAAGTCCCGTAGTAGTATAGTTGTCATATGTCTTGACCAATAAAAATATTGTACTCTAATTTTAGCCCTAAAAATCATAAAAGACACGTAGTGCAGTTTGTAGAGCATGGTTCTCATGCCATCATGGTTTAGGGCTTAATTCCCACTGGTGCCGCTCAGCGACACCAAAAAAGTCCCTCATGTTAAATAAAGCATGGGGCTGTATAAATAAATATCCCTCAAATGGCAGTGCATTTTATTATGATTGAAAAATAATGTGACTATTTTCTTTCTCAGGCTTCTGGTCAGTGCCTCCCAAGATGGAAAGCTCATCATCTGGGACAGCTACACCACTAACAAGGTAAGAGCCTTCTAACACCAATTCCCATTTGAATCCCCCAGGAGGAGGCTAAATAAATAATAAGCCATAAATAGCGGTGAGGTTGTTCTTAAACGAGCAAGTGTTAACGGTGTGTATGTCCGTCTCATGACCGGGGGGGGGGGGGGGGGCGCTTCCTTCAGATGCATGCCATCCCCCTGCGCTCCTCCTGGGTGATGACGTGTGCGTACGCCCCCTCTGGGAACTACGTGGCCTGTGGAGGCCTGGACAACATCTGCTCCATCTACTGCTTGAAGACCCGAGAGGGCAACGTCAGAGTCAGCAGGGAATTACCTGGTCACACAGGTAAAGTGTTACGCAAGATTCTCACGCTCACTTACCGTTAGTGTGCATCCCTTTCCTGCCCCAGGGGAATCCCTCAGTCCCAGAACCCCTAAACAGGGTAGACTTTACTCAGGTGAAACAGTATCACTACACAATAGTACTGAGCTGAGGCCACCCAAAGTCCATAACGTTTGGTTTATTGTTCCTATTTTTATTGGTTATAAATTCTTAACATAAATGTTCTTTACACTAAACCTACTGTATAATTTGCACTGTATCTCTTTGAGGCAAGTTTATAATCCTGTAAATTGCTTTTGTTTGCGTCATTGTCATCTTATACTGAAGGCAAAGTAGTCTGGGATCTGGCTAGTCTTTCCCTGAGAGGGTTTACGCAAAAAAAATAAAAAGGCAAAAGAACAGACTGTGTTTGCTGTTAATATTTGATTGCTTACATTGCTGTCATGACACTCTCTTGCAGAGGCTCACCTGTCTGAACAACCAGCCAACCAACCGACCCCTTGCCAAACCTAGTTGTGACAGGACGTTCATAGCATACTGTTGTTGACATCACGTAGCGACGCAGGGACCTGACTGAATTGTTTCTTTCACCTCGTCAGGTTATCTCTCCTGTTGCCGTTTCATCGATGACAATCAAATCATCACAAGTTCAGGTGACACCACCTGGTGAGTAGCTCCGTCCACACAGGGCGAGAACCGCAGGCTGCACCGGAAGACCTTTGACCCCGCGTCAATACCGGTGTGTACGCTAACCGTGTCTGCTTCCGTAGCGCGCTGTGGGACATTGAGACGAGTCAGCAGACCACCGTGTTCTCTGGCCACAGCGGCGACGTCATGAGCCTGTCCCTGTCCCCCGACTTCCGCACCTTTGTGTCAGGAGCCTGCGACGCGTCCATCAAACTGTGGGACATCCGGGACAGCATGTGCCGGCAGACCTTCACTGGCCACGAGTCAGACATCAACGCTGTCTGTGTGAGTGTGTCCGGCGCATGACTTAAACTTCAACGGTGGGCCGAGCTTGGTTGACGTCTGATGTACGGAGAAGAATAGCCCTGTGCACCAATGGATGCTTTGTAATCGTTCTATTGGGCTGTTATATCGCGTACACTAAGCCGTAAGATATTGGTGCCTTGTGTAGGTCTATCAAAGATGACAAACAGACATGGGTCAAACCAAGCTGAATAACACTTTAACCTAGGGTCACAAGTACAACCTTGTTTCAGTTCATCGGAATGCAATGTCAAAACTTTGAAACCTGCGCTGGTATAAGATATAATGTGACTATTTCCTGACAGAGTCAAAGTCTCTCATCCGTCCATCTCTGTGTCTCCTATTTTCACTCCTCTTCTTCAGTTCTTCCCCAATGGCAGCGCCTTTGCCACCGGCTCCGACGACGCCACCTGCAGGCTATTTGACCTGCGTGCAGACCAGGAGCTCAGTCTTTACTCCCATGACAACATCATCTGTGGCATCACCTCTGTGGCCTTCTCGCGCTCTGGACGGCTGCTGCTGGCAGGCTACGATGACTTCAACTGTAACATCTGGGATGCCATGAAGGGAGATCGAGCTGGTTAGTAGTTACATTCTATACCTTTTTTTTTCTATAATACTTCTGTGGATCTATCTGGTGTCTATCTGGTAACTGTTTAGCATGGGTAGCTTTAAGGTCATAACGTGGCACTCACAAAATGAATGTGCTCGATTCTGTGTATTTGGATATTAATATATTAAATTGTACGCCTCATTCAGTATCCTATTACGCTTTTTTTGACGAGTTATTTCCAACTGTTTTCTTTTGGGCTGATCAATTATGGGGAAAATGTTTGGTCTGCTATTCACAGACCATTACAGAATCAAACGTCCAATCTCATTTAATATAATATTGTAGTGTATACTTGAAAATAGTATATCAAGCGTTCATTAAAAAAAATTCCTGGAGTTGAATGCATCTACTCCATACGGTAGTGCGGAATGACTAATGTTTAGTTTCATGTAAAAATCCATTAGCAGAGCATCATATTTGGTTTTCTATGCCAGAATCAAATACATAAGCAATTGCCCATAAGATATCAGTGCCAAAACACACCACTTTCGGATAAACCTAAATATGCAGAATAAACGTACATTGGAGATTTGTATAGCTTCACTAGAACTGTACTGCAAAGTGTTCCCCTGTCTGCTGTATAAATGATGCATGTGTTTTGCCTTAAAACCAAGAGCATTTTTTTGTTTTCTGCAAGTGACACTTTTTGCTTATAGTTTTTCAAGCACTTAATGTTTTGTTATTATAATTAGTGGGTTACATTGTATTTGAAATGATTTGCATCCTTAAGAGTGAATCGTCAGTATTGGTTTTAATCGGCTCTTTTAAAAACATCTAACTCTTAGGGGCAGAGCACCAGCTCATTAAGAGAGTAGTCAGCTACAGTGCCGTAAAAAAGTATTTGCCTCATCACATGTTGTGCAATTTTGGACTCTATTTTAACATAGATTTAATCAGATCTTCAACCAAAATCTGATTCTAGATAACAGATGCGACTTAAAAGAACAAACTTCTCCATGTCAAATTGCTTTAACCCTTTCCATGATCGGGACGCTGTCAGCACCTAGAGGTAGATCATGCCAAAAGTAACCTCAGGAAAAAATTGTTGTTCATACCCATCAGTCTGGAAGATATTTCAAACCCATTTCGAAGGCTCTCGTTGTATCCACCAATCCCCAGTCAGAGCTAAATCGTATAAAGTGAGAAAGTTTGGGAGAGCACTTCATCTTTTGAGGTGTGGCCATCCTGCCAAAAAGTTAGGTTATAAAAAGTTATGTTAACAGATTGACCAATAACCTCAGAAAATTTTGGTTGCAGTTTTATTTTTCTGATAATGCTACCACATTATTTTATTGACTATATGCAGTGACCAAGGGCATTGTGTGCTGCATAGCTTTCTATAAATAATAAATACATTTCCAAATTGAGTTTTATTTGTTTTCATATGGTCTCTTTATTCTTGTAGATTTAGTTTGAATATCTGACCTGATCAATGTAAAAGAAGGGTATGAAAATGTGACAAATACTTTTTTTCCAGCCCTGTGTGCCTGTTGCACAGGCAATTTCTTCAGGCTTTGACATATCTTTTTGTGTGTGTGTCGGGTTCTTTAGAATGTAACGCAAATGAAAGTGTTGTGGTTGAAACACCTTAACAGACTTATGTCAGAGTTATGAAGCACCATCCTTGGGGCGGTGATGTTGTGTAACATGATGTGACCTGAACATACTAGCCGGCGATTGACAACATTTGTCCTTATCTTTGACAGGAGTGTTAGCCGGCCATGACAATCGTGTGAGCTGTCTAGGTGTGACAGACGATGGCATGGCAGTCTCCACTGGGTCCTGGGATAGCTTCCTCAAGATCTGGAACTGACCAGTTTCACTAGCCATACACAAATGACGCATACACACAAACAGTCACACACCCAAATACATACGCACACACATCATACGAAATATTTAATTTCACATTTTGGTACACATAGTTTGCACACTGTATTCACACTGTACGTATGATGTATACATACACACACATACAAATTGAAACCATGTACTGTACATAATATATATAATGACAATTAGGTATGAGTTTACACAAATACACGCCACATCACATTGTATGCAGGAGGAATACACAAGCACTCCAGTCAATGCCAACACTACCCACTACTGATAACATGTACGCAACAAAAGAAACTAAAGAACCATACATACAGTATGTCATTTGACCCGGTTTATAGTGACCAAATTCAATTTGCTCAGATAAATACATGTCACTCATTACCTGAAAACCCAGTTCTTTTGTGTGTGTGTTT
This sequence comes from Aplochiton taeniatus, assembly GCA_017639675.1. Classification (NCBI taxonomy): domain Eukaryota; kingdom Metazoa; phylum Chordata; class Actinopteri; order Galaxiiformes; family Galaxiidae; genus Aplochiton; species Aplochiton taeniatus. The sequence continues at coordinate 2,485,897 of CM030177.1, forward strand.
TTTACAAAAACATATACTTGCTCTCTCTCTCTCTCCCTTCCTGACATGAAAAACACACTCTCGGTTGCTCATAAACACACTCACATACATGCAAACTCTTTCTTTTCTCTTAAAATACACAATTTCCGAGAGAAACGGGGGAGGAAGGTACTGGACAGTTTTGTTTGTTACTCCTAGGTCCAAAATATACTGCAAGGTGTTTTTTGTGTTGCTAAGCTTGTGTCTCGGTGCAAGGATGGGAAGGGTGATTTTAATGAGAGAATTAAGCTACAATAGATGTGCGAGAAAAAAACATCCTTTAACACTGAAAATATACTGATAGAGAGGAATGGAGAGCAGACATGATTGGCAAACTTTTAACGTCACATTGTTCAAGGAAAATCAAGATAAACAATCGATTCTATGTTTGTTTTTTTCTGGCTCAAACTTAATGCTATCATGTAGTTACTCTTTTATAGATATGAACACCCACATATAAGTAAATATATGATAGTTTTGATGTTTTTGTTGTATTAATTTTTTACGCTATTTTATTCATGTTTTCCCTGTGTGCCTCAGATACACGTAAGGATAATTAATAGAGAATAATGATGAAATTAAACTAAACAAACTCAAAGTAAGAAGAGACTCATTAGGCAAGTGAGAAAAGTTATTATCAAGTGACAACTCAAATAAGCAGGGGGCAATATACATACTTTGACTTTGTCAATATATTATGTCAACTTTATGATGGTATACATTGTACATACTATTAATAAATACACATAGCCTCTCTTGCCACTTATGCCTAGGTGTGTTTATTTCTATGAATCTGAATGTTTTCTGTAAAAACAGACAATTTTTATGAATGTGGTTTAGTTTAGTTTATGCGGACAACATTGATGGCTAAATCAAGGTCATTTGACCACTGACAATCTCTCAGCCAATACGTTTGTAATTTGTTGGTGATTTACAGCGTGAACTGAGGCAAGACTGTCAAACTTAATGTAACTTATTACATTAAGAAAGCTTCGGAACATTCAGAAAGAAAATGCCAGAAAGGCCTAATTGGGCACAGTTGTATACGTATTCTTAGCACAAGCCTCATAGCCATAACAGCTTATAGTATAATATGGAATCCGCTATGCCAATCTATGTACACTGTCTGCTTGTCTGATCAGCTCATTAGTATTTTTTAAGGCTGGCAGGGTATACTGGGAGAGGTGTACTGTAGACCTTTACTGCTCTGAAGAGCGTCAATGTGTTGGGGCTTTGAATTGAAGAAGGGCAACAGCTTGAACATTTTATGGTTAAAAGTCAATGGCAGCCTCCAGAATTCAGCCACATTTATCGATTTATAATTTTGGACGACTCTTATTAGGACCAGCCTATGACACAAGTCTTTGTACAACCATGAACAACATCTTCCACAAACAAATATATAACAATATAAAAACAGCTGGTAGTGGCAAAGGCCTGCAGAGAGAAAGGACTTTAAACCAGATTTAAAGAAGGACTCGAGACAGTTAGTGACCCCTGAACTAAATAACATTTGAATTTGAAAGATATGATTTTATTCTTCCACTTTTATACTCATCCTTTGAGAGTTTAAAAATGCAAATAAATATGAATATGATGTTTTGTGATTATAAAAAGAGGATATTTACTCTCTTTAGCCTAGTCTAGCTCTAATTCAGTATGAATACAGAAAATTATGATTTTAATTGTTATCTTGAACTTGAAACTTCTAACATGTGATCGGGGAAATAAAATCTACAGAATTTACATGCACATTACACACAACCCAGGCAAGAGAAGTATCCCTATAGATGTATCTCTATAGAGGCACGTTTGTTCATTGTAAAAATAAAATGTTCTGGTGCAGGTCTCACCATTGAAAAACAAAAACAATGACTATTGATTATGTCACTGGCATCAATGTGCAAGAGAAATGCAGATATGTAATAAATGTGTTCATTTATCAAGCAGCCAATGACACTAGGCTGTAAATGATCTAACACTGATAGTATAGGTTAAGATTGGCTAATGAATGTATTATTTGCTGAATCAATAATTTTACTACAATAATTGTACTCTCCAATGCCAGTCGATCTGTATCATTTGGTGACGGTTCCTAGTATAGAAGCATTGATAATAATTCAAGCTTTTTCATGAAACTAATGTAGCAGACGTTGGTTGCAGTAGACTTGTGCTGTGGGGTCCTCTCTTCATGTGCTGCCAAATGGGGTCCTCTAAAGCCATAAGTGTGGCATCCTAGTTTAAACAATATCAAATTCTATATTGAGACCAATATTCAGCAACAGATTATTGTGTTGTATTGCTTGTATTTTAATTAGAAACATTAAATTGAACGCTCAATCCCTTTGATTCATTTTTAAACACACACAAATGTAAACATCTTTTAAAACATCTTTCAATGCATTCCCATGGAACTTTGGGTCTTAATAAGTCCGCCTATTGTCAAGTTCATTGAACTCTGGGATAAACAATGACTATAAATTCCAAATTGCAAAGTTGTGCAGGAATATAGAATTTTGCATAGCATTTTGATCTTCTTAATTCAGAAAGGCATATTGAAAATGTGTGCACTGTATTACCTCCACCTGGTTTTGAAACCCTAAGGCATTATCTCAGAAGTAAAATATGTGGGCCATTATAAATCCACTAGTGACAAAAGGAATAAAATGCAGTTGGTGACATAATCTAAGATGTAAACAAAACGATGAGATAATTACTGGGGCCGATGGGAAATGAAGCAGTCCAGTAATCCCGTAATGTGCCAATGATGAACCTAGCACATGGACAAAGTCTTCATGCATGCATATTTGTACAGTATTTGAGTAAATTGAGTTTTTCATTGTACAATTAGTTTTATTTGTAGATGAATTAGGAAACCCGATAAAAAGGTTGTTGTGAATTAGTGATGGCATTGCTTATGTTAAGTAATGTTTGTGTTTCACATAGAGGGGAGTGTTGTGTAAAGTACAAGTGATTTAATTGTTTGGCCTTAATACCAACGTTCTTTGTGAATCAAGACATATTGAAAATATGTTTGCAAAAAGGTTTTTGCTTCACACTCAAGAGAAAGTAGATTACTTTTGAGAAATAGGACACTGACAAAAAACGTATAAACTGAGATCAATGAGTTTTTATTTTTCAAACTATTCTGCATTAAGACTTTACAGACTTATGAGTTCATTTAACACAATATTTTGAAAGTTAATCAGTCTATGAAACACCATCAGGACTTAACCCCTCCAAAAAAACAATATAAAAAAGAAATGAATAAAAGCACACACTAAACAAACACTGTAAAGATAATTACTCCCCTGCCCCACACACAAACACCAAAAAAGGATGTTATAACTGAAAAAGGCTAATTAAAGACATAGATCCGTCCAAAGATTCAGCTTTTCCAGCTCTACAAATTTGAAATGTCATTCCAATTTACTGCGTTAAAATTCACGAATCTATTCTTACTTATATTCTTTAAAAAGATAACTTGAGTATATATATTTATATAGTTATTTGTGTATGCTATGTAAAAGGTGTGTCACAACAGTAGGTGAAGCAAGTCACTCCCCACCCAACCAATAAACTGTATTATATATATAATCCATTTATTTATTGATATTCATACTTCATAAAGGCAATTTCTGGAATAATTAATTAATGCAAAACTAAACAAGCATCAAAACAGTTAAGCAACTGTTTTATTATATTGACTATGGATAAGAAGTTATATATATATATATATTTTATGTTTTGATTTAAGATCAAAAGCAGAGATAAAGCAAAGTACAGTACATGTATTATCTAATGAGGCAAACAGACCATCTTACATTCAGTCTGCCAAAGGCTACAGAAAATAAAACCCGCCCTGTAGGTCACACTGAGACAGCCAGCCTGGCCTGACGATTCAAACAGAAATATTGCTTATGAACAAGGAATGCCATAATATAATATGACAAGGAATATATATATATATTTTTTTTGTATCATCCTCGGTTCTTACCCAAACTATGTTTGTTGTGGAAATAGAATTCATTTGGATTTTGTCTTTAAACTAGAGTATAAATATTTTGTACACAAATACAAACTTCTTGATCATTTCATTTGATTGCTTTCAGCAATTAGGCTGCCCGATCATTGCCCCTTCCCATCCACTTACTGGGCTGTCTCAGTTGAGTACTATATTTCATTAACTTCTAAAAACCACCCAAAGCATCCGAGTGAACACTCAGTTAAGAATGAATATTATTGGGACCAGTCCACCATTACCATACTCAATAGTTACCAAAGGAAAGTCCTCTGACCCGTTAGTGTACACACTAGCAATACAAGCTTTTCTTTCGGTTCCATAAAATACATTGTGCTTGGATTAATGAAGCAAAACATCTTATAGATATACAAATCTTGGACATTCATTTTAATTTCTTAATATAATTTACATATCTTTTAATAAAATAGTTCTTCCAGAATATATTAAACTTATTTCACACCTCCGTTGGTCCGATCAAAGTTCCGGTTAGCCTGTTCTATGTTTTACGGACCACACTCTGCACAATGGGCTCACATTTGTTCATTATATTTGGACATTCAAAGCACTATCCAGCTAAAAGTGGAATAGCCTATGGCTTTTCTCAGGGTTTTGGCCCCCTTCTGTCTGAAAACGGGGGGCATCTTTAAAGAAATCTCATTGCCTACACCCAATTTCAAGTAAATAATTTTGTGGAACCGCTGGTGGTAACTTACGTACTTATTTTTGAAAATATACCTTTAAGCAGGATGTTCTACATATGCTTATACCAATAACGACCGTAATGCAACACAAAAGTTCAATTCTTGTCCGTCTCATAGTTACCACCATTTTTTACGTGGTGCCAGTACACTGAACAGCATATTCTGGATGTTATGGTTTCTATTTAAGTGCACTTAATTGGCACATGATACCATTCTTAACTAGCTGTAGACAACGCTTTCACCCTGGGACTCAGGTAGTCTACGTAGAGTAGGGGTAAGTTCACAAAGCACCTCAACCCTCGGTGGCCCCTTCCCAACTTCAAGGCACTACATAAACTTGTAAACATGGCAGTTTGCTTACTAAGCGAGAATGACTTCGCCATGAAACGACTGGCTGTGCTCCTGATGGAGTGCATAAACCGTGACACTCCAAACGCAAGTCACAATGGCATTCCACTGATTTAAAAAAAATAAAAAAAAATAAATGTATGTTTGACACTGACATGTCTAAAATTGTGTGTATGCCAACACCGTGTGTGTGTGTGTGTGTGTGTGTGTGTGTGTGTATATATATATATATAATAAAACATCTAAATGTAAATTTGCTAAGGTGAAAGTGTTTCTATGGATTTTTACCATCGATTATGTTCTGTAATATCAATCTATTTTAGACTAGGATCTTGGATACAAATGTTAAGAGCTAAGTCATAGCTGATAGCTTTCATTTAATCAATGTCAATTACTCATATCTTAAGCACCCGCCTTTACTCATACTTTTCAAAGTAGTCACACCCAACAATATCGACAACTTTGGTTGGGAATTATCAATGGCAAACATTTCATTCTCCGATTATTCTCTTATTCTGTCAAAGTGCCCTCTGATATCGATCCTCTGATGCTGCATTGCAAAACCAAAGATACCACAAAACTAGATTCTTGGATAAATACTTTCTGAAAGCTATTGCTTGAAATCACATAAGCAGTGAAGTATTTACTGCGATCCCAACTTAACAAATGATGTCTCTTTCTCTCTGACTCAAACACACACTCACACCTTGTATCACTCTTAACATCAACTCCAAAACCCATATCAACAATTGCTAACATAAAGAAGTATATGAGAGAGCAGATCTCTATAATAATAAAACAGGGGTCTGGGAACATAACTACAGGACTGTAGTTTGGACTCTCGGACTGTTTGGAGAACAAACAGATGGCACCTGAGTGGCATTTTCATTTTCCTTCTGCATTTCTCTCAAACATTGATCCTAGTTTGATCTGTCCACCGCAATGCTATTTACGCACAATTATAACACCGCATTTTAAACTAAATGTCAATTCCCTGCTTTCAACAAAGACTGCACAGGAACAATATATTGCAATATAACGGCAATATCATTAACAGCAGAGTAAAATTAAGAACACCATTATGCTAATAGCAAATACAGAAACAGTACAGATAAATATCAAGTTGTGTATGTAATGTGTAAATCTTTGACAAAAACAGTTTAAATGTAAGTCAGATAAATTGGCCAATGGATCTAAACCATGAATAAAGGATGAAAACCAAAAGGTAAGAGCAACAGCTTTGAATTGGCTTAGAATTCACAGACTTTCTAGCAAATACCATGGGGTAGCTTGCATTAAACATACACATTAAATCCAGATAAATGTATAGTAATATTTGATTATTTTATACCAAATTACTTCTTTACAGAGTTTAATTAATAAGGAAATTAAAGGTTAGTTGGTGTTGCAACACCACCGCCAACCTCTAGGGTGTTCAACTACCATATTATTTCACATTCATGTGTCTTTTGGCAACACCCAAAATGGAGCCTAAATATACCGCTGAGCCAGCGATTAACAGCTAAAGGTTTATATTGTAATTATTTACATTTTCACTTATTGGTCAATTTGGCCTTTTCCTAAATTAATCACCCCATGTAAGGAATCTTTCAAATATACCCATAACTAGTATTTCAATTTTTACGACAAAACACAGGTCCACCAAGTGACTGAAGTATTATAGGACAAGTATTTACACAGTACAAATTAGAGCGATGGTATTCCGTTAGGAGCCCATGGTGATTTTCAACCTCCAGAGCCCGACTGAAATGGGGAAACTCCGCAAGGGTGAAGAACTTTTCTGGTCTGGCTGGAATAGATTGACAGTGCTTGTGGGTATTTGTGGGTTAGAGAGTAATAGAATGTTTGGCTGTATGTTTGTGAAGATTGGGGTGGCCTTCAGTTTGCCCACGGGGGGCACCACACACTGGTCACAGAGCGGGTAAGGAGGAGGGTTCACCAGTTCATGATGCAGTTCCTGTTTAGGGTCATGAAGTAGACCTGGCTACTGCCTCCGGAGCGCACTGATGCAAAGAACACCTGAGAGAGAGCACGCACGCACACACGCACACGCACACGCGCACACACACACACACACACACACACACACACACACACACACACACACACACACACATATATTCGGTGGTGCATCTGCTAAAACACATTAAAGGGCAGTTCAAATGATTTTAAATAATTCAATATTGTTAAAAGGTTGTTATGACTGCCGGCACATTTTTGCAGTAGATCTTCCGTTCTATTTTCAGTTCATCCTTAGAATGCAATACATAAGCCTCCGGAACCCCCCAAAATTAATTATCAAATACAATACTAACAGAGGAATAATAACTGAACCGCACAGGTGTTATAGCTGGCTAGTTTTTACACTGAGGGTGTTGGACGTTACAAACAGCAATCTGACTAAGAAAAACATTAACAGAGAGAACAAAAACAGCCACATCCTCAACCAGTTTAATTATACAATTAGTAAATGAATAAGTAAGTTAGATTACGTGAAAATGTACATTTATATTGTTCTAAAGGATGAAAAGTGTTGTTTTTACCTGGAGAAAAAAGAGCACTCATTGCCTATCAATGAAACTCTATAATAGGTATTATTCCAAATTGTCTAAAATCCTTTCCTTGTTGCAGCCTTGATCACAATCCAGTGATTCATCAGTGTGTATGGTCAACCGACTCTGCTCAGCCAAGAAGTGTAATATGTAAGGTTACCTCTCTGGAACATCTGACAAGTGACACATGGTCAACTTTTGACTCAGTCCCAAGAGCCAAACAGGTTATTATCGATTTAAATTAAATTAAAAACCAAATTAAATACTTATTATTATTTAAGTCAGACAAAAGTAATACTTTTGCCACAGAATTTACAGACCTCCATGTGCGTCCTTTACATGAAACACAAAACTACTGAACTAAATTGTTGAATCAAGAAAACAACAGGCAAGGGAAACCTTTCATTGCATAACCAAAGCCGTTTGGTTCAGTAAGGCTCTTAATCTCCTGGCCTATTCAGTAGATTAGTTTCATGCTTCCTCTCTAGTGGTCACAACTGAAACTGCGAACAGACGACTCAGTGAACTACACTTAACCCCACCTTCCTGAATTGATTATACATATGATACAGACTACATGGTAGGTAAATCCTCTGAGAAACCTCCTGCATTTTAATTGAAATAGCACCAGCATTCTCGTAATTAGTAATGCACATGCAGTATGGTAAACAGTGCTAGAGGTGTGTGTGTGTGTGTGTGTGTGTGTCAGACATACCTTGTCGTTCCTCTCACAGAGGAACTTGAGTCTCTGGGCTCTCTTGTGCATGAAGACTCCGTCCAGGTGTCCAGTCTCCACGGCACGGATCTCAATGGCCTTCTCCCCCCAGCCCATGATCTGGTTAGAGCAGATGTGTGCTACACACACACACACACACACACACACACACGAGAGACATCTTAGACAGAACAATTTCATTCAAAATAGTTGGAGAAAACAGGAGAAGGGGAATGGGGTGTGTGTGTGTGTGTGTGTGTGTGTGTGTGTCCCAGACACTTACCCACGGAGGTGGGCATCTCGCCCCACTGCAGCACCACGTCCTTAATGATGCGTCCGTAAGTGTTGACGTAGACGCCCTCGTCCTCGTAGCACAGCAGCATCTCCATGCCGTCCGAGCTGGGCAGGAACACGATGGCGTGAGGCGTCACCTGGCTCTGGATCTGAACGGCGGAGGCCACGGGCCAGAGAGAGAACGTGGAGAGTGTGAAGGAATTCAATTCACCCCAAATAGGAGATATGGAGAAGCTTCCGCCAAGCCTTGTGTAGTGTAAAAGAATGAGATTTTTTTTTGGGGGGGGGGGTAATTTCATTGCGAATGAAACACAAAGCGAAACCACACAAGTTAGCTAACGTAGCTAGTTTGCTTTACTCATGTTAATGCAGGTTCGCTAGCTATATACCCAACAGTAAAACACAGCACGCATCTATCCTGTCTGTATGTTTTTACTGCGACTCTGTACACACATACCCAATGGCAGGAATAAAGACCCCATTCTTAAGGGGATAAACTGTCATCAAATCATGAGATCATGAAATCATCATCATCATGTCAGAACAGATCATGATCGAAATGGGCACTGCATCATCTGGCCCGAATGACCAGGCCCAGGGGGACCTACATGCACAGGGATGTAGATGTCATAGTTGTTCCCCGAGTCCACGTCAATGGCGTGGAAGCCAGCGCTGGAGCCGTAGATGACCTTTAACCTCTGGCCCTCCTCCACCGTCAGGTCCACCATCTGGGGCCGCTGGGGGAGGTCTCCAAACGACTGGAGGGCCGGGACGGCAACGCAGAGAGAAAGGGGTGAGGAAACGGAGCAGGGTAGGTTTGGGGGGGGGGTTGGGGCGATACCGCCGTGAGACTGAAAGGGTGAGGGTAGCCTTACCTTGAAGGCCATGAACTTATGATAAGGCTTGGGAGCCCAGGCGTACACTTCCACGGCATTCTTCATAGCTATCACCAGGAACTTGATCCTCTCATATTTCACTGGACCAAACCAAAAAATGCAAGAAAGGGGTAAAAGACATCAACCAGGTAGCAGATGGTTGCCAC